>SJYX01018017.1:0-136108 GCA_006410675.1 Oreotragus oreotragus | reverse complement strand
CTGGGGGTGGGGGTGGGGGTGGGGCATAATTTGTTTCAATCTCCCCAAGTGATTCTATAGAACACCAAGGTGAGAACCAGTGATGTGGGGCCTTGAGGACTGTTTTAAGAAGTACTCACTGTGATAGGAATCCATGGGAGGATTTAATAGTCTTCTCTGCTGCTGGGTGGAGTGTAAATCTAAATAAGTTAAGAGTAGAAGGAGGGAGCCTAGGGTATGCAGAGCCCTGGGCAGATATTTATTCAGGGCCGCTGTCTACATAAATAATTTGAGTCACCCCAAATCAATGAGTCAGCACCATTTAGATGACCAGAAACCATAGGATCCTATGAAAGAAATAGTGCACTGGCTAGTGTGAGGAATCTGCTTGCCAACTGGCCTCCTGATAAGGCCAGAGGCCCTGGGATGACCCCACAGGTGTGTGCCATCTGGGACATCTGGTCTACTGAATGTGTGTACTGGGTTGGGGTGGGGAGTTAGAGAGGTGGGGACCTTAACATAAACAAGTCCCTGACTGGACTAAGGATGCCCAGTGGCACTGCTGGCCCCAAACGGTTCCCAGGCATTAAAAAGGGACTAAGACTTATAAACTTTCAAGGAAATGACTCCAAAGTCCAGGACTCACCGAAGCCCAGCAGCCAGATCAAATGTAAGGATGACATTGGGAGAGACCACAGGCAGAGGAGCTGACAGGTGATGGCAGCCCAGGTGAAGGTAGTAGCAGAGCATGGAGACAGAGGGTTGATCCAGGAATCCTGTGGGAGGCAGAACCCATCTTATGAGCAGAATTTATGACAATGACAGTTATCAGAGCTGCTGACAAATATCGGGTCTTCCTGTTTGAGGGCACATAGTCGAATCACACTTCTTTGTCCATCTGAACTTGTATGTGGTCATGTGAGTTGCTCTGGCCAATGAAACTTCCAAGTGAGAGGAAGTGATGTATCGCTTTGAACACAAGTTCTGAGATAGCTCACAGCATGCCGTGCTTTCCCCTCTGCCTCTGCAAGAGGGAGCCCTCATGACCAGGTCCCCAGAGCGGCTGTGTTGAACAGCCATCTCCGCTCCACAGTGGACATGCGCCATGAGCGCACATGCAGCCTGGTTGTTGGAAGCCTCTGAGATGAACGGCTGAGGAGGTGTTTGTTATGGGAGCATCATCAAGCTTGTCTTGACTGATGCAGTGGTTCTAGATTGGCCAAGGCTGAGCTTTACCCACAGCTTCCTCTTGTCCTCGGCTCACTGGGCTGGAGGTGTGAAAGAGAAGGGGTTCGCTTCCCAGCCTTATCCACTTGGCAGGACCCTAGCCCTATTATGCAGCCGTTTTCTGGGCCTTTGGAAGTCTCTGGAATAAAAACAGGCTGGTAGAGAACGTATACATGGCCCTTACCCTGCAGGCTGGCCAGCCGGGGCTCCTACGCCCCCACCCCAGCTGTGGGCTCATTAGATGAAAGTGCTATCACCTGTCAGACAAACTGCTAGAACTGTGATAAATTAATGATCAAATGATACAGTCGGCGCAGCTACTGTACTGCCTCGGCTAGTTACAAGCCGGCCGGGTGCTTAAAAAATGCAGCCAGCATTAAAAAAAAATCAGGCGTTAAAGGAAAATGTCACCCAGCTTTTCAAAAAGGATCTGTTTTAAAATGACCATAGACGGCTCAGTTTCTGAGTCTTTATTTGATTCCTGTTCTTTGTATTTTGTTTTATTGCTCACAAGGAAGGGGATGGTGGTGGAGTAGGGAGAAGGCAGCAGGAATGTTGGAATTTCTGACAATGTTCACCAGCCATCAGCCCCTTGGAGCATCTGACCAGGAATTCAACCCCTCTTGACAGACACAGGGAGGTTCTTCCCAGGGCCTGGCTGGATTGAGAGTCTGAGCAGTAATTACTATACAAATATAATAATTAACACTTTTTTGTTGTTATAAGATCTTTGCTTTCTTATTTCATTGACTCATTCTGATGACTCTACTAAATCCTCATTTGTCAGATTTTTAAAAATTGATAGGAAGTTATCATGATTATCATTCTTTGAGTGCTAACCATGTATACTGTGTACACGTACCGGTTCATACAACTGCCATTATGGACCTAGGTGGATATTAACATGATCTCTATTTTAAGGAAGAAAGAGAGGATCGTGAGATGTATGAACAGTGTAACATGGAAACATACATTCAGCTCAGTTCAGCTCAGTTGCTCAGTTGTGTCTGACTCTTTGTGACCCCATGAATCGCAACACACCAGGCCTCCCTGTCCGTCACCAACTCTGAGAGTTCACCCAAACTCATGACCATCGAGTCGGTGATGCCATCCAGCCATCTCATCCTCTGTCGTCCCCTTCTCCTCCTGCCCCCAATCCCTCCCAGCATCAGTCTTTTTCAATGAGTCAACTCTTTGCATGAGGTGGCCAAAGTACTGGAGTTTCAGCCTCAGCATCAGTCCTTCCAATGAACACCCAGGACTGATCTCCTTTAGGATGGACTGGTTGGATCTCCTTGCAGTCCAAGGGACTCTCAAGAGTCTTCTCCAACACCACAGTTCAAAAGCATCAGTTCTTCACTGCTCAGCTTTCTTCATAGTCCAATTCTCACATCCATACATGACCACTGAAAAAACCATAGCCTTGACTAGACGGATCTTTGTTGGCAAAGTAATGTCTCTGTTTTTTAATATGCTAAGTTGGTCATAACTTTCCTTCCAAGGAGTAAGCGTCTTTTAATTTCATGGTTGCAATCATCATCTGCAGTGATTTTAGAGCCCCTAAAAATAAAAGTCTGACACTGTTTCCCCATCTATTTCCACATTACCATATGTCAAATAGATAGCCAATGGGAATTTGCTGTATGACTCAGGGAACTCAAACCAGGGCTCTATAACAACCTAAATGGATGGGATGGGGAGGGGAGTGAGAGGGAGTTTCAGGAGGGAGGGGACATATGTATACCTACGGCTGATCCATGTCAGTGTTTGGCAGAAACCAACACAATACTGTAAAGCAATTGTCCTTCAGTTAAGAACAAATTTTTAAAATAAAATTTAAAAAGGAAGGATCAGAGAGGTTAAGCCACTCGCTCATAGTCACACAGCCAATAAGAAGCAAAGAGAGAAAATCCACAGTCGTTTCTGGCTCCTAGAACACTGAAATCTCATCCTTGGGGACTTGCGGGGGAGGCAATTTCCAAAAAGAAACAGGAAAAAGAGTTCTTTGGCTTAAAATCCAGGCCCAAATCTGGACTCCTGTTCGTGACATATAGGCATTCCATAAATGTATAGGTTTCCTCTGTGTGTCAGCCCTGCCTGGACTTTCCACCTCTAGTTTTATGAGCTTAATTTATTCTTTTTAATATAAAATCTCATTACCTGAACATGATACCACCACTTCCACTTTATCTTTGATATAAGAACAGAGAGAAACCTAAATCAAACCTTTAAATAAAGTCTATAACCATGCAGCACTTTCACTTGCTTTTCAAATTTCTAAACAAAATTAAGTCGAAATACCTCGAGGAGAGGAGTGGAACGGGAAGGGGGATTAGGGTGGGGGAAGACCCCTGCACGTGGCTTTGCTAGGCAGCCGCCGGGGATGTGATTACTCAGAACAGGAGAACATCTCTCGCCTGATGCTCGGCTCCCCAGCCCAGGTTTTTGGAGAGCAAATCAAATGAAGTCTGCCCGAACCTGTGTGTGCCAGGGATAGATCTCAAAAAGCTATTTGCCTTACCTTGATGTATATTTCAAGGCATTTCCTATCCAGCGTTAATTTTCATAAAGGGAAAATTGATGATCAGTTTAAAGAAACATAGTCAAGAGTTTTTATTTCCCAGAAGCCTGGGGTGGGCAAGTTGAGGCCAGGGGCAGAGGTGGTCTTGGAAGCTGAGGGTGGCAGGGATTTCTGGGAGAAGGAGCTTCTTCCTGGCCTCTGGAAGCACAAGTTCAGACCAGGAGCTCGCCTGGATACCAGCACCGAGAAGGAAAGAGAATGTCAGCTCTGTTGCCTGACTGGCAGGTAACTGTGGGCAAGGTATGTCAGTGCTCTAGGCACTCCCCCTCAGTTTTCCCATCTGTGAAATGGGGATGAACACTCCCCACTTCACAAAACTGGCACATTAAATTAAAATAACCTATGGGAAAGTGTCCAGCCTCGTGTCCACAGGCAAGTTAAGTGATACCTGTCATCAAATCTGAGCTGGACCCCTTCTTTTCTTAGTGCATCTCTTATCTTGGGATCTGGGAAAAAGTCTCTCCTCTTCTAGGAAGCCTTCCTTGACTGTTGATAACAGATCACTTTCTTTAGACCTCAGGCAAATAGGATACATCACTGTGGCATAAATAGAGCCCAAACACTGACTCTACATGTCCTCACTTGTGACCTTGGGAAGGTCACTTAACCTCTGGTATTTCACTTTCTTTTCTGTAAAATGAAAAATATTCCCCAGAATCCTGCTTCATAATTCTTGCTTGGATTAAATAAATTAATTTCCATTAAAGAGCTTAGAAAACTGCCTGATACATAACAAATTTCAATGAGTTAACTAAGATTATCAGTATTACTCCTGTCATCTTTCAAAGAAACTTAGGTGTCTATGGCTCTGCGCGCGCGCGTGTGTGTGTGTGTGTGTGTGTGTGAATCTTACCTAGGTGATGTTTTTATTGAAGTTTACTCTACAAACAGAAATACAAACATACCAGAAATCCAAGAATTTTTACGAAGTAAATACACTTGTGTAACAGCTTCTAGATCAAGACATAGAATACAACCAGCCTCTCAGAAGAGTCCTTTGTGCTTCTCCTGGGATGTAGGATGTAACAGCCTCCTGGAAGACGTGGCTGGAACACATAGAATTCCAATAGGTACCAGTGGGTCAGTCAATCTTAGAATAAATTCTTGAGTACGTGGGAGAGATGGACAAGGACAAGAGCCACTGTGATGAAAACTGTCGCTGATACTCTACTTGGAATACACCTTACCCCTGTCCCCAACTGGTAGTGAGGCTAATAATCTCTTCCTCGCTCCAAGGTTCCATTTCCCCTTCTACACAAAGAGGCAGTTGGTTGAGATAACTTCTTATAGCTCTAAGGATGCATTTAGTCACTCATTGACTTAAATATCTGAGCACCTACTAGGTGCCAGGTGCTGTCCTAAGCACTTGAATTAGAGCAGTAAACAAAATAGATACTCATCTCTGCCCTCAAGAATCCTACATGCTCATGGGATGAAGTGGGCCATCGGTACTAGACATCAAAAGTAATTCCATGTGATTCTGTGATTCCAGAGGAGTGTCCCAGCTAGAAGATAAAGGATAGCCACCTGTCACAATTGCTTCCCCAGTCCCCTTGGGTCTGTGTCACGGGCAGGTCACAAGTGGCTTCAAAACTGATTTTTCTGAACCACGTTCCCTGGAGTATGTCTCTCCCTAAGGGCATGAAGGGGCCGGGAGAGATTTTTCCCATCTACATCATTTTTTCCAATTTGCCCAAATGAGGAAAAAATATTTCAGACATACAAAAGACTCACAATAGAAATGAACAACCCTCAGCTTATGAGATGGAATTGAAGCTCTTTGTATCCCTCCCGGATTGCACAGAGGTGTGAATTCTCCTGGTAAGGAGCTCTGCCCTACCCCCTATGCTCTGTGGATTTGAAGGAACCAGTTCCCACACACACCTGCCATTTTCGCAAAAATGAGTGCATTGCCTTAGGGATCCCCTGCTTTCTGCCCAGAGTAAGATCTCATCAAATGCACACTTGGAGAACGTTCTCTCTGCAGAATGAACCTCTCACTGCCTCTCTCTCTCCCCCAGGTCAGAAAGGAAAACAGGCTGAGCTGGGCAAATGGGGACCCTTGTTGAAACTCGATCTGGGTAGAAGAGGCTGGTGGTGATGGAAGCGACTGAGGGGAGACCAGGAGAAGGCTGATTTTAAATACCTTTGGAAGGAGCCCCCAGAGAGAGATGGTTCTTGATAAATAGGATCAGGTGTGATACTCCAGTTATTTAACTGGAGTGTGTGGCATGGGCCTCAGCAGACCTTCTGGAACACTTCCTGGGTGGCCCATGCTGGGTCCAGTTTTTCCCTGTACCTGCTCAATTTTGAGAAGTCCAGTCATGGTAAGGAGGGCCTGGAGCCGCAGGCAGGAAAGGCACTCAGGGACTTGCTAGAGTGACTATTTGCCAACTGGTTGAATATATTTTAATATTCTTACAATCAAAGTAACCTGGGCTAGAGCGGCAGAGACATGGGTCCTGATTGTAAAGAGCTGGAGGCAGGGCTCATACTCAAGTGCAGAAACTTCTATTCCATCATGAGTTTTGAGGGGCCAGCTTTATCCAGACCACAGGGAAAAAGACAGTTTTCTGACATCGGTAGCCATTTCAGGGGTCCTAAGGTCGTGGGCTGGGTTTCTCAGGTGGTGCTAGTGGTAAAGAATCTGCCTGCCAATGCAGAAGATGCAAGAGATGCGAGTTGGGACGATCCCCTGGAGGAGGGCATGGCCACCCACTCCAGTATTTTGGGCCTGGAGAACCCCATGGACAGAGAAGCCTGGCAGGCTATGGTCCATAGCGTCGCAAAGAGTCAGATGCGACTGAAGCAACTTAGCACGCGTGAACGGGCATGAGTTATATGAGCTGTGGATACATGCTAAGTCACTGGATACATACTGTCACCCATGGACAGTAAACCACCAGGCTCCTCTGTCCACGGAATTCTCCAGGCAAGAATACTGGAGTGGGTGGCCATGCCCTCCTCCAGGGGATCTTCCCAACCCAAGGAAATGGGAGTGATATCAACCTCAGAGGCTGTTGTGAGAATTCTGTGGATTAGCATCATATATGGTGTCACATTATATATGCTCAATAAATGTGCGTCATCATCATTATTATTATAATAACTCCTACTACTATTTGACCTGCTATTTTTGTGCAGTGAAAACTTATGCCGCTGGATCTGGGAAGATTATCTGTCTGCAGAATAGCACAAGATTAATCTTTTTACCCAGAATATCATCCCAAGGGAGGATAAATTGTAAGTTGGAAAATTATTATTTGAGATAATTTTGATGTCAGTAAAATAAAAGCCAATCAATGACAATTAACGTGTTCAGTGGGGCTCTTTGGGGGTACTTTTTATACAATTTCCTGAATTGCTTCAGGAATCAGAAAACCCAATGGTACAATCACTCTCCACTCATCCTTCAAGCATCTTCCTAGAACATCCTTCTGTTGTAAGCAGACAGCAGAGCTATATGCTGGGGACAAAATAAAAAGGCTTAATACATGAACCATGAACTCCCTGATGTTCAAGCTGGTTTTAGAAAAGGCAGAGGAACCAGAGATCAAATTGCCAACATCTGCTGGATCATGGAAAAAAGCAAGAGAGTTCCAGAAAAACATCTATTTCTGCTTTATCGACTATGCCAAAGCCTTTGACTGTGTGGATCACAATAAACTGTGGAAAATTCTGAAAGAGATGGGAATACCAGACCACCTGACCTGCCTCTTGAGAAATCTGTATGCAGGTCAGGAAGCAACAGTTAGAACTGCACATGGAACAACAGACTGGTTCCAAATAGGAAAAGGAGTACGTCAAGGCTGTATATTGTCACCCTGCTTATTTAACTTATATGCAGAGTATATCATGAGAAACCCTGGACTAGAAGAAGCACAAGCTGGAATCAAGATTGCCGGGAGAAATATCAATAACCTCAGATATGCTGATGACACCACCCTTATGGCAGAAAGTGAGGAGGAGCTAAAAAGCCTCTTGATGAAAGTGAAGGAGGAGAGCGAAAAAGTTGGCTTAAAGCTCAACATTCAGAAAACGAAGATCATGGCATCCGGTCCCATCACTTCATGGGAAATAGATGGGGAAACAGTGGAAACAGTGTCAGACTTTATTTTTTGGGGCTCCAAAATCACTGCAGATGGTGACTGCAGCCATGAAATTAAAAGACGCTTACTCCTTGGAAGAAAAGTTATGACCAACCTGGATAGTATATTCAAAAGCAGAGACATTACTTTGCCGACTAAGGTCCGCCTAGTCAAGGCTATGGTTTTTCCTGTGGTCATGTATGGATGTGAAAGTTGGACTGTGAAGAAAGCTGAGCGCCGAAGAATCGATGCTTTTGAACTGTGGTGTTGGAGAAGACTCTTGAGAGTCCCTTGGACTGCAAGGAGATCCAACCAGTCCATTCTGAAGGAGATCAACCCTGGGATTTCTTTGGAAGGAATGATGCTAAAGCTGAAACTCCAGTACTTTGGCCACCTCATGCGAAGAGTTGACTCATTGGAAAAGACTCTGATGCTGGGAGGGATTGGGGGCAGGAGGTGAAGGGGACGACAGAGGATGAGAGGGCTGGATGGCATCATGGACTCGATGGACGTGAGTCTGAGTGAACTCCGGGAGATGGTGATGGACAGGGAGGCCTGGTGTGCTGCGATTCATGGGGTCGCAAAGAGTCGGACACGACTGAGCAACTGAACTGAACTGAAACCATCTATCTTGGGCATCTTTAGTGGGTGCAGAGCTGTGATGGAAAGCTTCTTAGACTGTGCCCAGAACCATTCTTTCATCTTGAAACAGTAACATGACCATGCCTCTTGCATTTTGAAACAAAAGCAGAGGCTCTCTCCCTTGCCCAGAAGTAATCTGGGGAGACGTCACCTTAATGGCCCACCCTTGAGAGGAATAAAAGGAACCGGATGACGAACACGGGTGAGGCCGCCTGAGAACTTGCCAAGGATGGAAACCAATTGAACGCTTCCCTCCGTGATGAAAGTCCATCCCCTCCATGTATTATGACCCTCCCTCGCCCGGGACCCTGTTCCCAGCAGGCTCTGCCCATGGTGGGTGCTTTTGAAGTCCAGCCAGTGGCCTCCCATTTCCACTTGTTTAGCGCTTACTGCAAACCATACCAGCCCCAGCGGCATGAGCCATTATCATTTTTGCCTTGGGAGAGAAAAGCAGAGATCTAAAACAGTTCTAGGAGATCCAAACAGGGAATATTTAAAATACCAAAAGAACGGGAAGTGGGGTGGGGGGCATTTCTTTGTTTCTATTGCGGCAGCAGCAGGAAGGGTTTTCAGAGGGCTCCAGGCGGAAGGGCTGAGAAAGCAGGGAGGATGCAGGGAGACACAGTGCTGCTGGCAGGAAGCAGAATTTAGAAGGCAGTAAAGAGCAGTGGTGGAGAAGGCAATGGCACCCCACTCCAGTACTCTTGCCTGGAGAATCCCAGGACGGAGGAGCCTGGTGGGCTGCCGTCTATGGGGTCGCACAGAGTCGGACACAACTGAAGCGCCTTAGCAGCAGCAGCAGCAGCAGCAGCAGCAGCAGCAAAAAGCAGTGATGTGAAAGCTAAAGCTCCAATACTTTGGCCACTTGAAGAGTTGACTCATTGGAAAAGACCCTGATGCTGGGAAAGACTGAAGGCAAAAGGAGAAGGGGATGGCAGAGGATGAGATGGTTAGATAGCATCACTGACTCAATGGACATGAATTTGAACAAAGTCGGGGAGATAGTGCAAGACAGGGGAGCCTGGTGTGCTGCTGTCCACGGGGTTGCAAAGAGTCAGACACAACTGGGCGACTGAACAACAACGAAAGAGCAGTGGGTTCAGAAAGGCTTCCTTCTGCCCAAACCAAAGCCATCGAGGCCCCACGCCCAGACTCCTGTGCATGCCCTGCACATCGTGTTAAATACAGACTCTGACTCAGTAGGTCAGGGTGGGGCTCAAGCCTCTGCTTCTCCAACAAGCTCCTGGGTGCTGCTGGTGCTGTTGGGCTGAGGACCACACTCGGAGTGACAAGGGTCAGAAGGCTGGTTTTGCAACTGGAGTTGCACAATTTTAACTTAGATTGTACCTGTATTTAGAGAAGTCTTGGAGTGTCTGATGGAAATTATCGAAGGGCTTTAATCCATCATAACTTCCCTTTGCCTTCAGAATCAAGTTCCAACTTCTTCCCAAGACTTGCAGAGCCTACAGCATCCATCCCAGACCCATCCGCAGATTATTGGCCCCAGGCCCATGACTTGTGCATCTCAACCCTACAGTTGAGAAACCAACCATGTGAGCTGTTTGCAGTGTCTGAACACCTTCAGGCTCTGGCACTTCTGGCTCTTTGGACATGCAGAGGTTCCCAACGTGGAACCTCCATGCCCATCTCTCTGTATGGCAAACCTCTCTCTGCATCCAGGTTTCAATTCAGAAGACTCTTCCTCCAGGAAGCCTTCCCTGACTGCGGTAGTTAATTTTATGTGTCAACTTGACTAGACTAGGAAGTGCCCAGATACTTGGTCAAGCTTTGTTCTGGGTGTGTCTGTGAGCATGTTTCTAGGTGAGATTAACATTTGAATGGGTAGGAACAAGCAGCTTGCCCACTCCAATTTAGGTGGGCCTCACCCAATCTGCTGAAGGCCTGAATAGAACAGAAAGATCGACACTCCTGCAAGTAAAGGACATCTCCCCCTGCCTGGCTGCCCTCCAGCCAGAATACTCTTTCTTCCTCTCTGCCTTTGAACTTGACCTGAAACACTGGTCTTCCTGGGTCTTTAGCCTGTTGGATTTCAGACTGGAGTTATACCCTCAGCTCTCCTGGGTTCTGAGCTTACTGACTGCAGATCTTGGAACTGGTTAGCTCTCATAATTACATGAACAAATTTCATATTATAATAATAATAAACTCTACCTGTTTCTACCGGTTCTGTTTCTCTGGAGAAACTTGACTAAGGCAATGACCCACCCAGGATATTCTCTCTCTGTTCTGTTGTTCTTATATTTTCAGCTTATACCAGAGATTTCATCTTACACCAGTAAAAATACAGCAGTGGTACTTTAGAGCTGCACTGTCCAATGAGACAGACAGTAGCTCTACGTGAGTACAGAGTAATTGAAATAAGGAAGCGTGAACTGAAATTGGCTGCGAGTGTAAAATTACACAGTCTAATTTGAAGACAGTATAAAAAAACTTTGTTATTTATTTAAAATTCATTATTTTATTAAATATAAATTTAATAAAACTTGTTATAATTTATTGTATCTATTGCCTGTTGAAATCATAACAATTGTGACATACTGGCTTAAATAGAATATGTTATTAAAATTCATTTTCCCTGCTTCTTTTTTCCTTCCTAAGGTAATTACTGCAAAACATAAAGTTGTATGTGGGCTTCCCAGGTGGCGCTAGTGGTAAAGAACCTGGTTGCCAATGCAGCAGACTTAAGAAATGCAGGTTCCCAGGGTCAGGAAGATCCCCTGGAGAAGGGAATGGCTACCTACTCCACTATTCTTGCCTGGAGAATCCCGTGGACACAGAAGCCTGGCAGACTGTGGTCCATAGGGTTGCAAAAAGTTGGACACAACTGAAGCAACTTACGCGCACACATAAAGTTGCATGTACACCTTGTGTTTATATTTTTGTTAGATGCTGCTGCTCCAGAGCAAGACACAGTGAAAAGTCTAGATCTAACCAAGCTAGAAATGCTGAAATTTACCAGAGTCTTCCAAACTCTAGTGTAATTCCCTCACAATAGTTTCATAAGAAAATATATCTTAGGGCACTAGAGTAGAAGTGAGCAAACTGTAACCAAGGGGCCAAATCCAGCCTTCCACCGGCTTTTGTAAATAAAGTTTTATTGGAATTACGATTACTCATTCACGTATTGTCTAAGGTTGTTTCCATGCTACAATGGTAGAGTTGAGTAGTTGCAGCAGAGACCATCTGGCCTGCATGGCTTGAAATATTTACCTTTTGACCCTTTATTTTTAAAAAAGTTGCTCAAATCCTGGTCTAAGGCAAAAAATGTAGGTGTTGCGGCTCCGGAAGGCAGGGAGGCCAGTGACGGGGCACCAACTCCATTGCTCGTAAGTTGGACTCTCTGGGCGCATTACTGCAGACCTCTGAGCTTTGGGGTCACCGTCTGTGAAGCAGGATAGTTGTCATAGTTACTTCATGGGTTGCTATGAGAATCAAGGGAGAGGATGCAGCTAAAGAGGCTGGCAGCTAAACAATAACTATTATAACTGATATGTCTCTGTCTTTATTATTCGTATGTTTTGATGAGTTAGGGATGCTGCCCTGTGCCTCCACAGATCCCTGCAGGGCTGTCTCTCTGTAAGATATACGTCTGCTTCCCTGACTGTCTCCTTACCCCAGACTACGTATTCTCTAGGGGCAGACAAGTCTGAGTTTTCTTGCTTTTTGTAATCACAGAACCAGAGTCGGGAAATGCTGGCAGGCTCCCTCTGCTCAATACCCCTCACTCCTCTTGTTCTACGGACAGTTGAGAGGACCCTTCTTTGAGGAAACTGGGTGGGAATGTGGTCTTCCCACACTGACTCCTCCTCGGTGGTCTGGGGGCTACGGAACCCTGAGGGGCTGGGTCCCTACAGCGTCTAGTCAGACCTGTCGTGTCGAGCAGTCCCCACCCCAGTTCCTTCCTTGTAGGGTGCCTTTGAGTTATCGAGGGACCCAGAGCAGGCATCCAGATGGGATAGAAGCCTAGTTTTATCCACTATTGATCTCTCTTGCTCAGAAGCCATCATTATCCTGGTGTAAAATGGCAGCTCCCAATGCAGGAGGCTCACGGTGTCTCTGGCCAATGGATACCCAGCAAATTGCTCCAAGCCACACCAGCCAGAGAAACCAAAATAACTTCACGAGACAGCCGTCCGGCCTGGCCCCACTCAGAGAAGGGCTAACTTTGACCCTTTCTAACATTATCCACAGCTTTTCTTGTCTTGTCTTTGGGAAAACAAAGATGAAGCTAGTCTCTAATTGACCTGGTGTCTGCAGTTCTTGGCTGTGCCTGGCGACTGAACAGAGGTGAGAGGCCTGTGCCAGGATCAAGCCCGGCTCTGCTGATTCTCCGAGAGCCGTTGATGGGCTCCAGACTCACAGAGGAGTAACGGGGACCTCTGTACACCAAAGGGCATCTGTGACCAAGGAAGAAGGTGATGTTCTTCTCCAAACTTAAAGCCAAGCTCCCTTTCCCAATGGAATAGCCTGGAAATGAATCCCTGCTCATCTGAGGGCCCAGTGAGCAAGCTGACACCATACCCACCCTGAACTTCCCTGTGGTGTGGAAGTCAATGAAGGAGTTACAGAAACTTCCTAACCCATGACGTGGGAAGCACAGTCTTGGTCACTGGACAACATGAGTCCAGTCCCGTGGTTTGCAGGGGACAACTGACATCAGAGGAAAGGGAGTAACTTAAATCTGTGGCCTTATTTGCTAATTTCCAAGGTGTGAATGGGGATTCCTTGGTAGCTCAGATGGTAAAGAATCTGCCTGCAATGCAAGAGTCCCGGGTTTGATCGGTGGGTCCCAAAGATCCCCTGGAGGAAGGCATATATTCTTGTCTGGAGAATCTCATGGGCAGAGGAGCCTGGCAGGCCACAGTCCATACGGTCCCACAGAACTGGACATGGCTGAAGCAACTTAGCATGTATGGTGTGACTTAGCATTCACATAGTATGAATATTATCTTCATGCCGATTTCAAAGTGATCATCTCTTGCAAGCCATTCCATGTTGGCTCCAGCTCACCATGGATTCCAGCTCTATGCCTGGCCTCTCTGTGACCTCAGACAAGTTACTTAACCCTCTATGCCTCAGAGAGTGAAACAGGAATCATATTAGTGTCTACTTCTTAAGGTGATTGTAAGACATAAATGGTAAATGCCTGGAAAAAACTCTGTGCTGGGCCTAGCACATAGGAAGCACCCAGTTAGCACTGGATATAATTACAATCCCTGGGATTATTGTTATCAAGTTCATAACTGAGTTGGCCAGGCAACACTCATGTGTACATGTATGTCCATACACACACTCTCTCTCACTAACTTTTGAAAGGCCAGGCAAGGAGAGATTAGCTTTGGGTGGATCAATCCCAGGAGGCTTCCTGGAGGAGGCAGGATTCAAATCTGGAGGAAGTAAGAGAAGAGGAAAGGAGTGAGTGGAAGATTGGGGGCCAGAGAGGACACACAGAGAGGAGCACATGAGGGATGAGCGATGGACAGCAGGAATAAGGGCATGAGAGTTCAGCAGGAATAAGGGCATGAGTGGCCCAAACCCACTCAGTGCAAACTGGCTGGCATATGCAGGCTGAGCCTCTCGGGGCTTCTAACTACTGGGCCCAGACTGGAAGTCCAGTCCACGGAGAGTCTGGAGTAGGGCACCTGGACCCCTTAGTGGTCCCCGGGCAGGTGGCGTCCTAGAGAATTGGTCTGAGCAGCAGACCCTGTACCCCCAGACGCCCAGAGCTTTCAGAAGTGCTCCATACCCGCCGCCCCAGCCAAGCCCAGTGGCCCTGACTTGGGTAATTGCGAGTGATAATTATCCAGTGTGCACAAAGGCCTGGCTTGTTTTCTCATTTGGGTGGGGGCCCGGGGTGGCTTTGTTTGGGCCGGAATCGTCGTAGGGCCTCTGTTTAGCCAGCGCTGTCTCCTCTTTGTTAACATTCCTCACTAACTGTGGCTCCTCGGGGGCTGGAGCAGAGCGAGGAAGGCGGCACCCAGGCCCTCTGGCTTCCGCGGCCCCGCTCCCAGCTTCTCAAACCCCTGGGAAACCTTGGCCCTGCTTCCTTCTTGCCCAAGCCACCAGGGACAGGCCCAGAAATAACCCAGCTCACCTGGCAGGTGCAAGACCCACATCTCAGGCAATTGCCTTAAACACGGGGAACTTCCCCGGGACCAGCGTGGCTGAAAACAGTCATTAGGTGTCACTTTCTATGGCGGCCTGCTCTGTCTCTGGGGCTGAGGGGCTAATTACACACCTGGGGCCATCCCCACCTTGCACAACCCCCAGGACAAATGCTACCTGGGTCCTCCCTCGGTCCTTGGAGCCCACTCCCACCCAGCACTTACACGGCCGACAAATGAATGTTTTTGCCTGTCCTCGGTTCACATAAATAGCCACAAATTCCTATAATTAACTACAGTAAGCTAGGCTGGGATTAAAACAAAGACGGGCTTGTTTACTGGGATGTCCTGAAACAAGCAATTTTCAACATTACAGTGTCAACTACTGTCTCTGTCTTTGTTAAGCAAGGCATCGGGGTGAGGAGGGGGGCAGCCATGATGAATGGTGAGGGACCCCAGCTGGGAGCCGGGAAGGGGTAAGGATGATCGCTTCTGATGTTTCAGCCAAAATCCCTTTGTCCACGGGTCACTGGGCCTCCGAGGCTTTAAGACCCACTCAGCGTCTAGTGAAGGACAGCGGAGTAGGGCGCAGACAGGAAGGCACCCTCTCTTCCTCCCAGAAGTTGGGATTTGAAGGTTCCCAGAAGAATTTCTTCCCTCACTCCTGGCAAAAGTGACTCCTTCCACCCAGCCAGCAAAATTCCTGGAATTTCCACTGTTAGGTGTTAAAGTGGAGTAGGGCTTTGGAGACCATCTGGACCAAGCCCTCCTCTTCCAGACAGGGAAAACGAGCCCTGGGAGGCTATCATGGCTAGCTGTTCACCATTACTTGGGAGGTGACGGCATAGCAGGACTTGACCTCTAGTTTTCTGATGACAACTGGGTCAGCAACTTGGGCCCATGGGCCAGACCTACTCGATGTCTTGTTTTGTCTTGTGTTTTAACAGCCTGAGAGCAAAAATGTAAGAGTTCTTACATTTTTCAATAATTGAAAAAAATTGAAAGAAGAAAGTGTTAATCACTCAGTCATATCCTACTCTTTGTGATTCCATGCACGGTAGCTCACCAGGCTCCTCTGTCAAAAATACTGGAATGAGTTGCCATTCCCTTCTCAAGGGGATCTTCCCGATCCAGGGAATGAACTCCGGTCTCAGGCATTATACTCAGATTCTTTACCATCTGAGCCACCAGGGAAACCCAAAAGAAGAAAAGGCATGTGAAAATTCCACAGGGACTTCCCTGGTGGTGCAGTGGATAAGAATCTGCCTGCCAATGCAGGGGACACAGGTTCAATCCGTGGTCTGGGGAGATCCCACATGCCTCGGAGCAGCTAAGCCAATGAGTGACAGCAACGGACCCCAGGTGCTCTAGCGTCAGAGAGTCACAATTACTGAACCCACGTGCTGTGACTGCTGAAGTCCAAGAACTAGAACCTTTGCTCTGCAAAAAAAGAAACTGCTGAAATGAGAACCATGGTCCCAGTCACCGCAACCAGCGAAAGCCCGAGCAAAGCAATGAAGACCAGTGCAGCCATAAATGAATAAATAATTCTTAAAAAAAAAATTCCATGAAAGTTAAGTGTCAGTGAAAAAAGTCTTACTGGGACAGCGCCTCTCATGCGCTTACAGGCTCTCTTTGGGCACTTGCAAGCTACATGAGGCCAGTAGTTGCCTAGACTATATGGCCCACAAAGCTGAAAAGATTTCCTATCAGACCCCTTGGTCCCTGTGCTAGTACGTTACATGCTGCTCTATTTAAAAAAAGACAGAATTTCCTTTTTCAAAAGTTTGTTTTCTACTTGGAAGTCTTTCTTTAAACAAAATCTTGGGCAGATCCTTGATGTGTAGGGCTTATCAAAAGGGGAGCTGTACTTTTTAGTTGGGTGGGAGTTGGGCTAAGAACGCTGAGGAAACTTTGTGGGCTCCCTGAGCAGGTGGAAGAATGTCTGAACCCCCAGGTAAAAATCGTGTCTTTTGCTAAGGCTTTCTGGTCCACCCTGAAGCGGCAGGGTTGTCCGCATGGCCTGCGTTACAAGCATCAGTGGACAAGCCAGGTATCTGGACAGATCCACTTCAGAAACAACTTGTAAAGAGACTTTTCTGTTGGAATTGTCTTACTCCGCAGGGGTTGGACAATTGAATTTAAGATTCAGTAAATATTTCCTGAGCTCTTCCTCTGTGCTAGGTGTTGTCCCAAGCTTTGCAGATCTCAAGATAAACATCAGGTAGAGTCCCAGCCTTCCTGGGGCTAACGTTCTAATAGGAGGGACAGAGTCTGAAGATGTTAAGTAATTAATGTCGAGTATGGAAATCAGTCCTGAATATTCATTGGAAGGACTGATGCTGAAGCTGAAGCTCCAATACTTTGGCCCCCTGATGCAAAGAGCATATTTGCTTTTCACTGGAAAAGCCCCTGATGCTGGGAAAGATTGAGGGCAGGACAAGGGGGTGGCAGAGGATGAGATGGTTGGATGGCATCACTGACTCAATGGACATGAGTTTGAGCAAGCTCCAGGAGATAGTGAAGGACAGGGAAGCCTGGCGTGCTGCAGCCCATGGAGTCGCAAAGAGTCGGACATGACCGAGTGACTGAACAACAAAGTTTACTCGTAAAGAAGAAAAACCAAGTAAGGGATTAGAGAGAGATGAAACTGTAATGCAAAATAAAGGAAAGAAGGAAGGACACTAAGAAGGTAAACTTGAGCCTGGAATGAATGACTGAATGATAAAAAGAAAGGAAGAAGGAAAGAAAGAGTAGAGAAAATCTAGACTTTGGAAAGGACGTGGGCAGGCTGGCCCACACAGGTCACTAGAGCGAAACCTCAGGGATCCCCAGAGAGGGACAGATTGGATATTGAAAGAAAACCTTGAAAACTTGGAGATTTGCGTTGGGTGAGGGGTGGGGTGGGGCCTGCAAACACAGTCTTATAACCCTGTGCGCCATCACTTGTGATCCTAGTCAGACTCCTGCCAAAGAACCCCAAGGCAAGACCAGATATCCAAGGCGCAGAGAAATTAATGGAGAATACCCTGGAATCTAGGTCCTGTAGCTCCTGGGGAAGACCTTCCAGGGAGGGTGGGCTGCTGGGAGTCACAGGCAGTGATTCCAGTTCACACCCTGCCTCACTGTCATAAGTTTGCAGTCTGTACTCTTGAGTGGAACTCAGTAGGTCCAACTCTTCATCCATGGATTTGTCACTCCTGATGGTGCTGCCATAAAGACAATTTGGTGCGTGACAAGTGACAAAGCTCATGGAAAGTCAAGAATGTGTTTAGTAGCCACTGAGCAATGATAAGGGTTCCTGCAGGTGCTGCCTCCTGGGCTAAGTAGCTGCCAAGACATTAGTCTGGGCCAAGAAGGCTGAGCCCTGTGAAGGCAGGGGGAGTCAAGAGATTCTACCCAAGGTGACATTCTGCAAGTCACTTATCCTCTCAGGGCCTCTGCTGGCAGATTCTGAAAAATGGGGCGAAATGAACAATACATCCTCTCGGGCATGCTATGCAATGTCAGAGAAATGACGTGTACAAAGCTCTTTAAAGGCCCTTCAAGATAAGTGCAGGTATCACTGACGATGCTATTAACAGAGGCAGGGCAATGAGCCTCTGGTCTGGCCAAGGGAAGGCCGTGACCTATTGGAACACCAGGGATCTCACTGGACAACAGGTCATATGTGCCAAAATTAAGACAGGTCCTCTGGTTGCCTCGGTTCAAATCTCAGCCTGGGTTCCAATCCCAGCACTGATACACAGGGGTCTTGCAATTTGGATCAAGTTACTTTATTTCTTGGGATCTCAGTTTCCTCATCTATAACCTGGAGATCATAACGCGACTAACTTTACTTAGGTTAACTACCAAAACTGCGTTCAGTTCAGTTCAGTCTCTCAGTCGTGTCCGACTCTGCGACTCCATGAATCGCAGCACGCCAGGCCTCTGTGTTCATCACCATCTCCCGGAGTTCACTCAGACTCACGTCCATCGAGTTAGTCACATAAATAAAGTCATGAGAAGGAGCTTAGTTCCTTATTACTAACTGGGACCACNGCGACTCCATGAATCGCAGCACGCCAGGCCTCTGTGTTCATCACCATCTCCCGGAGTTCACTCAGACTCACGTCCATCGAGTTAGTCACATAAATAAAGTCATGAGAAGGAGCTTAGTTCCTTATTACTAACTGGGACCACCTCTGCTGCCCAGGGCTTTTGTGAGCACAGAGTGGGCTCTGCTTCAAGAGAGAGCTGAGCACATGGGGAAGATTGTCTTACTCTTATCTGGGGGAATTTGGTGCTGGTGGGACCTTGCTTCTTTCTTCTTCTTCTGGCTTGTCACAGCATGGACCACCCAGAAGAAGGAGAAGCATGGCACCAGAACTGACCAGATATGGTATATTGGGTTGGCCAGTGAGTTTCTTCAGGCCTTTCCATTGCCTCATCTGGAAAAACCCAGATGAACTGATCGGCCAAGCCAGTACCTTGCAGGTTTTCTTCTTCATCAAATTGTTGGCTAATGTTGAGCTCCAGGCATTAATCTAAGTGCTGAAGACACAGTGGGGAGCCAACAGCCCAGTACCCTGCCTCTGGGAGCTGATATTCCAGTGGGGATGGATGTAGAGAGATACACAGTAGCTTGCCGAGACTGAGGGGTGCTATAAAAGTAGAGCAGGAACGGGGTGCTGCCTGCGGCCTGCTTCAGCAGGGAGGGTGAAGTTCTCCCTGAGCAGGCGATGGCCGAGCACACATATCCTCTCTGAGCCTCGGTCTCTTCATCTGGATGACTGTGTGACAGGAGGAACTGAGCAAGACGCTCGCTCTGGGCACCTTGTTTGCAGACAAAGTGCTGGGACGTCCACCCCTAGGCGGCCCAGGGGCTGGCATGAGGCAGGTACCTGGCTCCTCAGGACCAGCCCTGAGCAGAGCTCTTTTTTCATTCGGGCCAAAGGAGCAATTAACAGCCTCCGCTTGGGCCTCGCCCAGCCCCAGGGCCTCTGCTCGGCCTGACTGACCAGCAGGAGGGAGGAGACCCTCCCAGGGCCCCTCAGTTCCCTGCCAGGGCTATTTTCGTGGCTGTTATTTGGGCAAGGAGTGGGCTAGTGGCTTGTGGGAGGGAGGGGAGGAGGCAAGATGCTAAAAATACCGAGGCCAGACTGAGGTGACCGGTCTCTACCCTCTCACGGGCCTGGCCTCCCTTCCTGGGTGAGAAGGGCCTGGTCTTTCCTGGGGGGCGGACTGCTGAAGGCTCAAACCCGCCCAGGAGCCCTTTGGTTTTGGATAATGTTAGTCACGGTTTCCATTAGCAGAGAGGTTGCGGGGAAGGCGGTTAAGTGGCCTGTGGAGGTCACACGGCTGTAGGTGGAGGACAGGTGTATGAATAGTTGAGAAACAGCTGTAATTGGAACAAAGGCCTGCCTGACCAGAGTGGCGTCCTGCTGAGGAGGTGGTTGGGCAGAAGTCTGCATGCTGGCGTCACCGCCCCAGGCCCCACCAGCCCTTTTCTTGTTGCAGGAAGACCTAAGCCCCCACCCCCACTGCCTGTATCCCTTCTCCACACTCATAATCACACAGGACCACCTCCTTCAAGAGGCTTAAAGTGAGGCCCCAGTTAGCTGAGATCGCACTCTGTCCTCTGCTTTCTCACCTGTTAAACTGGTAAGCCCAGGACACGGGGAGGGAGAAGACTCTTCTGAATCCTGGTTTGGTTGTATGTTGACCTTGGGTGACCTTGGACACATCCCCCAGCTTCCCAGGCCTCAGGTCTTCAGCTCTGACCACCTTGCAAACCTCTTATTTGGGTGACTTTCCATGGCTTCTACCAGCTGCGAACTCCAACGGAACTGTGCGTTCTTCAGCCGGAAGGTCACGGAAACCACACAGTGAGGCCATCGCTACCTGGGGAGAGAGGGTCCATGGGGAGGGAACCTAAGGGAACCTTGATGTTAGGATCTAATCATTCATTCATTTTCTCTTTTGTTCTGTTCTTTAGTTACTCCTTCAAGATTTTTTGAGGAAGCACCACCTACATTCAGGCATTCATCTAGACAGTAGCAATTCAGTGGGGAGCAAATCCACACCCTAAATCCTTATAGAACTTACTCTGTAGAAGGAATAGACAGCCAGTGCACTAGTGGGTGAAGCAGTGTGTTCAGAGGTGATGGGGGCCAAGAAGAAAAAGAAAGCAGATTAAACAAAGAGATAGTGTGTGTGTGTGCATGTGTTATGTGTCTTATTATTTAGTCGCTAAGTTGTGTCTGCGGGGAAGGCAATGGCACCCCACCCCAGTACTCTTGCCTGGAAAATCCAATGGACGGAGGAGCCTGGTGGGCTGCAGTCCATGGGGTCGCTAACAGTCGGACAGACTGAGCGACTTCACTTTCACTTTTCTCTTTCATGCATTGGAGAAGGAAATGGCGACCCACTCCAGTATTCTTGCCTGGAGAATCCCAGGGACGGGGGAGCCTGGTGGGCTGCCGTCTATGGGGTCACACAGAGTCGGACACGACTGAAGTGATGCAGCAGCAGCAGCAGCAGCAAATTGCGTCTGACTTTTGTGACCCCAAGGACTGTAGCCCTAGACTGCCAAGCTCTTCTGTCTATGAGATTTCCCAGGCGAGAACATTGGAGTGGGTTGCCATTTTTTTCTCTGGGAAATTCTCCTGACCCAGCGATTAAACCCCCATCTCCTGCACTGGCAGGTGGATTCTTTACCACTGAGCCACCAGGGAAGCCATCATATGTGTGTGCGTGTGTGTGTGTGTGTGTGTGTGTATGAATAAGTATGTTTGTGTGCACATCTGTATATGAGCATATATGCATGTATGTGTGTGAATGTTTAATGTGTATATGATGAATGTATATATATGTTTGTGTGTAATGTGTGCTGAAACGTATTTCAACAATACATGAACCGTGAACTTCCAGATGTTCAAGCTGGTTTTAGAAAAAGCAGAGGAACCAGAGATCAAATTGCCAACATCCGCTGGATCATGGAAAAAGCAAGAGAGTTCCAGAAAAACATCTATTTCTGCTTTATCAACTATGCCAAAGCCTTTGACTGTGTGGATGATAATAAACTGTGGAAAATTCTGAAAGAGATGGGAATACCAGACCACCTGACCTGCCTCTTGAGAAACCTGTATGCAGGTCAGGAAGCAACAGTTAGAACTGGACATGGAACAACAGACTGTTTCCAAATAGGAAAAGGAGTACGTCAAGGCTGTATATTGTCTNCATCCGCTGGATCATGGAAAAAGCAAGAGAGTTCCAGAAAAACATCTATTTCTGCTTTATCAACTATGCCAAAGCCTTTGACTGTGTGGATGATAATAAACTGTGGAAAATTCTGAAAGAGATGGGAATACCAGACCACCTGACCTGCCTCTTGAGAAACCTGTATGCAGGTCAGGAAGCAACAGTTAGAACTGGACATGGAACAACAGACTGTTTCCAAATAAGAAAACAAGAGTATGTTAAGGCTGTATATTGTCACCCTGCTTATTTAATTTATATGCAGAGTACATGATGAGAAATGTTGGGCTGGATGAAGCACAAGCTGGAATCAAGATTGCCGGGAGAAATATCAGTAACCTCAGATATGCAGATGACACCACCCTTATGGCAGAAAGTGAAGAAGAACTAAACAGCCTCTTGATGAAAGTGAAAGAGGAGAGTAAAAATGTTGGCTTAAAGCTCAACATTCAGAAAACGAAGATCATGGCATCTGGTCCTGTCACTTCATGGAAAATAGATGGAGAAACAGTGGAAACAGTGGCTGACTTTATTTTGGAGGGACTCCAAAATCACTGCAGATGGTGACTGCAGCCATGAAGCAAAAAGACGCTTAGTCCTTGGAAGAAAAGTTATGACCAACGTAGACAGCATATTAGAAAGCAGAGACATTACTTTGCCAACAAAGGTCTGTTTAGTCAGGGCTATGGTTTTTCCAGTAGTTATGTATGCATGTGAGAGTTGGACTATAAAGAAAGCTGAGCAGTGAAGAATTGATGCTTTTGAACTGTGGTGTTGGAGAAGACTCTTGAGAGTCCCTTGGACTGCAAGGAGATCCAACCAGTCCATCCTAAAGGAAATCAGTCCTGAATATTCATTGGAAGGACTGATGCTGAAGTTGAAACTCCACTACCTTGGCCACCTGATGCAAATAACTGACTCATTGGAAAAGACCCTGATGCTGGGAAAGATTGACGGCAGGAGAAGGGGATGACAGAGGATGAGATGGCTGGATGGCATCACCGACTCAACAGACATGAGTTTGAGTAAACTCCGGTAGTTGGTGATGGACAGGGAGGCCTGGTGTGCTGCAGTCCATGGGGTCGCAAAGAGTCGGACACAACTGAGCAATTGAACTGAACTGAACTGAATGTGTGTATATGTATATGTGTTTATGTATGCACACGTGTGTGCTTGTGTCTCTGTGTATGCATGTATGTGTTCGAGTGTGCATGTGTGTGTGCATGTGTGTATATGTATGCGTGTGTGACATATATGTGTGTCTTTCTCTGTGTACATCAGTGTGTATACATATGCATGTGTGTGGTGTGTGTGTGTGTGTGTGTGAGACTGTGTAGGGGGCTGGGAAGAAGGTGAGTGTATGAACCATTCCGACACCTAGGGGAAGAGCACCCCAGCAGAGAGTGTGAAGCTCAGAGGTGCTACGGGATCCTGGAGGATACAGAAGGCGAGCTCTAGGTCCACCCCTCTGCTATGGGTCATGAGGACAGAGGCAGCTCCTATATTCTCTCGCCCATCACAGCACCCTCTCCCCAGGGCGGACCTTGCTCCCCTCTGCGCCCCTGGTGAACCTTCACCCTACAATTACCATCCTCTGCCCAGGGCTATTTCCTGCAGACTTGTAAATAGAACCTCTTTCAGCTCCACACACATTATGGTTTGTCTAAAACGGTGTCAAAGGAGCCAATTTTCCTGAACGGGGACCATTGACAAGAGGTGAAGTTTACAGAAGGTTCCCGCAGGACCTGGGTCTGAGAAGCTGAAAACAAGGATCCAGTGGTGACGCAATCGCCCGGCAAAACCAGCTTGAACAGAGGGGCAGACTTCGGGCATCTCTGGGGTGGATTTTCTTGGGGACGTGGTAAATAGGATGGTTAGGGCACAACCTGACCAGCTTTATTACGGAGAGGCCCCCGCTCGGACTCCAGGCGTGGGAGGGTCTAGGCGCTGGTCCTGGCCTCTCTGCTATATTTCCATGGACCTGCTTACCCTTTGTGATCAGATGTCAATGAACTTAGCTAGCCAGCTGTGAGGGGGAAGGCAATGGCACCCCACCCCAGTACTCTTGCCTGGAAAATCCCATGGATGGAGGAGCCTGGTGGGCTGCAGTCCATGGGGTCGCTAAGAGTCAGACACGACTGAGCGACTTCACTTTCACTTTTCTCTTTCATGCATTGGAGAAGGAAATGGCAACCCACTCCAGTATTCTTGCCTGGAGAATCCCAGGGATGGGGGAGCCTGGTGGGCTGCCATCTATGGGGTCGCACAGAGTCGGACACGACTGAAGTGACTTAGCAGCAGCAGCAGCAGCAGCAGCCAGCTGTGATGAGTTGCGGTCATCTTGCAGAAACGAAGGAGGTTGATGATTGGAGAAAAGAAGTATGAGGAAAGGGGAGACGGTCCTAAGGACCCTTCCCCACTCCACCCCCCAAGCAGCCATTCATGACCCAGGAGGCTGCAGGCCCACATGATGTGGGTGAATTGAGCAACAGCATCCACTCTGAGCAGAAGCACTCCCCAGGTACGGGACTTGGCGGAGTGGAAGGCGGGCTGGACCAGGGTCCCCCTGGGACATGAGGGTGGTGATCTCCATCCCACTGACGTCCAGTGGGGCATCGCACATTTCATGCTCAAAGTCTGGTAGGTGGGAAAAACAGGATTTGAACTCTGATTGGCCTCATCCCTAAGCCAGTGAGCCTTCCACACTTGGGAAGCCTCCCAGTCCTGACCCTGCTCTGCCTTAGCAAATCCTGAGAACAGCCCTCTGAGCAGGAACGTCTACTGACCATGACCTTCCCATGGCCCCGGAGGAGCGTCCCATGCCAGCTCTGCAGCTGCTGGCCGTTTCCAGGGGCCAAGCCTGAGCCCTGCAGGGCAGATGCTGCCCGTTTTGGCCCAGGTTCCTGTCTCACTTATGCTTCTATGAATAAAGGTTCAGAGAGCATTTTAGGAACCAAAACCACCTAGTAATCTTCCCTGACTTAAAAAAAAAAATGTTCAAGGAGCATCCTAACTAGAAAAGCATACTCACTTGGATTATATAAAGATGACCCAGGAAACAGAGTTTCAGCCTTGGGTTCTGGATCCAGATTTACCTCTGAGTCATTTAACTTCTCTGAGCCTGAGTTTCATCATTTATCAAATGAGGAAGGTGTTAATATCCACCCCTGTTTATATCCCATTCACCTCAAGGAGTAGTTGTTGAGAAATGGGGCAGCGAGGTTAAGATCACAGGTTTTAGGGTCAAACACAGGGTGAACTCTTAGCCTCACCATTTCTATCTGTGTGGGCTCTCTCATCTTTGAGTCTCTTCTCTGAGTCTCAGTTTTCTGAGCTGCAAGATGGTATTAAAAATCCTTCCCCAGACTCTCTTCTAAAATGAGTTTGAGGTACCTGAAAAGCAGGAGCAAGGGAGTGAAACGTATCAAAGGATTTTCCTTCTTTCCTTGGGGATTTTTAGTTGTTAAAAGATTTATCTATCTTTTATCTATACATATGTGTGTGTGTGTGTGTGTGTGTGTGTATAGTAAAGTCATGATTCACATACAAATATAAAGTGAACATGTGTCAAAGATTTTATTTAATTCATTAATTAATGAGGCAACAAGTATGACGTTACAGCTTTTCAAAGGAGAACTCAAAGCACCCACATATACAGGCAACTGAGAAAGCGGGAAATGAATTTACAAATAGACACAAAAATAATCCATCCGGCCGGCATTAATCAATTGCATTGCGACCAAACAGAATTCATTTGCATTCCAATGGATGAGAAGCATTTGAATTCTTATTAGTTTTCCACAACTTTCAGAGATGTAAAATAGCTCAAAGACTAAGAAATGTGGAGATCATCCATAAGGAGGAACGAAAGAGCACACACAACCATTTATTTCCTGCTCATTTCCAAACCTTTTACAAATTTTTCAGACATAGTTCTGATGCCCTTCCTCCACGGCCCCCCACCACCTCCAAACTAGAGAGCACACACACAAAAGTGTGTTGCTTGAGCCATTGGAATCAAGGTGGCAGGGGAGTTTCTTCTTAGGTATCAACTTCAATTCGTCAGTAGCAGCTGCCTACAGAGATGTTTGGAAGGGATTCAGAGCCTGTTCAGCACGAGAGACAGTGAGTCCAGCCTGGGGATGAGTGGTACTCAGAACGCTCCCATAAACTGCCCTCTGTGGATCCTCTCTGCTCTTTCCCTTTCCACCTGGCTGGACTAAAAAGGTCCCCGGGGTAACATGGAGAGTCAAGTACTACAAAAGGCAGAACCACAAAAAAGAAGGTGTCTGAGTTCCAGAGTGCAAGAGAAATTTCCTGTCAGGATACTGGACACAAGTGAGAAACAGATTTTTTTTCTTTGTTAAACTGCCGAGATTTTGAAGTTTATCTGTTTTACAGCTGGCATTATCTTACATTATATAGACTTTGCCTATCTGGATTTGAAATTTTGCTAACTTTCTATGTGATCTTGAAAAAGTGACTTCATGTCTCTGAATCTTGGATTATGCAAATGCAAAAAATGAGGATTATGATATAACCATCACAAATTAGATGGGAGATCGAATAAGAGAGTATATATGGCAGGAGTCCATGTCCCCTTTCAGGGGGACAGTTAAGATCCAAAGCATCTTTTCTCCTGGGTTGCACACAGACAGATCTTTTGACAGTCGATGTGATAATCTATTAAAGAAGCTAGGGTCAAATAGGAGCAGAAAACGAGAAATGAAATGCTAGCACAATAATGATGGTGGATGGGTAAGGATGGTAGTAGCTCCCAGTCGGCTGCAGCAAAGCCGTGTTAATGGGAAAAATGGCCCCTCCTCCACATGGAACAAACAGAACCGACTCCAAAGAAGATGAATACCCATCATGATCGGGTGTACCAGCCTTGCAGGTAATCTAGAAAGAACACTGGTACACGTCTCTTGGATGCAGAGGCTGAAGTGGAATCCACACTCAGTCATGAACTTAACCTCATCCCTAGCTTCCTTTTGAGGTTTGCAATAGCTAAGCTGAGAGAGTCCTCACAGGGGTCTATTAAGGGCACAGAAAGCATGGAACCTCTTTCCCTTTGTCCTGCAGGAAGCAGAGTAACTTGAGGACTGATAATGGTGACCGTTCTTCAGAACTTGAAAATGTCTGCCAATGGAGAGATGTGGAATGTATAAAAAGTGTTTTTAAAAGAAAGAAAATAATCAGGAAGAGGAAGGTCACCCATGGTGGTGTGGGATGGAAAAAGAATCAGGGAGTCATCTCGGTGAAGTCCGGGTTTGCAAGGACCTTCACAGAACAAGGGAAGGAGCATGAGAGTTACAGTTCTGACCAGTCCCTCAAGTCTCTCTCTTTTCACCCCAGTGCTTGCATGCATGCTGTCACTGCAGTCGTGTCTGACTCTTTGTGACCCTATGGACTGTAGCCCACCAGGCTCCTCTGTCCATGGGATTCTCCAGGCAAGCGTTCTAACGTGGGTTGCCATGCTCTCCTCCAGGATCTTCCTGACCCAGGGATTGAATCTGCATCTCTTATGTCTCCTGCATCAGCAGGCATTTCTTTACCACTAGCACCGCCTGAGAAGCCCACCTATTTCTAGGTGCAGCCCCCTAGTATCATCCTGTGAAAGTGACAGTGAACTTCCAATACCCCTGGTGTTTTCCTGAGTCACCTGTCTCACAGGCCTCCAGCTGGGATGCTTGCTTCTCACGGGAAGGTGGGGTGGAGCTCTCTAGGCAGAAAGTAGAGTCTCTCTTCTGCAAACTGCATGCCCACCCACAGACACTGGGATGCACACCACTGCTGTGAGCAGGTTTACAGCCAGAGACTGCTTCTTGGAATGGAAGCTCAACAGCTCCAAACACATCTGTCATCTTCTTGACCTCCCTGGCTGTTGGAAAGAATTTGAGAACTATGATTTTTTTTTTTTTAATTTAAACCTTCAGAATGCTTCACTATTAAGCTTGGAAAACTTTGAAGTGGAAACGTACTTGGCACTTAGCATGGTCTTTTACATAGGTGGCTCTGAAAACTTGTACTCCAGCCATTGAGATATCCATGTTTTCTATTAGCCTTCCTTGCTGGCTGTAATCAGTCTCTGTAGAGACTCTGCCATCTCTCCTGTGTGCGTTGTTGAGAGAGGCCTGGGATTTGGAGTGACTTAGACTGGGATTTGCATTCTACGCCTAAAATTTTTTTTACCTGTCTGACTTTGAGCAAGGTTCTCTAACTTTCTGTGCTAGAGTTATTTGTTGTATATAAAGGAGATCACAAAAATTGTAACCCCTACCTTACTAAGTGTATCAGTCAGGACAGGCTGGTCATGCTGTGTAACAAACAACTTCAAATTTTCAGTGCTTTGAAACAAGAAAGATGCATTTGCTCACATATACTCATGTTTATCCCATTGGCACAGAGTCCATGTCATCTTCATTCAGCTAGGCTGGTAGTGGTACCACTATTTGGAATATCCCTGGTCATTATAACAGGGTGAAGTGAAAGTGGACAATTGTGAATTAATCTGAAATGCTTCTACTCAGAAGTGCCACATCTATTGATCTGAGAAAGTCATAGAGCCACACTCAACTTTAAGGAGAAGAAAATGTAATCCCTCCGTGCCTGGAAGGGGAGAGAAACTGGAAATTTTTTCCAGCAGGACTGATATATACTGTACAAAGTTGGAGAGAAACAAAATGTGAGAGAAACCTTTAGATTGTGGAAGACTTGGGAATGCAAAGAGTTCTTACATGGTCACTATTTTCACTGGGGTGACCATCTTCTAGCTGAGAAGTGCCACACTTTTCAATGCCATGTCTGCTTCTGTGGTTACAGTCACACTGACATCAACAACTATAATCACTGAGGGCTTAGGAGAAAAGGAACAGAGAGAAGCTTAGCATGAAAAGATGCAGAGACAACTCTGGCATCTATGCCAGCAGGGGTCCCACCCCAAGCTCTGTAGGACCAGTTCTGCCATTCGATTTGATGTTATGGGGCTTCCGTCCTTGTACACTGGTCTTCAAGGAGTCTATTGGCCACTCTACAGTCTTTCGTTAATATGTTTTTGCTTATATTACCATCATAGTATTCTGTTGTTTGCGACATACCTATAAATATCAGAGGGATATTAAAATAAAAATAATCTGTGTTGAACCTCAGCATCCACAAGAATTAATCCCCCTCTTTGAAAGGATTGGGTACATAGCATAGATAAGCACTAACCCAGTGGGACTCATTTTAAGATGAAAGATGGAGGGTGTGACAGGAGATGGAACCTCCAGGGTCCCACAGTGGGAGAGTAACTGAGTCCAAGGAGGGAGGCAGATGCTGCACCTTTAGGCCCCCAGGGCCTTCCAGTGAAGTAGCCCCCTGGAGCTGGGCTGGCCACCTCTGGGCCTGTGTGTGGCAGGTGGGGAGGCGATGAGGCTTGAATGGGAGCTAATAATAGAACTGAGTGAAGAGTCTGAAGGGCTTCTCCAGTGGCTCAGTGGTAAAGAATCCGCCTGCAATTCAGGAAGCACAGGAGAGGCGGGTTCAATCCCTGTGTTGGGAGGAGCCCCTGGAGGGGGAAATGGCAACCCACTCCAGTATTCTTGTCTGGAAAATGCCATGGACAGAGGAGCCTCCAGGCCACAGTCCATGGGGTCGCAAAGAGTCGAACACAACTGCGCGCCTGAGCACGCGTGCATGCGTGAAAACTCTGCACCCAGTAACCCCCCTCCCCCACCGAGCATCCTGGCAGGGACACTCCCAGGACTGGCCACCAGGATTCCTGGTGTGGGCCGAGGAGCAAGCCGGGCCTGGGGCAGCAGCCTTGCCCCCGGAGCCGCCAGACGCTCGCCCCGCAGCCCACAGCCCTCCCGTAAACAAGCTGCTGTGCCTGAGAACATGATAATAGCAGCCCCTGCCATCCTGCCCTCTCTTTGTGTCGGGGAAGGTCTGCAATTACCCTCTTAACCGTCGCAGATACGGCTGGCGGAGGGCAGACATTTCCTGAAGCTGTATGCACTTTTTGCAAACTTTTCCCTCGTTTCCCTCTTCTAGAGCTGGGGGTTCAAGCTCCCTCCTCCAGTGCCATCCCTTAAACTTCTCTTGCAAGGGCAGTGGGCGAGGCATGATCCAGGGAACAGAACTGCAGGGCATTCTTTGCCCACAACTCATACCCCTGGCTGTGGCTGATGCTGGGGGTAGGGGTGGGGGAGGGACAGTGCAGAAAAGTCCCTGTTTAATGATCTCTACCCAGACCTTCACTGTGCCTGGAATACCTCCTTCAGGGACTCAGTCCTTTGGTAAAGCATGGCTCTCATAAAGTACCTGGTAGACTATGTTTATCTCTAGAGGATACCAAAGGGACTTCAGAGAAAGTCAATGGTTCAGATGCCTAAAACAGAGCATATTCAAAAGTAGATAAATGCTGGCAAGGGTGTGGAGGAGAGGAAATCCTCCTACACGGTTGGTGGGAACGTAAGTTGGTGCAACTACTATGGAAAACAGCACGGAGGTTCCTTAAAAGACTAAAAATAGGCTTATGATATGATCAGCAACCCCACTCCTGGGCAAGTATCTGGAGGAAACTATAATAATTTAAAAGACACATGCACCCCAACGCTCTTAGTATCACTATTTACAATAGTCAGAACATGGAACCAACCTAAATGTCCATCGAAGAGGAATGGATAAAGGAGATGCGGCACACATATACAACGGAACATTTCTCAGCCATAAAGAAGAAAGAAATAACGCCATTTTGCAGCAACATGGACAGACCTAGAAACTATCATACTGAGTGAAGGAAGTCAAAAGACAAACGGCATCTTCCACTTACATGTGGAAACTAAGAAAGTCAGACACGTGAACTTATTTACAAAACAGAAATAAACTCAGAGGCATAGAAAACTGTGGTTACCAAGAGGGATGGGGGTGGTAAAAATGAGGAGTTTGGGATTAACAGATACACACTACTGTATGTAAAATATTTAAGCAACAAAGACCTACTATACAGCAGAAGGAACTACATTCAATATCTTGTTACAACCTATAATGGAAAATAATCTGAAAAAAGAATATATTGATATATATGTGTGTGTGTTTATAACTAAATCACTTGGCTGTACATATAAACCTAAACCTAACAGAACATTGTAAATCAACTACAATTCAATTTTTAAAAGTAGATCTGCCCAGCCCTGATCTGAGTGAAGTGTGGAGTGCTCTGGATAAGTAAGACCTGAGTCTCTAAACTGAGATTTGGCACCCACTGCTTTCTGTCAGCCCTGCAGGCCCAGAAATAATTATCAAGGACTTGCCACAGGACAGGGAGAGAAACTGGGAAACAGAGAAGGAACCAAAGAGATTCTGGGCTTTGGAAATGTGCTGCTAGTGCCTGAACTAGACCTAGTATGAGCCATCAAATCTTTTTGTGCCTTAGCTTTCTCATCTGTAATATGGTGATGATAACTCCATGAAGCAGGACAAGTTTGGTTATCTTGCAGTAACAAGCAATCCCAAAGCTGCCAACAACACAGGTGTGTTTTTCACTTATACTACAAGTTCGCTGTGCGTCATTGAGGAGTTTCTGCTCATTTTGTTCAGAGCGGCTACCAACCCAAATGTTGCTGGGTGATAATGGGAGGGAGAAAGAACGATAGAGATCTTGAGCCAGCAATCATGCTCTGGCTTGTAAATAACACACGTCTCCTCTGTTCATACTCAATGGCCAGACATAGTCTCCTGATCCTTCCAATTAAACGAAGAGCAGTCCACATGTTCTGGAGAGAGAAAGCCAGAAATATTTGGTGAAGAGCGTTCATGCCAAGTCAATAATCACAGAGGGCTTCCCAGGTGGCTCGGTGGTTAAAGAATCCACCTGCCATGCAGGAAACACGGGTTCAATCCCTGAGTTGGCTAGATCCCCTGGAGAAGGAAATGATGACCCACTCCAGTATTCTTGCCTGGGTAATCCCATGGACAGAGGAGCCTGGTGGGCTACAGTCCAGGGAGTTGGAAAGAGTCGGACAGGACTTAGTGATTAAATGATGACGAATAATCATATAACATATTCTAGAGTTGTTGAGAGAATGAAAGGAATTCAGTTTATAAGTTCTGTGTAAATATAGGCTGTTTACAATACAATAATAATGGTGGTGGTACTGTTTATTAATAGTCAGGATATTAAAGAAGGACCCAAGGAAACTGTCAATGAAGGAAAATTCACAATTGGCTCAGACGGTATAGCGTCTGTCTACAATGCAGGAGACCCGGGTTTGATCCCTGGGTCGGGAAGATCCCCTGGGGAAGGAAATGGCAATCCACTCCAGTACTATTGCCTGTAAAATCCCATGGACAGAGGAGCCTGGTAGGCTACAGTCCATGGGGTCACAGAGAGCCGGACATGACTAAGCGACTTCACATTAAAGTGACATTGGAAAATTTGATGCCATGTCAAGAAGAGCCAAATCTTGGCTGTGCCACTAATTTGCTGTTTGATCTTAGGAAATATGCTGTTTGTCTCTAAGTTTCCAATTCCTTTTTGTACAATAGCAGTCTTGGATTCATTATTCAAGAATGAACTTGGGAGGCAGGTAGGGTATAAATTAAAGGAGACTGGGGCTGGCTTTAGCTCACCCTCACTGGCTGGGGTGGCATGTACCCGTCGGTGCCGAGCTCAGGAAAATCCTTGACATTGGAGTTGTCTGTGTCAGGCTTATGAATCTCAATCCCTAAATTATGGGTGACAGTGGCTTCTTAAAGAGGAAATGAATTGTTGCAACACAATCCAGCCATGTTGTATCGATATGATTAGCTAGTTATCCATGGAGTGCAGTAATTTGCTTTGATTTTTAAGTATCCGTTAGCAGCCAAGTCCTAATGAGGCGGCTCTAAATTGATTAGATACTCCAAGATACAGCACGGTTCACAGACTGTTTCAGAAAACTGTCAAGATCCTGAGACTGGCATTTCATTGGATTTAATGATTGCTGGAGAAGGTGTGTATCCCAGCCAGATACAATCACATTTGTCAGCATGATCCTTTTAAGCACAATTCAATTAAAGTGTTATTCTCTAATTTTATTAGAACCAGAGCCCAGAGCTAATGCAAACGCCCGATATTGCATCAGGAGGGGAGTGTGCACAATTTAATTTCCCTAATTGGAGTTTAGTGATCTAACATGCTTTTCATATCTTAATTCTTGGGATAATCTCCGGGTTTTGCACCTGCTACGATTCCTTTCATGGAGATGAGAAATCAGAGGCAACCATTATGCCTGGCGTGGAATCACTGGGTCACATCTGATTCATTGAAAAGAATTTGCACATCTGGATCCTTCGTTTTTATCTGACCCTTTCCCACTGATCTTGGCCTTGACTTTGATAAAGAGTGTCTATAACCCGGATATGAACAGCGTTTCCTACCAGGCTGACTGAATGTGGGCTCATTTCGGATCTCAGCTCTATCACACACGCATAAATGCACTTGATCAATACTTGGGTGGGTGCCTGCTATGTGCTGGATACTGCCTCATGGGCTGAGGGTACAACATGAACAAATCAGGCATGGCCTCTGACATCATGGAACTTAGAGCCTGCTGGGGAGAGGGTCACAAATAGTGATCACACGAATATCAAAACAACCACCACTGTGAAATAAGATGGGGAGGGAAGGAGCCAAGTAAGAAAGAGACCTCGTCCCACTGAAGGGGTAGTGTAGGGAGAACCTCCCAAAAAAGTGCCATGAAGCCCTCAGGAAGGACCCTCCCTCAGGCTGCAAGGGCCCTCCCCCCCGCCCCAAGCAAGTCCCAGCCTTCAGGTCTTGGGCGGAGCCTCAAAGTAGGAAGAAGCTTGGCACATTGGTGAAGCACAGAGTTGGCTATTCAGTTTAAATGACTTAGAAAGTGTCAAGGAATTAGTTTAGAGCAGCAGCTGGGGGCCAGATCCCGTAGGGTCTTAAAGGGTCTCAGTTGACATCTGTTGTCCCCATGCCTCAGCGTGAGCAATAAATTATAAGGTCACCACTTACAAGTCAAAATGGAGAGGGGTGTTTTACTGCTAACGTCATCTAGAATTGCTGATCTGTTGTTTGTCATTTAGAGTTGTCACCAGGCTGGTGAGCTTTGAGATTTCTCCCGGGGCGACCAGCTGCTGCTTGCTTTTGTTGCTTGCAGACAACGATGCCTCTTACCGTTCCTCTGCCACCATGGCCTCCAGGCATCTTCGTGACCTTTTCAAGAAATAAGCTTGCATTGGGCTTCCCAGGTGGCGCAGCCATAAAGAATCTGCCTGCAGTGCAGGAGACCCAGGTTCAATCCCTGGGTTGAGAAGATCCCCTGGAGAAGGGAAGGGCAACCCACTCCACTATTCTTGCCTGGGAAATCCTACGGACAGACAGTCCGTGGGGTTGCAGAGTCACACAGGATTGAGTGACTAATACACACACACAGGCTTGCACTGAACATAAAATATGAGATGAGTGATTTATGATAGGTGACCGGAAAGGAAGGAAACACTGCCTCGCATAACTTTATAATGTTAATTTACGTAGTCCCACCTCACAGCCTTCTCTGTATCTTTTCAAAGCACACATAGAGAGATGTGAGATTTGGGTAAATGCTAAGCTTGGATAAGAGTCCAAGTGAAAAGCTTAGCATTTTTCCCATGGCAGGTGGTCTGCTGTGAGTGGCTGCATCAGACACCCTGGATAGGCCTTTTGAGTAGAAGATCAGCTGAAAAGTAGAGCAGCACTCAGCCATTATTTAGAAGAGGAAGAGCGAATCACAAACGCCTTACAGACGGGTGAAATCCCCAAGGTGGGAGGACACAGGTTTGGGATAACAGGATAAAAAGGCCCAAAGCAGCGCTCTTTTCCAAATGCTCGAGGCAGCCTGTGCATTGGCAAGACGGGATGAGTCCTGAAAAAGACCTGACCTCAACCCTAGTTCCACTGCCTCTGAGCTGTACGGGCCCTGCAGGCAGCTTCCCTCCTAAACTGCAGTTTGCTCATCTGTAAAATAGGGTAGCAGCATCATTATCCTCATAGGAATGTTTCAAGGTCAAATGGATGGGTGTATGTGACTTTCTCTTCACAAGCTATAAAGCACCACATGCTGGTTTTTTAAAAAATGCTTTCCCATAGAGTATTTGGCCCCATAGGACTCTATATGGTATCCTTGTTTGACAGGTAAGGAAGCCGAGAGTTGTGGACTACAAGATCAGGTGTATTACATTATTTGAAGATCAGAGATCACTTTTAAAAAATGATATAAAATTTTTTATGACTAGTGAAATGGCAAAGACATTTCTTGGAAAACAGCAGTAGCTGGAATGGGAGAACCAGGATTGTCCCTCTGTCCTGTCCTAGGCTCCTAGTGACGTCTCTCTCGGCCACTTACCATGAGAGATGGTCGCTCAGCACCACACAGCCGTGAAAGGTGGGGCCCCAGCCCTGCCCAGCCCAGCAGTTACCATCAGAAGTGTTGTTACCATCTTAAGGGAAGATTATTCTATGAACCAAAGAGCTTTCTTGTACAAAAGAGGGAAATCTTTGAGTTTTCTATTGTAATAAAAATAGAATGCACATCCTTTGTCTTTTCAAAACAGCTAAGTTCCGTTGAAAGAATTATTGCTTTCTTGATGTGTCTTGACATTGTGCGTTTCTCTGAGCAGTGCATTTGGAAATACAAGCAGAGAATGTTTTATTATGTTATCAGAGAATGGGAAGGGGAGCTCCCTCAAGTCAAAAAACGTTCTATTAATTGATTTTCTGTTTTTTTTTTTTCTTTCTGCCTCTCATTTCAGAACGATTTGATCACCACTGTCCCTGGGTAGGCAACTGTGTGGGGAAAAGAAACTACAGATTTTTTTATATGTTTATTTTATCTCTGTCTTTTCTGACAGTCTTTATATTTGCATTCGTTATCACCCACGTCATCCTTCGTAAGTATGCTGGGAAATCAGATTACGTATGTAACCATTTGCCTGACTTCAGTTTTCTGATTTAATTTTGATTTAAGATTTTTGGTCATTCCGGGCTTTCTCTTTTCTTTGTCCTTCTCCCTGCCCCCTCCTCCCTTCCAGCCGCCTCCCCCCTTTCCATTTCTCCCCTCCCTCGCCTTCCCTCCTACCCCCATCTTCTGACAGCAGCTGCCAGGGGCGCCCCTGGATCAGACTGTTTCACTTACAAGACTTTCTCCTTGACACGTGGTCCCTGTTCCAACCTTGTGACTTCACTTTCTCTTCCTCTTGAGGGATCCCCAGGAGGAACCATCCCCACATTTTCCTAGAGGATAATGTGTTGTCATGATACCCACTGAAAAACAGAACCTTTTTTTAAAATGTGAATCTACTTAAGCAGGAATTGTCACCCTCCCTAAAAAAAAAAAAAAATGGGGGATAAAGACTGAGATTTCTTACACACAAATCTATAAATGTGAGATACACATTTGATAAGATGTTTAATTATCTGCCAGGACATTGGCAAGCTATGAAGGAAGCAACTTTATTAAAAATGAAATTGGGATATAGGTGATTTTAATATATATTTGCCTTAACAAATGGCATTTTTCACTCCCCTTTCGAAGGTCATAACTTTGAACTCACTTTCCTATAATAGGGATGTGATGAGAAGGAAGCCACTTGGCTTTGACCTGTAAAGGTGAGCCTTTAAACTTCCATTACAGCTTCATTAGCAACATGAAAGACCGGCATCACCTCTGTCCATATTCCTGAAGTACAACCATCCATTAGCAAGTCCAGAGCCTCTCTCTGGAATGTTTCTAGAAGTATCTAGACACATGCCTCACTTTCTTCCCTGAAGCAGCGATTAGACTGATTAGACCGCAGTGTGTTAAGACCAAATTTAGACACGCACATTCTCTGCTTGCTCTCTCAGTGGGATCTGAATGGGGGTTGCGGGGAGCGGGTGGTATTGGAAGTTTCATATTAGTTTTTTACTTTGGACCTTCATGGACTATTCCAAATTTTCACAGGCATTTTAAATGCTAGTTTCCATTCACTCTTTCCCAATCTTTTCATCTAAATGTAACACAAATTTATAATATATGTATGAGAGCCATAACTTGCTGGGACAGCAGAAAGAGGATTGTCACCGGTCAGAGACCCCTTTACCCTTCCTCACCACCTGGGAAGGATGGCCTGAGGGCTCTCGGGGGCACCTGTTTTATTTTCAGAGTCTCAAAGTGGCAACAATGTAACTAGGGTCCTCAGTTCAGTTCAGTCGCTCAGTCATGTCCGACTCTTTGCAGCCCCATGGACTGCAGCATGCCAGGCCCCCCTGTCCATCACCAACTCCTGGAGCTTGTTCAGACTCATGTCCATTGAGTCAGTGATGCCATCCAACCATCTCATCCTCGGTTGTCCCCTTCTCTTCCCGCCTTCAATCTTTCCCAGCATCAGGGTCTTTTCAAATGAGTCAGTTCTTCGCATCATGTGGCCAAAGTATTGGAGTTTCAGCTTCAGCATCAGTCCTTCCAAAGAAAATGTATGTATTAGCAGACAGAAGAAGCAGTTATTTACACAACTAGAGAAGGAAGGAGGACTGATATTCCAGCATATTTATGACACTGAAAAATAGTCTTTAAACATTACCTCTTATACCATCTTTAACAACTTCAAAATGCCTACACATATATATAATCACACTGTATTTATAGCCTTGCCCCTACATTCTGGGTATCAGGCAGTTTTTACCTCACACATTAACTCTGGTAACACACACGCACTCTCACACACACCGTGAAGCCCGTCATTTGCCACCACAGTGGCATTTTCATCTCCGCTGCAGTCCATGGGGTCATAAAAGTCAGATACAACACCAAATTTTTGCTCATTCTGGTTTCAGCAAAATGGAGTTTGCTCTAGCTTATTCTGATATATTGTTAACCCAGTCTTCCACCACCACCCCCCAAAAAAGCCTACAAGTTACTGCAATATTTTAGACAAAAGCAAATAGAGGTTTTCCTCTCCCAGTTCTCCAGCCCTCACCACAACCCCCACTAAACAGCCCCACCCCGACCCCTGATTTGTGCTCAAGAAGGGCAGAAGCTTTCCATGACTCCGTGATCCCCCCTGTGATTCTGGAAGCCTCGGCAAAGGCAGAGAGCTGTTTGAGAGCAGCTGGGGACCGTGCCCCGCGTCCTCCCTGCCAGGAAGTGGGCTCTGAGAGGGGACACCGGATAGCCGGGGCGGCCCGGGAGGAAGCCTGTCGTCCAGAGATCCCCGGGAAGGTGACGTCTGGATTTCCTCTTAGAGGAAGCAGAGCTTGAGAAAGCGATATGGTCTGGGTTCAGCAGGGAAAGAGAAATCGTCTCTTCTTGTCCGTCCGTGTGCCTCAAGACTGCGTTTGCTCCAAGATCCACAGCACATCCTGGCCTAGCAGGGAGGGACGGGAACACCTCAAGCTTTCCTCATCAGTTCTTCAACCAGCTGGCGTCCTTAGAGCACGCGGCACGTTCTCGGGCCTCCGAGGTGGCCAGTGGGCAAGGGGAGGGGGAACTCCAGGAAGAACTGGAGCCATCACACCGTTAGCCTCCCCCCAGCCCGCCTGGCTCCCGGTTCCACCGAGGGTCTGGAACAGACGCCGCCACGGGGATGCGCTAGAACCGGTCCCGTGGCGTCTGTCCTGTTCTCTCATTTCACTGCCACGCCAGGGCCAGTTTATGCCCCCAGAACACGGGGACCCAGCCTTACCAACCCAAGGTGGGGCCACCAAGAGCTCCTCTGTATGGGCTTTGCTTTCTCAAAAGCCTCTAACGCCAATACACAAAATAAAAGCCGCTTTTTGTCAGATGCATCGTCACTCTGGCCCCTGAAGAAATGTTTTCTTGCACAGACAGTCTGTATTCACATGTCTCAAACCCCAAAGCAGTCAGCAATATAGACTTCGGGTTAATGAGTTTGTTTACTCTGGGTGCAGAGAAAGGTGTCTTTGATACTTAATCTAGTTTACAGGACACCCAGGGTCAAAGGTTAACCAACTTCAGGGAAACAAGTCTTTTGTAAAAGAAGAGAGAAAATAGCATACAACATTCTATTTCCCTATTAAAATGAGGAAAACAAAGGAGTAATCAGAACTGTAACTTATGGGAATGTATGCAGACATCCATCTGCTTTTACTGAACAAATATCCTCCAGATGTTGGGTCTATTTATGAATCTGCCATTTTTTTGTTGAATAACTTTGGTGGAATCTCACTGTCCAATCAGTATCGGAGCTCTACCAAATGTAATTTTATTGATCTCGAGGCACCGATTATTTCTGTGTAGATGAGAGAGCTTTCAGCATGAAGGCTGTTTCTTGAAGTGATGTCTGATTACTAGCTTCTGTTTCATTCCCCCAGGTTCACAGCAGGCGGGATTCCTCAACGCTCTTAAGGACAGTCCTGCAAGATATCCTTTCCAGGCTGTAGTTTTTCACCACGTTAACGTGTTAAGTGTTGGACTGGCCTTCTCCTCAGTTACTTCATCTTGGGCCTTGGCTTTCCTTCTCATAAATAATATTCCTTCTCCTTGTGTGAAGCATCCAAAGAGCTCCTTGATATTCACCTGTGTGAGTAACAGCCTTTGAATTGCTTAAACCTCGAAGTGACTCATTTAGCCTCGCTGAAACTGAAGTGCTCTTTCGCTGGAAAACTAAGTGTGAATTCTTGCTCACCTCCAGAAACCCACACTGATTTGCGTTAAGTCAGATTGATTTACGGAGTAGCCAGGCTGAGTTCCAGCTGACTTCATTTTGATCAGCAGGTGGTCCCTACAGAATATTTATGGGCGCCCCTGTGTGGGGCCCTTCTTGTTGCAGTCACATGGAGATTCTCTGACCCTCTGCAGGTTCTGTCTAGGAGTTCAGTTTGGTGTCTCAGCAGTATGGATAACCCCACAGTTATTTCTCAAAACTGAATATCTGTTCATAGCCCTGAGTAGAGATGGTTAGTCTCAAGTCATTTGGAGTCATCCAGTCCTCCCAAACAATGTATACAAACATGTGGCATAGTATTTTGAACTGCTTGAAAGAAAAACATTCACCCCTGAAGAGCATGAATGGTCTCCCACACCCTCCCCTGCCCTCCTGGGTTTGACACTAATTGGTGTAGAGTCAGCCAGCTGGACGCACTGACCTGGCTCCATCTGAGACCCAGCTGTCTGTCTTTTTCATATAACCAGTTAGACTGGATTTGGGCCTCCCTAGTGGCTCAGATGGTGAAGGATCTGCCTGCAATATGGGAGACCTGGGTACAATCCCTGGGTTGGGAAAGTCCTCTGGAGAAAAGAATGGCAACCCACTCCAGTATTCTTGCTGGGATAATCTCCTGGACAGAGGAGCCTGGCAGGCTATAGTCATGGGGTCACAAAGAGTTGGACACGACTGAGAAGCTACCCCTGGGAGTAAGCTTCATCTTGTGGCAGAGAATTCTTAAAGAATGAAGAACTCTGCTAAAATGTACATGGCATGACCATCATTTAGCTGTTGAGGTGAACCAGCTTGTGTGCCTAGAAGCTGGTTGTGTGCATGTGTGTGTGTGGTAATAGTAGTGGTGGTGGTAGTGGTATTTAGATCTGGATGTCCTCTGTGTGTGTGTGTGTGTGTGTACTTAGATGGTACAAAGTGTGCCTTTCTGGCACCTCTGTGTTTATGGGCAGCACAGAATGTTGGCAGTGAGTGCAGACTCCATAGTCAGTTGCTAGTCTCTTAGAAAGGGGACAGGGACATATGAAGATATATGAAGGCTCTTGGCGAGTACATCTCACAGGTTTGTCCTGTCTTCTGTTAATGATCTGAGAAGCTAGAGTTAGCTAGAAGTCGGCCAGAAGTCAAGGTTTTGCTGGGAATGAAATTCTCGACCTCTGTGGCTGCTAAAAGCAGGTCCTTTGGGAAATGCTATCTTTGTTTCTCTCCCCAACCCTGCCAGGGGCGATCATCCTCCTCCATCATCGCCCCTCTGTGTCCTTTGGTTTTCAAGGCACATTGCTTCGGCGTATTTCATAGCCAAGCCTTGCCTTTTCTTTCCTGAAGAAGAGGCTCGTCTCGGTCTTTCAGGAAATCAGTTCCGTTATGAAAACATGCTGTTAAGTTTAATAAATGCAACTCAGAACCAGCCTTGAGGTCTTAGGCTGCCAGCTGGAATGCTCTCTGAAGCCTGAGAAGTGTGGCAGCCTCAGCTACCTCCCCTCCCCTGTCCCCGGGCACCTGTGTCTCTCCTGAGACTGTGGGTCTGTGCTGGATGCCCAGGAAACATTTCAGACCATGGCAGCAGTCAATGAAGGGACTCCTCTCCGCGGGGTTTCCCTGGTGGCTCAGATGGTAGAGAATCTGCCTGCAATGCAGGAGACCTGGGTTCGGTCCCTGGGTCAGGAAGATCCCCTGGAGAAGGAAATGGCTACACACTCCAGTATTCTTGTCTGGAAAATCCCATGGACAGCGGAGCCTGGCAGGCTACAGTCCATGTGGGGTTGCAAAGAGTCGGACAGGACTGAGCGACTAACACTTTCCCTTTCTCAGCGGGGTGGGTGGAGAAGGGCTGACCTGAGCCTGGGGCGTTTCAGCTGTTCGTTCTCCTTTGGGTCCCACAGTTCCCACTGGAGCAGAGAGGGGCTGGGTGATGGGGTTTGCTGTTGCTGGGTCTTCCTGGTATCTGCCCCAGACCTCCTCACTCGAATCATAATCCCAGAGAAGAAGTCCCAAAAGACAGGCAGCGAGTCCTAGTCTGGAGTAAGAGCCTTTTAGTTTCCACTCTGCTACAAGTAATAAGGTCTGGGGTCCTTTCTTTTAACTCTTCTGTATCTCAGTTGTTTGGCCTGTAATCGTGAACTGCCCTGAGCTTAACAATGCTAAGCTGACAAGTGCAGTGACATAGAACATAAGGGAGAATGCTGAAGGCCAGAGGAATGCTTCCGTGCAAGGCAGGAGTGGTTTCAGAGAGGCTTCTTTCTGTGGCACTGTATGCGACGGGCAGGCTCCGCCGGAACGTCCTCCTGGAGCCCACATGTCTGCTTGTTCTCATGGTTGGCTGTGCCTGTCATCTGTGTCATCAAGAGCATCGTGTTCCCCAGCCAGGGGAGCAGACAAATGGTGCTGAGAGGAGTGACAGTGTATTTGAGTTGCACACTGTTCATATGGAAAGGGGAGGAAGGAGAGAAATGCTCTTATTTGGTTTAGAGCAAATTTTAGCTGATTTTCCTTTGAAGTATCATTCCCAGGTAGAGGTAAAGAGTTTCTCCTGCGGCCCAGTTCTTGAAAACTCATGAAAATCTCAACCACTGACTTTCCAAACTGCGTTGCCGTATCCAGGGCTGACCCTCTCCAGCAACAACCGGGCGTTTTCCCCTTTTGTGGGTGCTCCCCAGGCGTGTCCTCCACATTAGGGAGCTTGGCAGCCGCAGCTGTGATAGCACAAGGGCTCTGAGTGCATGACCGGCCCCTTCTGGCCTCCAGACACAGCTCCAAGGCTCCCTGGCACATCCAGGCCGGGGCCTGCTCTCGCACGTGCCAGCTCTGTCAGCTCCAGCTGATGTGTAACAAATAGCCACAAATGTAGAGACTTAAAGCAATGGAAATTTACCATCGCCCGGTTCTGCAGACCAGAAGTCCAATAGGCTTGGCTGATTGGTACCCTAGATCCAAGGCTGAAACCACAGCGAGGCCGGCCTGGATGCTGATGTGAGGGCTCAGGGGAGCATCCTCTTCTGGTTCGTTCAGGTACTTGACTAAAATCATGGGGTGCAGGACTGAGGCTCATCTCCTGGCTCCGTCCCCTGACTCCAGACTCCCTCTGTCTTCAAGGCCAGTAACGGGGGAGCTCACACTCTGCGTCTCTCCTGCCTCGTCCACTCGCGTCTCTGACCTTAGCCAGAAAGACTATCTGGTTTTAAGGAGAGGACGCACCCAGATCACTCAGGAAAATCTCCCTGTCTCTAGGTTCACGACCTTCAGTCTACAAGCTCCCCTTTGCCATGTGCATAAAGTATTCACAGATACCAGGGATTAGGGCATCTTTGGGGAGGCCACTATCCTGTCTACCCCACAAGCCCTCAGGTAAGGGGTACCCCAGGAATCAGGCACTCATGTGCAGGTGGATTTGAGAGGATTTTTCTCTGAACCCATTTGGGAAGCTCACTAGAAGTCACCAGGTCACTTTTTAAAAAATATTTATTTAGTTGCTCCAAGTCTTAGTTGCAGCATGCGGAATCTTTAGATGTGGCATGCGAACTCTTAGCTATGGCAGGTGGGATCTTGGTTCCCCAACCGGGGATTGAACCTGGGCATCCTGCATTGGTCCAGAGTCCTCGCCACTGAACCACCAGGGACGTCCCCACCAGGTCACTTCTGTGTTTTCCTTCCCTTCCTTCTGTTAAGCTAGGAGAGAGGGGATGGGAGACAAAAACGGCTTTTGAAAATGTATATATATATATTTTACATACATAAATATACATACATTTATACATATGTAAATCTATCCTCACATATATGCACATGTGTATATGTGAGGGAAGCCAGGTGGGGCTAGTGGCAAAGAACCCATCTGCCAGTGCAGGAGACATAAGAGATGTGGGTCCATCCCTGGGTCGGGAAGATCCCCTGGAAGAGGGCATGGCAACCCACTCCAGTATTCTTGCCCGCAGAATCCTGGCGAGGATCCTGGCGAGCTATGGACCGTGGGGTTGCAAAGAATCAGACACGAGTGAAATGATTGAACACACATTTACACACCTGTGTGTATATGTGCATGTGTGTGTGTATACACACACAGGGAAGAATCCATACACACACACACATATGTATCTCCACCCTGAGTTCAGGTTGAAAATGTTAGTAGAATGCCTCAGGAGGTCCTCACTGAATGAGCCAGCCCTTCACAGGGTGTGGGGACCGTTATTATCTCACTTGACTCCTGCTGACTTGGTCCCCACTTGGTTTTGTGGGACCTCCTGATCCACTGTCGCTCTGGGCTCCTGCCTGGAGAAAGATGACCTAAAGCTGAAGCCTGACTATCCCAGGGAGCTGCCCAGCCAAGCTACAGACCCTCTAATCAAACCACTCCATTTCTCTCTCGGGGAAAAGCAGAACCAAGAGCGAGGCTGAGGAGGAATGTGAAGCAAATCTGCCCAGTAGGGAGGGAGGAGCAGGGAGGGGACGTGAGAGGCCTGGGCAACACCCCCAGCCCGGATCTTCTTTTTTTCAGAAGTAGTGGAGCATTTGGGGAATATCAGACATATCCATACATCAACGTGAGGTGTTTCTTCTTTACAAAGCACAGACACTTTTTAGGTGTGCCTCTCACACTCCTCCTCAATCAATGCTCTGTCCTGACCAGGTACTTACTGTTTGAAATACATGTTTTGGAGGAGAATTCCTCTAATTGAGTGAATCTCTTAAGAAGTGCTGAGTTCGGATGTTTTATCATAAACTCATATTCCAGAAGAAAAAATATGCTTTGGGTCCTATTGGGTTATGATGTATTTTTGAAAAAAAAAACAACACATTAACTTCTGTTTATAAGGGATAACTGTCTTCCCTGGTGGCTCAGCGGTAGAATCCACCTGGCAATGCAGGAGACGTGGATCAATCCCTGGGTCAGGAAGATCCCTGGAGGAGGGCATGGCGATCCACTCCAGTAATCTTGCCTGGAGAATCCCATGGACAGAGGGCCTGGCGGGCTACAGTCCATGGGGTCACAAAGAGTCGGACATGACTTAGCAGCTGAACAACATGAGTAATAAGTAAGGCTGGAGCCCCTCAGGTGGCTTGTTCAGTATTTCTGGCTCCTGCCGTTCCTCTGGACACCTGTATGACTTTGGAAGCGGCCTGGAGGTGGCTGGGTGGAAGCTGCAAAGGGCAGCTTTTAGTGCAGAGAAAGGTGCGTGAACTACCAGAGCTGCTCAGGAATGGCATGGCCTGGGGAAGACAGGTCACAGGGAAAGAGGTCCTCAAAAAGAGGATGCATCCTGCTGATCAGGGTGCTTGGAGATTCCAGCATCAGATAGATGTTAAGCTCCGTCGCTCTAGCTCCCTCCCTCTGCTGAGGCGCTAGGAGTTTGGGAGTCTCTGTTGAGGTGGTTGGTTTGTGATGGGTGAGACTGATGTGTGAAGTTTCACGCTCATGAAAGTCGTCTTCTGATGACAGCGGCACTGCCCACGGCGCGTCCTCACTGGACCTGCAGTCTGTGTGCGAACAGGAATCTGCAAAGTACCAAGTTCTTAAACATGAGGAGGTTTTCCAGCTAAATTGCCCGAACCCAGGAGTGTCCAGGGCAGCCTCGGCAAGTGACCCCTGCAGAAGTGATCTCAGGCAAGAATTTAAAACATTTCAGTAGCCTCCAGTCTAATCTCCTGACCATGATACAAACCAGGCAAAGGTTTCTCACTGTGGATGTCATCTGCAAAATATCCAAGTCAAAACAGCGTCGTTGATGAAGCGAGAGAGATTAGAAACCAAACGGCGAGGTAGCCAGGACTCGAAAAATACTGCTATGAATGACGGGAACGTGGATAAACTAAAAGCTTGTCATCGGGCCCACGTGGAACCGGCCAGGCCTTTGGGAGAAGAGCATCAGACAGCTTGTTCAGGAAGTGAGCCCGGTGTCCGGGGAGTGGGGTCTGGTTCCAGAGAGGTGCAAAGCCGGAGAGGAGGCGGGCAGGGGATGCAGGGGAGAAACCAGGGCAAGGAGAGAGGGAGCGTCATCAGTGGCTGGGGCGAGAATGCCTGGCTCTGACTTGGCTGGCACTGCATAGGCCCTTCCCTGGCCGCACCTCGCCCTGCCAGTGCGGAGGGAGGGACCACCAGAATCACCCTTGGCAAGAGCACATCCAGCCTGGAGCATCCCCCGTCTTCCTCTTCCTCCTCCCTCTCCACCTCCCGTTCCCTGTCGTGGCTCCCTGTGACCGTTTTCTCCCTTTGGTCTCTGCATCAGAGAAGCATGGGCATGCAGCGGCTGCCCGGAATTTCAGCGCCCCCTTCCCCGCCTCTCCTCGGGGAAGAGACGAAAGGAGAATCTCCTCCAGGGCAGCAGTCTTCAGTCCCCCCAGCCAGATGGGTCCGGCAAAGGAGGCCCTCCCTGTATCTGCTTCCTTCACGGTCATTGTGCTGAACACCCACCACGTGCAACGTCTGCCAGGGTGATAAGGTCTAGAACAACCCGACAGCCCTGAGCTTCGAAGCACGTCGACCAGAGGCCAGAGCAGCCATGGGCGGCAGGGTGACTCATTCTTCTCAACGAACATCTGCGGATGCCAAGATCTGAGCTCTGACTCCGGTTTCTGAAAAGCAGAATAAGTCTTCAGTGGCATAAGAATGCCACAGCGTGCCCAGAGGAGGGGGCAGTTCCAGAAGGAGCCTGCACCTCCTGCAGGGAAGTCAGGAGGCTTCGGCAGGTGGCGTGAGCACAGGGCTGCGGAGGGTGCGGTTCTGACCAGGATGAGTGTGGGGTGAGTAGGGGAGGCAGGAGGCTGTCTGCAGGGCTGGGGCCGGGCTTGGGTTCTCTCCTTCCCTCGGCACAGTTAGCAAAGCGGGCGCTGGGAGTCCTAATAGTGTCGGCACCCAGATGCTCTCACAGGTGGACACACACACGGTGGCGCTGGGGGAGGGCACCGTGGTGGCCCGGCCCTGCCTGAGGACCCAGATGGCACTCATTTCACAGCACCGTCTGACAGGCACCCATGGCCTGGTGGGCACCATTCTGTTTTAGTGGAATTTGGTGGAAGGCTTGGAGTTGGCCCAGGGGCTGTCAGAAAGGGAGCACCTGGGGCCAGTGGAAAACTCATGAAGGCAGGACAGTTCAGTTCAGTCGCTGTTGTGTCTGACTCTGTGACTCCATGGACTGCAGCACGCCAGGCTTCCCTGACCATCACCAACTCCCAGAGCTTACTCAGACTCATGTCTATTGAGTTGGTGATGCCATCCAACCGTCTCACCCTCTGTTGTCCCCTTTTCCTCCTGCTTTCAATCTTTCCCAGCTTCAGGATCTTTTCCAATAAGGCAGTTCTTTGCATCAGGTGGCCAAAGTATTGGAGTTTCAGCTTCAACATCAGTTCTTCCAATGAACACCCAGGACTGATCTCCTTTAGGATGGACTGGTTGGATCTCCTTGCAGTCCAAGGGACTTTCAAGAGTCTTCTCCAACACCACAGTTCAAAAGCATCAATTCTTCAGTGCTCAGCTTTCCTTATGATCCAGCTGTCACATTCCTACATGATTACTAGAAAAACCATAGCTTTGACTAGATGGACCTTTGAAGGCAGGACAGGTCTTCACTCACCCATCTCTCAGGGCCCATCCATCCTAGGATCTGATGATGCTCAAGGGGCCCAGGAAAAGATAGGACAGGTGCCTGAGGTTTCCCAGCAGGATCTCACAGGGAAGTTAACGACCCCCCCATTTAAGCTCAGCGGCATTTCCAGAACTAGAGCTCAGCCCCCTCCACCCAGGGAATTGAGACTCTCCCCTGCTGCCCTGACCAGGTGGATGGAGGGAGTTCTGTGAAGAAGCACAGATTATGTCTCAGAAGATTGCAGAGGGGGCAAGAAGTTTTGGGTGTTTTAAATCACCCAACTGATACAGGAACACATTCTCACAGAATGAATTTTAGTCATCAGGATAAAAAGGAAGTTTTGCCCTTGACCCCTCATTCTGTAGAGTCCTTGTGGAGTTTTGTGAGTCTTTCCGTACGATCTTCTCAGAGATCGTACCATTTGTGTACATTCATACACAGCAGATGGGGAACTGCTTTACCTAAAGGGAATCATATGCACCCTTTGAATTGTTCTACAATTTGATTTCCACATATTTTCTGAAGGCCTGTCAACACCTAGAGTCATTCTTCTTTCAGCTGTTAGTAGACTTCCAGGGTATAGGTGAACCATAGTGTATCCTTCTATAAATGGCTGTTTAGACTTTTTTTTTTTACTACTCAGAAAATGAGGTAGTGGGTTTTCTTGCATGTATCTCTGTGTGCACAAGTGTTCGTACTTCTCTAGGATTGACGACTGGATGTGGAGTCACTGCGTTAGAAGCTCAGCCTGGTGGTTTAGTCGCTCGGTCACGGCCAACTCTTTGTGACTCCGTGGACTGTGGCCTGCCAGGCTCCTCAGTCCGTGGGATTTTTCCAGGCAAGAATACTGGAGTGGGCTACCATTTCCCTCTCCAAGGGATCTTCCTGACCCAGGGATCAAACCTGGGTCTCCTGCACTGCAGGCAGATTCTTTACCAACTGAGCCACTGGGGAATATTGTCCCCTGAAGAGAGTGTGCCAGCCCGTGCTCCATTTCTCCCCACCTTCACCCACGTCGGTGACAATCTCGTCAGGACCGTGATTTTGCCAATTTGATGGGGAGGGAAAAAAATCGTNAGGGATCTTCCTGACCCAGGGATCAAACCTGGGTCTCCTGCACTGCAGGCAGATTCTTTACCAACTGAGCCACTGGGGAATATTGTCCCCTGAAGAGAGTGTGCCAGCCCGTGCTCCATTTCTCCCCACCTTCACCCACGTCGGTGACAATCTCGTCAGGACCGTGATTTTGCCAATTTGATGGGGAGGGAAAAAAATCGTTTTATTTCCATTTTCTGGATAATAATCAGCTTGCACATATTTCCATGATTGTTGACCCTTTTCCTCACCTCGGTGCCAGTTCAAACTCTTTGAACGTTTTTCCATTGTTTGTTCTTTTCCTATTAGCATGTTTTTTGTATACTCTCAGCAATAATTTTATAACTAGCTTCTTCCAGTATTTTTCTCCCAACCTGTCACTTGTCTTTTAACTTAACTGTTTAACCCCAAAGTATAATTTATTAACAAGTCTTACCTACAATCTCATCCTACATGGCTCCTGGGCTTCCCTGGTGACTCCGTGGCAAAGAGCCCACCTGCCAGTGCGAGGACCTGAGCTCGATTCCTGGGTTGGGAAGACCTCCTGCAGTAGGGCATGACACCCCACTCCAGTGCTCTTGCCTGGAAAATCCCATGGAAGGAGGAGACTGGTGGGCTGCAGTCCATGGGGTCGCTAAGAGTCAGACACGACTGAGTGACTTCACTTTCACTTTTATGCACCTCTATATAAGCATTTCGGAGAAGGCAGTGGCACCCCACTCCAGTACTCTTGCCTGGAGAATCCCAGGGATGGGGGAGCCTGCTGGGCTGCCATCTATGGGGTTACACAGAATCGGACACGACTGATGTGACTTAGCAGCGGTGGCAGCAGCCCATAAGCATTTAAGAGAAAGGGTTGGAAAGATGGAAAGATGATGGCCCAGTGATCCAGTCTGAAGGGTCCTGGTAACTTGATCTCCAATGTGTCTGTCGTGTAAATCATCAGAAAGTCAGCACCCCCAACCCCAGACTCAGTGACAGGCCCTCAAGTGACAGGAACACAAGCTGTAGTTTCTTATCTCTGTCTAAGGATTCGAGAATCCCCTAACTGATGAGAAAAACAGGCTGACAAGCTCCTGAACCTGAATATCTAAGAGCATTAGAGGCTGATGTAGAACAAAGGGGCCTGTTGTTGATGTCTGCGCATCCATCAGAGCCCTTCCTGTAAGTGAGCGTGGCCTATCTTACCATCATTTTTAGAAAAACTGAAGGACAAAAAGATTACCCATATCTTCTGTTCCTTGTATTTTAGGTATCAGAACCTCAGACAGAGACCTGCAGCAGAAAAAGATACAGGAAGACCCAGGGGTGGGTGGCCAGCGCCCACTGAGAAAGGCCACCTGGCACCAAGTGGCACCCCAGTCACATACGGAAAGGGTGCTCAGAGCAGAAAGGGTCCAAGGCAAGCATTCCCTGGCCGTTCTGGAATCTGGGGATTTTGGTCAATGAGGAAATTCACATGAAATACAGACGTTTCAAAATAAACTGTTATCTGGATTTGGCACTTAGCAAAAAAAAAAAAAATCCCGTGGCCAGCCTGGCAGCTGGAATGTGGGGAACTGGGCGATGACATGTCAGCAGAGACAAGTGCTTCCCCCGGGGCGGTGCTGAGGCTGTGGGACTGGTGAACGGGGTGTGATGTCGGTCGTGGGCAGTCTCAGCCGTGCTGTTGGAGCTCTGAGGCCTCAGAGTTAGGGCCCGTCGTGGGACGCTCCATGGCCTGGGGGCTCAGGAAGCTCTTTCTCTCCTGCAGGTCTGGAGACCATGTTCTGTTCTGCTGTGAATTGCTGTCTGAGTTTTTATAAGTGGCTTGACTTCTCTGGACCTTAGCTCTTCATTTTACAAATACGTATTTTGTCAAATGAAAGGATTAGAATAAATCAGGACATCTTTACTTAAAGTTAATGACTATTCATGGAGAGGCTTCAGGGCATTTTTAAGCCTCCTGAAATTTTAAGGAAAAGTGTCTGTGTGAAGGTTTTTTTTTACTTTGCCAACAAAGATCTGTCTAGTCAAAGCTAGAGTTTTTCCAGTAGTCATGTATCGATGTGAGAATTGGACCATAAAGAAAGCTGAGTGCCAAAGATTTGAGGCTTCTGAGCTGTAGTGTTGGAGAAGACTCTTGAGAGTCCCTTGGACTTCAAGGAGATCCAACCAGTCCATCCTAAAGGAAATTAGTCCTGAATATTCTTTGGAAGGACTGATGCTGAAGCTGAAACTCCAACACTTTGGCCACCAAATGTAAAGAACGACTCATTTGAAAAGACCCTGATCCTGGGAAACAGTGAAGGCAGGAGGAGAAGGGGATGACAGGATGAGATGGTTGGATGGCATCACCAACTCAATGGACATGAGTTTGAGTAAGCTCCGGGAGTTGGAGATGGACAGGGAGGCCTGGTGTGCTGCAGTCCATGGGGTCTCAAAGAGCTGGACATGACTGAGCGACTGAACTGAAATGAAATGAAGGTTAAAAACCTTTGGTTCCATGACCGCTCACCTTTTACAATTCCCCAAATACTGAGGTGCCCTCACCATTGTGCCTGGCAATATTTCTGCATCTTTGCCAGGCCGTCTTCTTGCTTACCTTCCCATGGGCAAGCAGACCCCTATTCCCTGAGGGTGGGGAGCTTACCTTCCCCCACTGTCCTGAGTGCAGGGCTGGGTGCCCCAAAAGGCACAGAGCAGGCATTTCTGGGATCATGTGGAAATCCGAGGAGGGACACCCACCCACCAGCATTTTTAGTCTTTTTCAATTCCCTAGCCATCTAGCGAGCACTGCGGCATGCAGCAGGTTGAGCTGGGGTCGAGGGGCATTTGAAGCCATCCTCTTGGCCACAGAGGAGGCTCTTGTCTTCTTGGGGGCTGGGGAAGACACATGGAGGCTGGCAGAGGTCACTGCTGTGCTTTGAAACATCTTTGAGGCAGTCAACATCCAGCTGCTTATTAAATTGGCTCCTACTGCTATTGGCCTATTTCCACTCATGTCTTTTTTTTTTTTTTTTAATCAGTAAATGGGTTTTGATACATTAAAGCAGAATTTATGTTTCTTAATCTTATTATGGTGTAGATGTTTTCAACATGAAGCTGTCGGGTCAGTGAGAGGATGCATTCTTCAGATATTCAGACTGAGAGTGAATTTGAGGGGAGTGCAGTCTTTAAGGGGCCATGGGTTCGAGAATCCCTGATGAAGAGAGTCCCCATCTCCCCCAGCCGAGGCTGGGAACAGCCTAGAGCTACCTGTCCCTCAGCAAGAATCAGGAAAGGACCCAGCCTTCCACACTTTCAAGGCTCAAATCCCTGCTCTGCTGTTTCCTATGCAAATTACGTAACTGCTTCCTGCCTCGGTTTCCCTATGGGTCAGTGGGAATCAGACTTCTCACTGCGTTACTCTCAGGATTGAGTGAGTTATTCCATGTGGAGCCTTTGGAGCAGGGCCTGACACACAGCCTGTGATGCCAGCATTGTTAGGAATGGCAATGACCGTTCCTCCAGACGTCCTGTGGGCGATGGGGCAGCTATAGAGGGGGGAGTCAGAGGGGGCTGCATCTCGCATGCTACCTGGAGTCCATGTCGTTTTGACCCGGCTGTGAGCTAACAGTGGAGCTGCATTCTGTTATTTGTAAAATGTTTCCAAAGCACGTGAGACATTAATATAGAACACTGCGTATTTGTCGGGGGAGGGGTGGCTATCAACCTTTACAGCGCCGTGTCTGCTGGCAACACTGCCTCCTTTTGGAGGTAATCCCGTCAGTGGCATTGCAAAAGGAACGGCAGCTGTGAAGCGAGCCGTGGCCACACTACATGCTATGACCCCCCTACCTTCACCTGCTAGCTCTCGTGTGCTCGCGGATGGGTATTACATATGTTTCCACAGGCCCGTCGTTCTGCCTAGATTGTGAACTGTTCATGACGCATAAGTATTTCTGAGACTTCGAGTGTGTGTGTGTGTGTGTGTGTGTGTGTGTTAGTCGCTCAGTAGTTTCCGACTCTGCGATCCCATGGACTGCAGCTCGCCAGACTCCTCTGTCCGTGGAATTCTCCAGGCAAGAGGACTGGAGTTGGGTGCCATTCCGGGCTCTTCGTGTGTGAGTCAGTAAATAGATCTTTTGGTTCATTCTTCATTCTCTTTCCTACCCTGTTTCCATTCTGTTTGTCACTTCCTCTCTGCCCTCTCTGCCCTCTCGATTTTCCCTTCCCGCCTGCGCAAGCTCCTCGCCAGCGTCAGCTTCTCTGATACCACCCAGTTCTCCCGACTCAGGCTTCCTTGTCAGTTGCCCTGCGCTGCCCTCCCCTCTGCTTCCCAGCAGGTGCAGGCACGGCTCCCGTGTCGCCGCCTCCCCCGATCTGTGCCCTTTTGGGTGGGGAGATGAGGCTGGGAGGAGGGGCGTGTGTGAGCCCTGACCTGCAAGCAGGCAGCTGAGAACAGAATCATCTGCTATCTGAGCCACCGTCCCCCTGTCCCCATGTGCAGCAAGACCTCCGCCGTAACCGTTTGTCTCCCAGGGTAACCCTGGCAGAAATCGGAGGGTTGCCCAGGCTGGTGGCAGGGGTCTGCTTCTCTCCATCTCTCTCTTCCCACTCCGACCCCCCCTACCCCTCTGTCCTTACCGGCTTTTCCAGAATCCACCATAGACTTTCTCTTCTTGGGATGTGCAGCTCCTCCTCCATCCCGTTCACCTCCTTCCTCCGTGAGGGCCGGGTAGGACCCCTGGAGCTCTGTGTGTTGGATCTGTAAGAGCCCCACTGCTCAGCCAGCTGGGCATCGTTCTCTTGAAATGTCCTTTTAATTTCTGAGTAGGACTCTTCTGAGACCTTGCAGTTTCTAGAAATTTAAACCTTAGAAAGAAAAGCAAAGCATGTTTCCACTTTTCCAAGAGCAGACCCAGTGGCTGATTCTGAGGTTGAATGTCAGTCAACAGGCGGGAGCCCATTCATGCCTCCTGTTTCATGTGGAGCCGGACAGTGGCATTTGTTAATCATGACATGGCAGATGGTGGCATTGCCCTGGCTGATATATTCATTTCTCTGGTCCAAAGAGAAATTATATCCAAACCTGAAAAAAATCAATGGTGATGTATTATGGCATGATCTATAGCTTCCGTCCTTGGAACCATGAGGAAAGCACAAGTATTTTACTTTCTCTGGCCTGTCACTTATCAATGGCAAATGCATGATGTATGTTTAAACTCCCAGACGTCTGACAATTTTTTCCCCCGAGATCCATCTGTATCTTGTAAATAGAATCTTATCAATATGTGTGGGACAGAAGAATTCTCTAGTCTTTTCAAATGGCCACACTCTTGGTTGATTTATCTCATCTGTTGAAGAATGCCAGGCTCTTTCTTCCCTTTGGTTTTAGCACATCTTGCGGAACGCACAGCTCCCCATCACTCAATGTCTGGTGTGGGTCCAAGTTTCCTAGTTGCCTTTCAAATAGCTGAGGACAGCCCTATGTGTCAGGGTTGGCTGAGGGGCTGGGGTAAGGTCCCCTAAGAAAAAACCCCACTCACCCTGCTGCCACAGTGAGAAATGCCCCCGCAGTGTCAGAAGCCCATCCACAATGGGAGTGGGCATCCCATGGGGGGAAGGGCCATCCAGGGAGGGAGACAGTCAGGAAGATAAACTCTGCCCAGGTTCCAGCCGCCCGCAGTCAGCCCTGCAAGTGGCTGTCACAGCCCCAAATCAGGTCGGGAGAGAAACTTGTCAGTGCTCCAGCCCAGCTTTCAGAAGCCAAGGGTAGAGGTGGCGATTGAAGTGAGATTCAGTATTGAGTCCATTCAGTGAAGACCCAGGCTGCTGCCCACGCCAACCAGCATGCTCCCTGGTTTTGCTGCCACTGCCTGTGGCTGCACAGTGGGTCACAAGGAAAGTGCCAAGGTCAGGCGGGGAGGACAGTCAGGAGCTGCCAGCCGTGAGAAAGGAACGAGGCCTGTTCGGAGAGCCCGCCAGTCCCCTGCTGAGCATAAACGCTGCACCGTGAACTCTTCCCCGGCTGGGAGACCACCGACGCCAGGCTAGGTGGGCGCCAGGGCCCGAGTGAGGGCCTGCAGGTGGCTCCTGTCCAGATCTCACTCCTCCGGCTTCCCTGGGGCCCTCAGGACATCACGGTCCTGCCAGTTCACCTCCTTGACTCCGGGTACCGTGCTGGAGGCCGTGGTCTGCTTCTTCTCCGTCTGGTCCATCGTGGGGCTCTCGGGTTTCCACACGTACCTGATAAGCTCCAACCAGACCACGAATGAAGACGTAAGTTCCTGTGGGGTGGGGCACGGGCGTGTTCTTTGGTGGGAAATGGAGAAAGAAGAGGTGGGGGCCACCAGGTCTTCCGAGTTCCCTTTCCAAATGTGAGCCCTGGGAGCAAAGAGCCTGCAGGAGAAGCATTTTCCGACGCCCATCTCCAGTTTCTCTATCGCAAATCATCACATCGTCCCGACCACACCACTTAGACACTCAGATCGGCCGGCTGACGCCTAATTCCGCAGCCTGAGGTGGGCTTCTGCTCTGTTCCTTTGCAGTGTTTTGGGAGCAACTTGCCACCCTCCCCCCCTGAAGAGAGACAGTGCGGTCTGGTTTCTCGCGGATAATGATTCCATCATATTTTGGGAGGCGACTGCCCTGACCCCAAGTTTAACCTGTTGTCTAGGATTATCTGCCTGTATTTAATGATGACAGAGAGGAGACAGAAAACCAGAAAACCTAGTGTTGGAAAATGTTCTGTCACGACTCTGGTTCCTTCTGCTCCGAATATTTGGATTCTGACAGAAGTCTCTGTCAGTCCATGAACTAAATGTCTCAGAATTAGTCAGCTTGCCTTAAAGACTTGAAAAATCAGTGCTGATGAGATGCATGAGTTCAGAGACTGTTAAGACAGTTACTTGTGGTTGGTAACTAAGAACATCAGAAATACTCTGCAGGAGTATTTAGGAACTGAATCCAGGCTATCAATGGGCAATTGGAGGAGGCACGTTACCCCATTAATTCCATTACTGTGTATCACACTAAATGTGATACAGAAACAGCCTCCTCTGGCGGGACATCCCTGGTGGTCCAGTGGCTAGAACTTCACCTTCCAAAGCAAGGGCTGTGGGTTCGAACCCTGCTCAGGGAGCTGAGATCCCATAAGCTTCATGGCCAAAAAAATCAAAACATAAAACAGAAGCACTATTGTAACAGATTCAATAAAGACTTTAAAAATGATGTTAAAAAAAAGACCTCCCCTGGCTTATGTGAACTGGCCTTTAAGTACCAGGTTGTGGAAATAAGATGATTTTCCCCAGAGAATGCTACTTCTCCCCCTGGTCTGACCTGCTGTTTGGGGATATTTCCAAGTTTAGAGTAAATGCCGATTGTCCTTGAGAAAAGTACCTCGGTTTCTCCTGCTGAAGAACTGAGTAAAGACCATTGCACTCTTTATGGACTTCTCATGGTCCAATTGACCCAACCTGGGGCACTGGTGTGAGGCAGACTGTTTCACTGACCTTCCTTTTCTTTCAGATTAAAGGATCTTGGTCAAATAAAAGAGGTAAAGAAAATTACAACCCCTACAGCTACGGAAACATCTTTACAAACTGCTGTGTCGCGCTGTGTGGACCGATCTCTCCAAGGTAAGATTCAGACAGCTTTTGTTATTGTTCAGTCGCTCAGTTGTGTCCGACTCTTTGCGACCCCCATGGACTTCCGCACTCCGGGCTTCCCTGTCCTTCACCATCTCCCAGAGCTTGCTCAAACTTATGTGCTTCCCTGATGGCTCAGCTGGTAAAGAATCCACCTGCAATGCGGGAGATCTGGGTTCAGTCTGTAGATTGGGAAGATTCCCCTGGAGAAGGGAATGACTACCCACTCCAGTATTCTGTCCTGGAGAATCCCATGGACTGTATAATCCATGTGGTCACAAAGAGCCAGACACGACTAAGCAACTTTCACTTTCACTGTGTCCAATGTGTCGGTGATGCCATCCAGCCATCTCATCCTCTGTCATCCCCTTCTCCTCCTGCCTTCAATCTTTCCCAGCATCAGGGTCAACCCAGGGAAGTGCACAGCTTCGTGTGTTAGCAGAGGGCTCAGGCGGCCACTGTACCCACTCCAGTGTTCCTGCCTGGAGAATCCCAGAGATGGGGGAGCCTGGTGGGCTGCCGTCTATGGGGTCACACAGAGTCGGACACAACTGACGTGATTTAGCAGCAGCAGCAGCAGCAGCAGCAGGCAGCCACTGTGGAGACCACCGGCCCGGTGAGCTCTCTGCTCATGCTACAGAGACACAGCCTTAAAGAAATAGAGATGTGACTTGTATTATGCTTATTGTGTTATGCTTGGCATAACATTCCACTGAATTTGTGTCAAGTTTGGGAAAATCCCCTCAGGATCAAAATAGGGAAACTGAGGCACGGGACCCCCATGAATTACTACAAGATGTTGAATGTCTGTGATGCGCAGGGGACTGTAGAGCAGGACCCGGGACACAGTGGAGGAAGTGATTAGAAAGCCTGTAGAGGTAAGTGGTGAGAGCTGAGTCATACAGAATAGACATGCTAGAATAGTTCAGAGGGAGTGATCCGTGTGGCCTGAAGGAGCTGAGATGCTGGTGATGGCGAGATGGCAGTCATATTAATAATGGCTGTGGCTGACGTTTGTAGAATAGCATTACGCTCTGTTCTAAGTGCTTTACGTGAATGAACTTTTAAAACCTCACTCTGTACTTATGTGCTAAGTCGCTTCGGTTGTGTCTGACTCTTTGCAACCCTGTAACCTTCCAGGCTCCTCTGTCCATGGGATTCTCCAGGCAAGAATACTACAGTTGGTTGCCATTCCCTTCTCCAGGGGATCTTCCCAACCCAGGGATCCAAGTGGCGTCTCTTAAGTCTCCTGCATTAGCAGGCAGGTTCTTTATCACTAGCACCACGTGGGAAGCCCTTCTGTACTTATGAGGTACTATTACATCCCATTATATGGAAGAGGAAACCGAAGCACAGAGAGGTTAAATAACACACCCAAGATCACACAGCTAGTAAGTGCTGCCTCGTCAGGACCCAGACCTAGACATCTGACATCAGAACCCGTGTGTGTTACCTATTACCTGCTGCCTCAAGTCAGAACTATGCAGAACACAGTCAGCTCTAGACTTTTTGTGAGTTACACCCCTGTATATAGACTATTTCCAACTGATTAGCCAAACAATCATCAACAGTATTTACTGAGCACGTTTTCCAGGTTTCTAGGGTGAGTTTCCAAGCCTTCCTCTCTTTTGAACTCAACTGTGTAAATGGAGAGAAACCACAAAGCCGCTGGTTTGTCTCAACTTTGGGCTTCCCTGATAGCTCAGTTGGTAAAGAATCCGCCTGCAATGCAGGATACCCTGGTTCTATTCCTGGGTCGGGAAAATCTTCTGGAGAAGGGATAGGCTACCCACTCCAGTATTCTTGGGCTTCCCGTGTGGCTCAGCTGGTAAAGAATCTGCCTGCGATATGGGAGACCTGAGTTGGAAAGATCCCATGGAGAAGGGAAAGGCCACCCACTCCAGTATTCTGGCCTGGAGAATTCCATGACTGTATGGCCCACGGGATTGCAAAGAGTCAGACACAACTGAGCGACTTTCACTTTTCTCTATAGCTCCACAGATATGGGAGACCTGAGTTGGAAAGATCCCATGGAGAAGGGAAAGGCCACCCACTCCAGTATTCTGGCCTGGAGAATTCCATGACTGTATGGCCCACGGGATTGCAAAGAGTCAGACACAACTGAGCGACTTTCACTTTTCTCTATAGCTCCACGGCCAGTCATCACTGACATGTGCTCATGGACTGCAAACTGGGTTTGATCGTCAGGGAAACTTCATTAGGGAAGGAAGAGTGATCCTCACCCCACCCCACCCCACCCGCCAAAGAATATCAAGCATATATTCCAAGGCCACTTGTTAATTGGCACTACCTTATAGTTCCTGGTGTCATTGGGTAATTGGAAATTGACCATTTTTCCAGTTTGTGTCTAGAAAGCTGAGAGCCCAGTTTGCCACACTTGTCCTGAATTTGGGGGTGTCAGGGAGCCCCCCAACCTGTCCCTCCGAGGCTTCCTCCGGGGAATGACAGCAGAAGGAACAGCCAAGGGCTCAGATGGAAGGGCCGCCCCAGGCCAGAGAGTCAGGCATGCCCAGGGGCACCCTCTCCAAGCAAGCACTAGACTCACCCAGGAATCCCTCTTGGGGCTCTCCAGGCCAGAAAAACCCTCGCGAGATGCTTGGATTTTCACAGTTGAACTGTTTCCTCCTGGTGTGTGTTTATTTGTGGACACTGGGGATAGGCCGTGAAACACAGGGTAGAAGGGACCAAAGAGGCCTGGACAGCATCTTTCATCGCCTCTAAAGCAGACATCCGCATCCAGGAGAAGAATTCAAAGGTCTCCCGTTTTATCCAGATCTCTTTTCTGGTTCCCAAGTCTTCGATTTGCACTTGGCAGGCACTGCTTTGTGTTGCTTATAGATCAAATCTTGTTGTAGCTGAAATTATTACTCCCACAAGTGGATTAAATTTGCTGGTTTGGCCGAGTTGGGACTGTATTCTTTCCACAATCCAAGTCCCTCTGGCGCAGGGCATTTCTCAGCACTGGCCCTCCACTCAGAAGAGCTTGGCTGCTCCAGGGTCTGTGCAGAAAGCTGGGTGCTGCCCTCTGTCCCAGGTCCCTGGGCTCCCAGAGCTGGCACTGATGAAAGGAGGGGGTGCTGCTTGTCTTCACTGCTCGCTCCCATGGTCCTTGCTTCTCTCTGCCCTGCCTCACCCAACCCTGGGCCCCAAAGAGCACCAGGGCGTCTCACTGGCATCCCAGAGAAGCCTGTAGAATGAGCAGTGTCCCTCACCTCAGACAGGGGCCCAGGATCCCCTGTGTGCCAGCATCCTTGCCTCAGACAGGGGCCCAGGACCCCCGTGTGCCAGCATCCTTGCCTCAGACAGGGCCCAGGACTCCCCGCAGCATCCTTGCCTCAGACAGGGGCCCAGGACCCCCGTGTGCCCAGCATCCTTGCCTCAGACAGGGGCCCAGGAGCCCCCGTGTGCCCAGCATCCTTGCCTCAGACAGGGGCCCAGGACCCCCCTGTGCCCAGCATTGTGTGCCCCAGACAAGGGCCCAGGACCCCCCGTGTGCCAGCATCCTTGCCTCAGACAGGGGCCCAGGACCCCCGTGTGCCCAGCATCCTTGCCTCAGACAGGGGCCCAGGACCCCCGTGTGCCCAGCATCCTTGCCTCAGACAGGGGCCCAGGACCCCCGTGTGCCCAGCATTGTGTGCCCCAGACAGGGGCCCAGGACCCCCGTGTGCCCAGCATTGTGTGCCCCAGACAGGGGCCCAGGACCCCCGTGTGCCCAGCATCCTTGCCCCAGACAGGGGCCCAGGAGCCCCCGTGTGCCCAGCATCCTTGCCTCAGACAGGGGCCCAGGACCCCCCTGTGCCCAGCATTGTGTGCCCCAGACAAGGGCCCAGGACCCCCGTGTGCCCAGCATCCTTGCCTCAGACAGGGGCCCAGGACCCCCCTGTGCCCAGCATTGTGTGCCCCAGACAAGGGCCCAGGACCCCCCGTGTGCCAGCATCCTTGCCTCAGACAGGGGCCCAGGACCCCCGTGTGCCCAGCATCCTTGCCTCAGACAGGGGCCCAGGACCCCCGTGTGCCCAGCATTGTGTGCCCCAGACAGGGGCCCAGGACCCCCGTGTGCCCAGCATTGTGTGCCCCAGACAGGGGCCCAGGACCCCCGTGTGCCCAGCATCCTTGCCCCAGACAGGGGCCCAGGAGCCCCCGTGTGCCCAGCATCCTTGCCTCAGACAGGGGCCCAGGACCCCCCTGTGCCCAGCATTGTGTGCCCCAGACAAGGGCCCAGGACCCCCCGTGTGCCAGCATCCTTGCCTCAGACAGGGGCCCAGGACCCCCGTGTGCCCAGCATCCTTGCCTCAGACAGGGGCCCAGGACCCCCGTGTGCCCAGCATTGTGTGCCCCAGACAGGGGCCCAGGACCCCCGTGTGCCCAGCATTGTGTGCCCCAGACAGGGGCCCAGGACCCCCGTGTGCCCAGCATCCTTGCCTAGACAGGGGCTCAGGATCCCCCGTGTGCCCAGCATCCTTGCCTCAGACAGGGGCCCAGGACCCCCGTGTGCCCAGCATTGTGTGCCCCAGACAGGGGCTGAGGACCCCCGTGTGCCCAGCATCCTTGCCCCAGACAGGGGCCCAGGACCCCCCTGTGCCCAGCATCGTGTGCCTCAGACAGATGTCTCTAAAGTGTTCTCAGTGCAACAGTGTGCCCACAAGGGAGGAGGAGTATGTCAAGTTTCCCCACCAGAGCCAGAGACCACGAGGGCAAAGACCCACGATCTGTTCCTTGCAGAGCCTCCGGGGTGGGGGCAGCAGGGCGGAGACAGCCAGGTTCAGGGAGGGGATTCTCGTACCAGCAGGGAGAATGGAGGATTGGAAAAGCAGAAAGTCCCAAAATGTGTTCAGGGTCAAGCCCTACAGGCTGGTGCTGTGGGTCAGTTGGTCGTAAGAATTCTCTTGGCCACTGTTTCTGGGGATGCTGGGGATGCCCTCTAGAGAACACCAACATAAAGGTCCATCAGGGACAAGTCTGAGCAGCGTGAGGGGCTGTGATGGGGTCGGGGTGCAGGACCCATGGGACATCTGGGAGGGCTTCCCAGAGGAGGGGGTGTAAGGTGCGAACCAAAGGAGCAGGAGGAGCTGGGGGAAAGGAATCATGGGAGGAGAGCGGGGACGGCATGTGCAAAGGGCCACAGGTGAGGGGAGAGCCTGGCTTGTCAGGAGGAACTGAGGGAGTGATGGGGAGGGGGGTGGTCCCGGGGGCAAGCAAGGCAAGAGATGAGATGAGGGACTTCCCTGGTGGCCCAGTGTTAAGAATCCCCCTGCCAATGCAGGGGGCACAAGTTCGATCTCTGGTCCTGGTCTGGGAAGATTCCCACATTCCAGCACCACACCTACCACTGAAGCCCCCTCACATTACCCCAAAGAGTAGCCCCCGCTTGCCCCTGCGGCAACGAAGACCTGGCACAGCCAAAAATAAATAAATAAAATAAACTTTTAGAAAAGAGAGAGACGAGATGGGCTTAGGGAAGCTCTCAGGGCTTTCTGAGGCCCAGAGGAGACGTGGGGGTGGGGGCGGGCAGTGGCACCGTCCTGGGCATGGCTGGGCCTTGAAACAGGCTGAACACACAGGAGGGGTGCCCAGGGCCACTTTTTCTATAATCCCTCCCGTCCCTTCCGACTCTCTTGATGACCTAGTTCTTTTTCTTCTCCTGGATGAAATCCCCTGCATGTCCTTTAATTTCTCCTGTCAGTTAGGGAAAAAAAAAAAAAAAGGACTCAGGGCACTTTCATTTCCTCCAAAATAGTGTCATTTCAGTGAATCAGAACTTCAAAGTTCCCCGAGAGTTAACACTTTCCACCCCTTCCTCCCTACCAGAGCCAGCTAGATTCCAACATATCTTTTGAGCGGCAGACAATTTGACCCCCGACACGCCCCTTCCAGCCGCCTCCCACCGGCTCTCCCCCAGGGGCTGTGCCCAGCCCCTGCCCTCACCTCACCAGCCTCTGGATCTCATCACTGGCAGGAGCTGGGGACCCCTCTCCCCAAGACGTCCTTCTGTGCCCTTTCGCCTTTGGTCTTTGATACCCTCGAGGGTGGCTGCACGCTTGCTGAGAGAGCCCCTCTGACGGTCCCGCGTGGGGCCCAGCACCTCTCTTTTGGCAGATGGAGGTTCTTGTTGCCTCTTATTTTTTTTCTAAACCTTCGGGGGATTTGACTGAGTCAGAGTCCCACTTGAGATCCTGCCACAAGTGTCTTTTAAGGGCTCATTAGACTGTCACTTGAAGACCTGAGGCGCCGGCTCTGACAGCATCCCGTCTTCTGAGCCCGGATCTGACACCTGGAGCAGCTTTCAGCCGCCCAGCCCCTACCCCACGAAGGGGAGTAGGTGGGCACCTGGGTGTGCTCGGGACGCCTCTCAGAGGCTGCCGGGAGTGTGCCCCCCACACCGTGGGAGGCCTCGGCGGGAGCCCCACTTACAGGCCAAACTGCCTGTCACCCTTGGCAGTTCTGCCCTTAGACCCAAGGTCATCTCGGAGTCTTCAGTCAGGGAGGGAAACAGGCAACCCTTTTGATGGCAAATTAACCTTCCAAACTACCTCCCACCTGGGCAACCAGGCCATAGCGTAAAGACAGACATTGCTCAGGAAGCTTGTCTGCTGGAGACCGAGGACCCGGTGTTATTTGTTCAATCAGCAAGTGTCTGCTTGGAACTGGTGGCAGAGCCTGCGCTCCATGACAGGCGCACGTGGGCACAGGCAGAGCCAGCATGCGGTGATGTGATGCCCAGGGTGCCCGAGGCTGCAGGAGAGGGGCCGATGCTCCGGGGCGGGTGCCCTGGGGCAGACGAGATGAAGCCTGCCCTCCCTCGGGAGCTTGCAGGCTGCTTGATGGAAAAGACATGGGTGGAGATCACTGTGACCCCAGCCAACAGTAACGTGGGCCATCGGGAGGGTCAGGGCTGAGAGGAGCCAGGTGGGAAGAAAGCGGGTGAAGTGTCACCAGCGAGGCTGGGGGCCTCTAAAGACCAACAGAGACGGGCAGGGCAGTGGAGGGCCTGGGCAGTTAAAAGCCAGAGGCTGCACACAAAAATACAGAAACAGCGAAGCGTGGTTTCTAGCCCGGGCCATGCGGGCTCAGCCAGTGCTCAGACGCGCTGCTGATGGAATGATGCTGGGAATGTGGCGTGCAATAAGATCTGGGTTTGAGCCTGGAGAGGAAGGCTGGGGACAGGCTGTGGGCAGCCAGAAGGCCAAGCACAGGGGTCTGGGCTCTGCCGGCAAGTGATGGAGGCCATGCAGCCAGGAGGGGTGACGAGATCAGATGGGGCTGGACAGCGGCTGGGGGCATTGGGGGGATGGTCACGGCAGGTGGCAGGGAGGAATCAAATGCTCCAGGCGTTTTTAAGGACAGAAGTCTCCAACTCTGGAGGCTGACCATATGTGCAGGGGAGCAGAAGTATTTTCTGAGGTGCTCAGGGTTGGGGGGGCATCACAGAGAGGGGGCCCCCCAGGGATGGAAATTAAAAGAGTGTTGTCGGCGTTTTCAGCTTTTGACCCACTCGTCTCCCGCATTGTTCTGTGTTCTCTTGTAGCCTTATCGACCGAAGAGGGTACATTCAGCCCGACACCCCGCAGCCAGCCGCGCCCTCCAACGGGATGGCCGCATACGGGGCCACACAGTCCCAGAGTGACATGGTAGGACCCGGGGCGCCCCGCGAGGGCTCCTTCCCACATCGATGTTCACTGACCCGTAACAACCGATCGCCTAGCTTCCTAGGACACGCATGGCTCAGGGAGGGAAAGGAAGCTTGAAGTGAAGGCAATGTCCACTGAAGTTTTAGCCCACCTGCAACAGGGGTGGGTGGTGGGTCAGTTTGTTCAGGGCTGTGTGGGAGGAGTACTCACACAACATGGCCTCCAGCAACATCTTGGACTGGAAAGCCCCCTCACCCAGAACCGGGCTGCTGTCCAGAGCGAGACAGAGCTGCACAAGCAGGATGGGCCTCTGGAGAGTCCCCGAGTCCCCTTCTGTCCCCTTGCCACAGTCCGTACCCACTCCCCCGCCCCCTGTTTAAGTGTGCAGAGAGGGGAACCCGGCCACCAGTTTTCCCCACTGCAGCCCAAACCTTAATCAGCCCTGCACGCCTTAGTGCGGAGACTCAGACATGCTGTTCAGGCATTGACAGCAAAAAATGGACTGGGCTGGTCTCTGGAGAGGCCCCCGTGTCATGCATCTGTGAAAGTGGGGACGGATGCTTTGTTTTCAATCTGTGCCTGGGAGGTGGGGCCGGGGTGGGTCTTTCCACAGGCCCCTGAATTCACAGCCTGGTGGCCTTAAACCTCAGGGCCTTCACATTCCTCAGTGGTCTGGCAGGCACGGCCTCTCCATCAGGAGCAAACCTCTCTAACGAAGTGTTTCTGGAAGGGACCCAGTGTGGCCCCCAGCACTGTCTGTAGACCTAAATCACCCACAGCAGAGGCCATGACAAACAGACTGGGACAGCAGATGTGTGTTCAGAAAAGAGGCAGTGACCCTCCAAGGCTTGGGCGTGGAGTCCATGTGAGGCCTGGGAGCAGGGAGCCAGGAACGCCCCCTGCCTGTCAGCTTGAGGACAAGATGACCATACACTTCCCAGCGGGAAGTATCAAAGGAGGTGCCAGTTAGGGGAAATCTGATGTCAGTATGTGGACTTGGGGTCCCCTTGGATGCTTGGGGGTAGGGGGGCTGTCCTGCAGGCATCTGTACAGAAAGCTCGGGGGAGGTCTCCTCCCCCATACTTAGGAAGAAATGACATGGTTTGTAGAAATTCACTTTGAAGTAGTGGAAATGTGAATCGACTATTTTATTTATCCTAGAAGTACTCCATCTGACATTTAAAAGGAAAAAAAAATTATAATGTGTCCATGTTTATCATCGGGCTATTAATCTGATTTCATCTCACAGACTAGAAGATTATTTTTTTAAATCAACATTTATTATCCTTTGCTAACTTTCTCTCTACCTGCCCCTGCCAATTCTGCTCCCACCAGATCAAATCAAGTTTCTTGATCTAATAGAATAAGAGAATAGTTTCCCAGAAACCAACACAATATTATAAAGACAGTTATCCTTCAATTCAAAAATAAGTAAATTTAATTAACCACGGGGGCGGGGGGAGATAATAGAATAGGATGATTCTGAAAGACAGTGGAAGGAAAAACTTTGCAAACAGGCAGATTTAAGTAATACTGGACACGGCGGGAAAAGGCAAGAGTGTGGGGTGTAGGATCAGAGAGCCGGGGTCACAGTGACTGAGTCAGGGCTGCATGATGTCAGCGAGTCGATTTATCCAGAAAGCCTTAAGTTAGGAAACCATACAATGAAGAAGCAAGTAATGATGTTCACTTCCCTCCTATCACCACTTTATAACAAAGGGCCTGGCACGCAGTAGGTTGGGGCTGGTTAAACATTCGCCTGCAGGGGATTGCTTTAAGGGAAGTTCTAAACAAATATTTAGTTTCTTCCTGTCTTCTTTTCCTCATTCCTCCCCCGCTTCCCCCGCCCCCCATTCCAACATTTCTAGAAAAGGCTCCACCCAGAATGTGGAAGCAGGAACTAAGAGGAAAGGAGTTCTCTTTGGTGCTGTGACATGGCAACACAGCTTCATGCAGTGATGGCCTCAGCAGGCTCAAATTAACCCACAGGGCCAAGCGACAGGACACGTGCATTTTCCCCACTAGACACTGTAGGCAAAGCACCTGTGTACTTTTCTGAGGACTATGAAAAGTCTTAAGACCTGAAAGAACTTATAAGCTCTGAAACATGAAAACAGCAAAATCAAAATTAATAAATGTTTAATGTCTGCAAGACCCATGAATATGTCAACTTCATTAATTGTTAAATCTAGCTTTCATTAAAATTTCATTACCTCTTAGAAATGATTTGTAGGTTGGGTTTTTCTCACTTCATAAGAATTCCCCAGCACACATGTAATTACAGAGAAATCATTACCAATTATAGAGCAAGTTGCTCATAGACAGATACATTTAAATATTAACTGCCTTGGGGCCCCCTGCACTTCCTGCCTCGCCATGGCTCCTGTGTTGGGAGAAACCCAGGCTTCCACTGGGCTTAAGGCTGGGAGACGTCTTTTTGGCCCGGAAGGCTCCTACCCGCTGCAGGAAGTGCCTCCAATATGTCAGAACATATTCAGGGGGAGGCTGGATCTGAAAGGTCTTTAGGGGACAGGTCGGAAACCGGGACCGGAAGGTGGGCCAGGAGGCAACCTGTGCTCAGCCCAAGAGGGAAATGCCCAACACCCAGAGCTCCTGGCAGGACCCCCAGAGGCGCTCAGGCTGGGGCAGTCAGCACCCCCGTGATGGGAGACAGAGGACTCAGCGTTGGCAGAAGGGCTCAGGGTTCCTTCCAGTGCAGAGCCCGTCATCCCGGCTGCCGCGATGTCACTGTGCCAGATAACCTTCCATTCCTCTGTGCATTTATAGGCCATTCAGAAACTAGAGCATGAGTCTTTTTATTATTTCCGTTGTCCTTTATGGCTTCTGTGGTGTATGGACCGTGTTAACGGGAGTAAGGGGAGAGGAGACAGCTCTGAATGGGCAAGGCTGGCACCAAGCAGAACACGAAGGCTGACGAGTCTCTGCCCCACCCTCCTCCCTCCGGTTCCTTCATGTTCACACGGCATAGTGTGTACCAAACCCCATACCTCAGCGGCACGGAGCATTACCACACACCCTTCCAAGGCTTTCATATAACCCACACTGGCCCTCCGAGGCTACTACTGATTTTATCCCCATTTTGCAGACCGATAAACAGAGGCACAGAGGACTTCGGTAAACTTGCCCAATTCAAATGCCACACTTGACCCCAAAAGTTCATGCTCCCCATACGCTTACCGTATCCACATCCCATTACCCTCACTCTCTCTCCTCTGTCAATATCTACTCCTAGGAAAAGATCTCTTTCCAATCTTCTATGCATCGAAGGGAATTTAAGTCAAATTTTCAGGGATATATGAATTTTAATTGTGGATGAAAGATTTTGTCCTCTATTAAAAGCATTTTAATAGACTTCCCTGGTGGCTCAGACAGTAAACAATCTGCCTGCAGGAGACCCAGGTTTGATCCCTGAGTCAAGAAGATCCCCTGGAGAAGGGAATGGCAACCCACTGCAGTATTCTTGCCTGGAGAATTCCATGGACAGAGAAACCTGGCAGGCTACCATTCATGGGATCACAGAGTCGGACATAACTGAGCGACAAACACTTACTTAANAGAAGATCCCCTGGAGAAGGGAATGGCAACCCACTGCAGTATTCTTGCCTGGAGAATTCCATGGACAGAGAAACCTGGCAGGCTACCATTCATGGGATCACAGAGTCGGACATAACTGAGCGACAAACACTTACTTAATAAAAGTATTTCGAGCAATAATAATAACTGAATGTTTAATACTGTTTGTTCAGCGCTATATCCCCATTGTCTAGACTAGTCCCTATGGTAGGTAAATTAGAAATGTTGGTTAAATGAGAGAAGGAAAGAGAGAGACAGATGGATTGCTATGTGTCAGGCACAGGGTTAAATGCTTTGCATGCATTATCATCTCATTGAATCCTTACAGAATCACCTGATGTGAGTATACTAATCGCCCCTTTGAAGAGACTGAGATTCAGGGATGCTAAGCTACTATTTCGTCCTTAGAAGTCCGACTCTAAGGAAAGTACTCTTCTTAACTATGTTCCAAAGTATCCCAGGTGCATGGTCTTATGGGACAGAGTGACATGAAGTCTTCTCCCAGGGCAGGGAAACCACTCCGCCCAGGCCTTCTGTGCAGAAAGATGATAAATCTGCTGTGGTCGGGCACAAAACCAGCAGGGGACTGAAGGCAACCTCTCCATAATCTAACCTTGACCAAGCAAAAATCTGTGAAGCTTCAGCCTCTCCTCTGTTACAAATGACAGTCTTAACTAATGACACATTAGCTCTTTTTTCCCTCTTCACTTGCTCCCCTAAGCACGAACCATCTCACAGCACTTTAGTTTAAGTGTTGACGGTTTGTCCAGGTAGAAACATCAGTACCAAATGAGTTATTGACCTAGTCCAAGGGTGATCTCCACTGCTAAACTGCTCAGAGTTCATTCAGTTTCTTGGATCTGAAAGTACCGTTTTTCATCAAACTGGGACATTTTGCCTATTATGTCTTCAATTTATTAATTTATTTATTTTTCTTTATCTCATTTTCTCTCCTCCTGGGACTCCAATTACTCATATGTTAAACCATTTGATGACATTGCCCCAGAGGATAAGTCCCTGAGGCTCTGTGCATTTTTCTTCAAACTTTCTCAGTTCTTCAAATTAGATAATTTCTTTTGATCTATCTTCATGTTCACTGATTCTTTCTCCTGCCCCCCCCAACTACTGTTAAGTGAATGCAGAGAATTTTTCACTTTGGTTAGTATGCTTTTTAGTTCTAGAATTTTCTTTTGGTTCTTTTAATTTCTCTGCTGAATTTTATTTCTGTACTGAGATTCCTTATCTGTTTACTCATTGAAGCCATATTTTTGTATAGTATTTGAACATTATTATACTGCTTGAAGTCTGTATCTGCTAAACATATCTGGGCTACCTTGGGTTTGGTGTCCACTTTTCCCCTTAACTCTAGATTACATTTTTCTATTTATTTATATGTGTATTGATATTTTATTGAATACATTTTGGATAGTATATTTGTAGAGACTAGATTTTGTTATCTTCTAAAGAGTGTTGACCCTTGTTTTAGCAGGCAGTTCAATTAGTGGCTAATCATCTTGAACTTGTACAGGTGTGATTTATATTTTGTTAATGCAGGTTTATGGGTAGTCCAAGATGTTTCTCAGGCCCTCTAGTTTGAGGGAGCTCAGCCTACAAATTCTGTCTCTTCCAAATACCTGGTCAGGGTTTGACTTCTCCATCATTAGGGGCGGTCCTGGGTCTCCGTTTAGAGCATGAGTCTTTCTCCTAAGGTTCAGCCTTCTGAATGCCCTAGCTGGAGGCCAGGCATGTTAACAAAGTTTGGGGGATGTTAATGTGATCAGTCGTCCCTAACACTCTTTTTCTCAACTTCCACTGTCTGTGTGCCTCTCTCAGCCTAATTACAGCTGCCGTCTCATTGGCTTCAGGGGAAGGGGGACAGGAGAGGGGACTCATTCTGCATGTGAGCAGCACAGCTGTTGGCTACAGACTTGGGGGGTGGCCCTCACTGGCATCTCTGGCCCCCTTCTCTGCACAGCATCCTCTTCTGCGATGCCCTGCTCTACAGATCCAATCCAGCCACTTAAGCTTCTGACTCTCTGATCTCTGCCTTCTCTACTCAGAAAAACTTCTGTATTCTGTTCAGCCTATACCACGGTGGGGAAATTCTCCCCAGGGAAAGGGCTGCTTGACTGTGGGGCTCGCCTGTGAGTTTCTTCCCTTTCAGGGATCACAGCCTTTTGTTGTCTGTTGTGTCCTATTGAAAAATGTTTGCCTCACATATTTTGGCCAGTTTTGTATACGTCCTGTACACAGAGGGAATACTAACCCAGTAGAAGTTACCATTCTTGGGAATAGAAGCCTCATCTCTGTGATCAGAGGACACTTTGCAACCAACACTGCCATATTCCCCACACACACAATTTTGCTGCCCACTCCATCTACAGTAAATACTGATTCAGCTGTGGAACATGATTCCTCTGACCTAGAAGTATTTCTAGTGCTCACCTAGAAAGGAGGAACATTTGGAGACTTTATATTTAGCACCAGACTTGGCATGTTCCTTTGCAGAGAGAGTCTAGGTATCTCAGGCCAAATTTTTGCCAGCTGTTTTGTTATTAAAGTCTAGATCAGAAAGGCATTTTGCAAATGATAGGAAAAGTGCTCCTAGGGAAATTGCACTATTTCAGAAGGTGAAGATAAAGGCTTTAAGTCTTAGAAAAACATACTGATATTGCAGGGCTGGAGAATCAGGTAAATATTGATAGTAGCTGTCATCAAAGTACCCACTGAGGTCTTACTTAGCATCTCAAAAATGGGACAATTCACCGTTACCTTACCATCTCACATAATTAGGGAATGGAGATGGTTAGTTAGTACCTAAGTGATCAGCTACAGATTCCCAAGGAAGAAAACATTAGAGAAGCAATGAAGTGACATCGAAAGTATTAAAATGATGTGTGTGACCCAAGTATGGCCCTTGTCATATGAGTACCTATGACTTTCTGAGGAGAAAGAATTTTGTGCATATGACCCTAGGGCCAACTGAAGATCATATTTTCGTTATTCCTAGAACTTTGTGCATATGACCCTAGGGCCAACTGAAGATCATATTTTCATTATTCCTACTTTCTTTACTATTGGCATTTATTATTACCTTATTTTACTATGCATATCTCATCTGATTGTCAAATAATTTAAGTTCTGTGTTACATCAGGGTCATAGCTTGTTTAAAGCTGGCACTTGTAGCTACAAAGATCCTTTCAGATCATGTGCTAAACACAAAGATAGTAACAGTACATAACTGTTGGGCTATTTTTTTTTTTAATCATTTGCTATATTTACTTAACTCATTTTTATTTTTTTATAAATTTATTTTTTAATTGAAGGATAATTGCTTTACAGAATTTTGTTGTTTTTCTATCAAACCTCAACATGAATCAGCCATAATTAACCTCATTGTTAAATCGCCTCCGTCCAATATCAAAACAAATTAAAGCTGGCAGTTGCAAGATTTATTAAACTGGTCTCACAGGAGTCCTCTCCACGAATCGTCTGAAAGTTCAAATATGATAAAGAAAAATAACTTGAGCAAACTTAAATGATAATGTTTTAAAAGATAATAAAAACGAAGACCTCCTTCTAACCTACATTTTAGGTGAATTTTAGAAACTGATAGTGTTTTTATTAAAGTAAATGAGCATTCATAAGACCCCAGAACACAGCTTCACAGCCAAGCAAAGATAACCAGTGCCTGATGCTAATACTTTTGACAGAACTGGAGCATAAGAAGTAAATAATTTCCTTTATTCTTAATTCGTATAGAAGACCATCTAGAAAACTTCTAGCTTTGGGTTTGGCAGCATTTAATCTGTTTGCTAGGTTTATTTCAGACAAGAAAAAAAAAAAAAACACATGTATGCCAGCAAAACCAATTTTATTTGAAAATCTGCAAAAACAAAAATAACTTATCTCTATGGTATTTTAAACTGTAACATTAAGTGATAATGTGTGTGACACCCGAACATCTGAAATGATACAGTTCTTTGCAAGTTAAATGCCAGCGCTTCGTTTAGACAGTAAATCAGCCAGCTGTCAGGGACTTCCTGCAACCGCAGCAAATGTTCCCGCACTCCAGACAGGATTAGTTTTATGGTGCCAACAGAAGGGTCTGCCCATAGACATTCTCACAAGCAGTCAGGTTTCTCTTCTATTAGTAGTCAGCGTTTGGATGATTTTTGGCCTAAAATAAAAAGGCGATTTCATAGGGTTCAACCTAGTATTTCATAAATGTTGCTTTGGAATGAAAGCAGGAGTTTCTCAATTTCCTCTTCTCGGTGATGGATTCTCACTGTCCAACCTCTGGCTGCTTGGTTGTTTTTCCTTAAGATTATATAACTGGTTAGATACGTTGAAATATACCTCATGGCTTCTTGGTGTCGATGTTGGACTGGCAGCCCTTCTCCAGGGAGGGAGAGAACAAAGTGAGCAGGGATGGCTCCCTCTACTGGTTGAGGATAAGAGTCCTCAGATAAACAGCCAGCAAGGCAGGTTGGTGGAGTAAAAAGGTCAGAGAGGAGTTGTTGAGTTCAGTGGCTCAGCCGTGTCCGACTCTATGACCCCATGGACTGCAGCACGCCAGGCCTCCCTGTCCATAGCCAGCTCCCGGAGTTTACTCAAACTCCTGTCCGTTCAGTTGGTGATGCCAGAGGGAGGGGAGGAAAAAGAGAAGAAAGAGAGAAGAGGGGGAATAAACTGGAAGGGAAGTCAACAAAGGAAAATGGAGAAGGAAAGAGGAGGAAGAGAGCTGGCAAAATCAGAGAGAAAGAAAATCAAATAGAGAGATCAACAGGAAACGGGCCAATAAGGGTTAGAAACAAAGGTTAAAACAGGCAGAGGTGTAAGGACACTTTTTCGTGGGTCATCTTCACAGTGACCCTAAAAATATTGGCCATGTTCTCCCTGGAAGTTCTCACACAGGAATTACAGCCAGGAAGGTTTACCAGCCCACTCTCCTTGGAATTCTGGCAGTGTGCAAAATGAGGAAAAGGCTGGACTTTTTCCTTTTTTAATCAGATATCCCCTAGTCATTGAGTTTCTTCTAAGAAGATGCTCAAAACATGCAAAGTTAATATCATGAGAATTACAAATTCCACTGGGGAGAGGCATCGCTCTCTCCTTGGTTGGAACCCACATTAGTATCCTGTTCCACGCTGGTAGGAAATTTATACGGACAATATCCTGTGGAAGAAAGCCTGGTCCCTGGGCATCCCCAAATGGGAGCCGGTCTTCTAAACAGAAATCAGTTTGAATGTGGCAGTTTTCAAAGTCATGGGTTACAGCAGGATTTAGACACTAAGGTTCAAGCTGGCCCCCGCAATGAGAGTGTGTGCTCACTGATAGAAGCTGGCCACAAGGGAAACTGCGGGAGCGGCCAGAGGGTAAGTTCATCATTAACATGAAAGCAGTCCCCATAGCAAGGGAAGTAGCCACAGCCAGGCTCCAGGAGACAGTCATCTTTTAAAATATTTAAACAAGTCCCTGTAGAAGAGGTGATCATGTCAGATAATATGTCAGCATTCAAAACAGTCATTTTGAAAAGACTTGTGACATTTTCATTTTTGGAAAAAATTAAATGGTTTAGGGTACATGTTTTCTTTCACATATTTAAGTCCTTAAGCTTCACCCCTGGGAAATCAGAGAGCACTTCCAGCACGAGGCTGAGCACAGATTAGCTACAGGTGTAGCATGTTGTGGGTCTGGCCACAGGAAAGCATCAATAGACATATGCAGGAAGGTACCCAGGTTTGGTGGTACCTGAGTCATGCAATCAGAAGCTCTTTTGAAGAAAAAGAAACCAACTTGCAAAACAAAGCAAGTAACTGCAGCCATGAAATTAAAAGAAGCTTACTCCTTGGAAGAAAAGTTATGACCAACCTAGATAGTATATTCAAAAGCAGAGACATTACTTTGCCGACTAAGGTCCGTCTAGTCAAGGCTATGGTTTTTCCTGTGGTCACGTATGGATGTGAGAGTTGGAATGTGAAGAAAGCTGAGCGCCGAAGAATTGATGCGTTTGAACTGTGGTGTTGGAGAAGACTCTTGAGAGCCCCTTGGACTGCATGGAGGTCCAACCAGTCCATTCTGAAGGAGATCAACCCTGGGATTTCTTTGGAAGGAATGATGCTAAAGCTGAAACTCCAGTACTTTGGCCACCTCATGAGAAGAATTGACTCATTGGAAAAGACTCTGATGCTGGGAGGGATTGGGGGCAGGAGGAGAAGGGGACGACCGAGGATGAGATGGCTGGATGGCATCACGGACTCGATGGACGTGAGTCTGAGTGAACTCCGGGAGATGGTGATGGATAGGGAGGCCTGGCGTGCTGCAATTCATGGGGTCACAAAGAGTCGGACACGACTGAGCGACTGAACTGAACTGAACTGAAGGCCTTGGAAGACAAGCAAGCAAGAGGCCCTGAACTTAAGCTCATAGCTTCGGAGTAAACCATTTCCAGGCATTGCCTAGCAAGGGATCACTGCCCAGGGTACAAAAGAAACCAGGACTGTGGCACTGGTTTTTGAAACGAGAAAGAACTTCACTGAAAGGTTGACCCTCAAGGAGACAGGACTCAACTGTCTCCTCCGTCCACTTTTGGGGCTAAAATGAAAGGGGTTGTGGGAATTTCAAACTTGGAAGCTGGTCGACTGGTCTTGCGTCAGCCCATACAAACCGTGAGTGCTGCCAGAAACCAGGTTTTCCTTATTGAAGGACTTCTCGATTCCTGTAGGGCTCCAGTGCCAACACTTCTGTGGGTTCCATAAACTGAAGATTCCTGGTTTCAGGGTCATCCCAGAGACATGGATTCCCATCTTGCATATGCAAAGTGCTGTCTCTGTAAATATTTTCTTTGATTAAATCAACAATCTATTTAAGCAGGCAAAACCAGTTTAAGGTGTCTCGTCAAAGTCAGCACAGGGGTGCATTAGGTAAACTATCAGAGGACCCATCAAACTTCACATCAACTTCCCAGTGAATATGAACTCTCCAGAACTTAACAGGCCACGGTTGGCAGCCCTTTTATCCCAGGGTTTTCTGATGGATGTCCCTGAGCTCTGCTGCACAGCATGGCTGGAAAGGCATGACCAGGGAAAGGAAAAGGCGCCTGACGGGAGAGACAGGAAGGAAGAGATAAAGAGATTAGGGAGCCCGCCTCTCCCCTTGTGCCACTTGACCTTGGAAATTTCCTCCAGCTCAGACCTCTGACATATTTTCCTGTGAGTCTGGAAGAGGTAGTCACAAGTACTTGGGCTGATCCCTAAAACAGAATTTAGCAATCAGTTTTCAATGTATTAATAAGAGGCTTTCTTCAGGTCCGCAGAGACGAGCAAATCTAGTTGGAATTTCATCTTTCTCAAGATTTGGGGGTGTTGTGGGGACAGAGGTTTTAGGATGAATGAGAGCTTTCCAGAAAGAAAAGTTAAGAACCAGATTCCATCACCCAGAAAGTGGCCTGACTTGAGCAGGATCTCAGCCCTGGGGTCGCAGGCCAGCTCAGAGGCTGAGTTTGAGCTCTAGGCAATGAAGGCAGCACGGAAGTTGAGCCATCACCATCAGCCAGGACACTAATGGGATTTCCATAACATGTTCTTTGCAAAGCGCGATATATCCAGAACCCCGGCATAGTTTCCAGATGAACGTTTCATCAGGAAGGGTGCCCTTCCCCACCTCTGTTCTGTCAAGACTGAGCCCATGTGCTAAACAGAACTGACAGCGTTGGAGACCATGAGGGTCCCTGAGCTGCCTGCCTCCCCCAACAGCCCCACAGCTCAGCACTCCCCAGCGGCCAGGGTCCCTGCCCCAAGCTGCAGCTCCGTGCAGAGCAGAGAAAGAGGCACGCACTGCATAAGCACTGCTGTGGCAAGAGGTTCAGGTGATGATTGGGGAAACGCAGACACTAAAAGACTCAACGCCTGGTAGTCAGCCCCTTTCTAGCACTTTTTAGTGGCATTTCTGTCTCATCCGAGTGGCTTCTCCACCCCTCTGCTTGAAGTTCCCTTGGCTGGGATGAAGCCGTGATAGAAAAGCCAGGATCTTCCCTGAGATTTGCTTTCCCTTCTTAAAGCTCTGTCGTAAGCCCTATTCTTGTCTGGAAGCGAGGTCTTTGAACTTCTGAAACCTGCAAATTCTATAGGGATTGCATCTCTTCTATCCCCCTCACAAAGGGTGGGGGGCCGGCTCGGGGATGGCCCACCACTCATGATTTTAGGAAGATTCCCATTTGGCTAGGAAGTACACACACCCCCCAAAGCAAAAGAATAAAAGAACTGTGACTTCGGGAGAAACTGTTTTTCCCCCTGGAGCCCGTGTTTTGCCTGATCTGAGTGGCTTCTGTGCACGGAGGCTGAGTGAGTGATGGCAGTTCTAGTTGTGTCTCTGGGCAGGAAGAAAGGGAAGCTCCTCTTTCACAAAGCTGCGAGTACGTGATTTGACGGTAACTCGAGTTCAAACGAAGGGAATGGGGATGATAGACAAGCAACATTCATTAAGCACCTGCTAGCTGTCAAGTGTGCAGTGGTGAAAAGGGGTTTGCAGTCAGACAATGCCGGTCCCAAATCCTGACCCATCGCCTACTTTTACCTGTAAGGTTTTGAAGAGGGCGCCCACTCACGTGAGATGCATATGTAAAGAGGAGAAATGTGTTTGTTTTAAGAGCTTCTGCAGAAACAGAGTGGAGCGCCTAGCTTCTTATTTGAAACGTTATCAGGCTATGGCCACACTTGCTCCTGAAACTCACTGAGTCACCACACAGATTCAAGTTTAAGAACTCCAGTCACAAGAAGTCTCTTCTAGTTACTCTGAATTTTGCCCACAACTCAAGGGAAGGGTTTCAGAGGTATCAGAGACCCATGTTCCCCTTGCTAGAAATGTGTTCCCACGGTTTCCTTTGCTCAACAAGACTAAGACTGAAGAACACTGAAAAGAAAAGCATTTTGTAAAATGCTGTCATTCTCTTTCAGAGTTAAGAAAACAAAAACACAGCTCAGTTAATGGTTCTTGAAGCTGATGAAAACTTAGCAGTGGGGAATTTTCAGGCTTTTACAAATAGCGTGATTAGGCCCTCGGGGGCTTCTGTGGCCCCTGTGTTTTTCTTTTTGTGTGTGTGGCACAATATACATACATAAAATGTACCATTTTAACCATGTTCAAGTGTGCGATTCAATGGCATTAAGCACATTCACATTGTTATCCAACCCTCACTACCATTCATCTCCAGAACGCTTTTCTCCTTGCAAAGCAACACTCCACACATCAAAGGGTAACTCCCCAACCCTTTCCCTGTGGACCGCAGAAGCCCCCATCCTCCTAGACTCCTCGAGGTGCCTCCTATACGTGGATTCATACAGTAGTTTTCCTTTGTGTCTGACTTTTGTCACTGAGCATGAAGTGTTCAAGATTCATCCACGTCACAGCACGTGTCAGAATGTCCTTCCTTTTTACAGATAAATGTCTGCATCTGTCAGTCAATCAGTTCAGTCACTCAGTCATGTCCAACTCTGTGACCTCAAGAACTGCAGCACGCCAGGCTTCCCTGTCCATCACCAATTCCCAGAGCTTACTCAAACTCATGTCCATCGAGTCGGTGATGCCATCCAACCATCTCATCCTCTGTCATCCCCCCGTCTCCTCCTGCCTTCAGTCTTTCCCAGCATCAGGGTCTTTTCAAATGTGTCAGTTCTTTGTATCCGGTGACCAAAGGATTGGAATTTCAGCTTCAGCATCAGTCCTTCCAATGAATGTTCAGGACTGATTTCCTTTAGGATTGACTGGTTGGATCTCCTTGCAGTCCAAGGGACTCTCAAGAGTCTTCTCCAATACCACAGTTCAAAAGCATCAGTTCTTCAGTACTCAGCTTTCTTTATAGTCCAACTCTCACATCCATACATGACTACTGAAAAAACCATAGCTCTGACTAGCTGGACCTTTGTTGGCAAAGTAATGTCTCTCCTTTTTAATATGCTGTCTAGGTTGGTCATAGGTTTTCTTCCAAGGAGCAAGCATCTTTTCATTTCATGGCTGCAGTCACCATCTGCAGTGATTTTGGAGCCCCCCAAATAAAGTCTCTCGCTGTTCCCACTGTTTGCCCATCTATTTGCCGTGAAGCGATGGGACCGGATGCCATGATCTTCGTTTTCTGGATGTTGAGCTTTAGGCCAGCTTGTTCGCTCTCCTCCTTCCCTTCCACCATGTCTGCACAGAGCACATCTTGTTTGCCCGTTCTTCTGTCGATGGGTGCTTGCTTCCAGCCTTTGGCTGCTGTGAATGATGCTGCTGGGAACATGGGTGTACAGGCCCCAGGGGCAGGTGGGGTTGTTGTTTATTTTTCCTGTTGTGTTTTTTGTTTTTTTGCTGTTGTGTTTTGGTGTTTTATTTTGTTTTTTCGTTTTTGTTTTTTTTTTTTTTGCTGTGCTGGGGTTTAGTTGCAGCATGTGGGATCTAGTTCCCTGACCAGGGATAGAACCTAGGCCCCCCTGCATTGTGAGTGAGCACAGAGTCTTAAGCACTGGACCACTTGGGAAGTCCCAGGTGCCTGTATTTGTAAAACAGTGTGGGTAAACACGGTTTTCAGCATAGGAGCCACATCGACCTCAGCCCAGGGCAGGTGCCAAAGCCTGTGCCTCTGTCCCCGGGATTGTTTTTAAGTTAAGGCCTGTCTGCAAACAGGGGCCAGAGCATCCAGCCTATGGCGGCTGGGACCCTCCACCCCAGGTCCCCATGGGTGACTGTTAGTTTGAGCAGCTTGGAATTCAGGTGTCTCCAAGTGGAGCTGGGCTACCGCGCACGCTCTCCGCTCTGTCTGACCCAGATGTCACTAACGGGTTTTTCTCTCTCTCGCATCCCACCCCCTCCTGCCCTCTGTGTCCCCTTTCCTACCCGGCCCCCCCTTGCCATCTCTCGCCTCCTCTTTGCTGGCTCCCTGCCACTCTCCAGTGCGACCAAGACCAGTGCATTCAGAGCACCAAATTCGTTTTGCAGGCCGCGGCCACGCCCCTGCTGCAGAGCGAGCCCAGCCTCACCAGCGACGAGCTGCACCTGCCCGGAAAGCCGGGCCTGGGCACGCCCTGCGCCAGCCTGACGCTCGGGCCGCCCACGCCGCCCTCCTCCATGCCCAACCTCGCCGCCGAGGCCGCGCTCACGGACATCCTGCCCCTGAAAGACGAGCACGTGGGCCACCAGTTCCTGACCCCGGACGAGGCGCCCTCGTCGCCCACGATGCTGGCTGGCAGCCCGCTGGCTCACAGCCGCACCATGCACGTGCTGGGCCTCGCCAGCCAGGACTCCCTGCACGAGGACTCGGTGCGCGGCCTGGTGAAGCTCAGCTCCGTGTGATCGCGGGCCCCCGGCCGGCCCAGGGGGTGCAGCCCACCGTGGGAGCGGCAGGCACGGCACCCTCCCCGTGATCCCCCACCATGTGACCCATGCGCGGGGTGGCCAGCACAGCTCTAAACCCTGGGGTGGGAAGACCTCTCCTTGGAAGAGAAATTGGAGGGCCCAGATGGGCAGGACCTCAAAGGCTGACAGCTTGGTTTCATTTGAATTTTCTTCCCCACCCTGACCGGCTTTGCTAACAATGAAAATAGAGACCTGACTATTTTCAGGTGTTTGGAGTATGAAGGGTGGGCCGTGGGGGAGGGAGACAGCCTGGGGAGGCCCCCCCCAGCAGAATCTGGGAGGAGAGGGGACCACCTGGGGGGCTCCTCTTGCTGCTCTGGACCAGGTAACAGAAGGTTTAGGACCCTTGTGGCCGGACTGAGGTTGCACTTAAGTGTTATGCGACTAATATTTGAAATAGACATGCCATTCCATTTGTTAATTTAAAAAAGGGGAAAAAACACCACCAGATGTGGGCTGCATGCCACGCTCCAGTCTGTGCGCGTGGTGATGGTATCGGCAAGAAACTGCTGCTGCTTTTCTTCTTCTTTTTGATTTCGTGAATTCTCAAGTGCTGTTTTATGGGAAGACAGTGCAACAGACCAAGGCTAATGGACCTCGCCATCCTCGCCAGCTTCTTCAGCTTAACTCTACACGAGTAGGTGGCGCCTGGGCTGCGGAAGGGCGGGTTTTATCCTATCCAGTATCAGTTAACCTTCTGTTTAGTAGTTAACCTGAGGTGGTGTGTTGCACACACCCACCGCCGCAATCTTCACCTCCTTGTGTGACCAAATTCCTGTGGACAGCCAATAAAATGACGTCCTCTGTTATTTCAGATCTGTGTACAGTGTTCCTTCTCAGCTGACATGACACCACCACCACCCAGACGGCCTGCAGAGCATTCGGTTTCACTGAAGCAGCTCTAGTGAGGAATGGTCCCCAGTCAAAAAAAAACAGCTCTTTGAATTGTGGGGGATTCATGGGATGATGGGGCTGCCCTGGAGGCTCAGATGATAAAGAATCTGCCTGCAATGCGGGAGACCTGGGTTTGATCCCTGGGTTGAGAAGATCCCCTGGAGGAGGAAATGGCAACCCACTCCAGTATTCTTGCCTGGAGAATCCCATGGACGGAGGAGCCTGGCAGGCTACAGTTGTTGGGGTCACAAAAAGTTGGACATGACTGAGTGATTAACGCTGTAGTGGAATTTGTTCCCTTTTTACAGATTTGGCCATGATTTCGGATCTATGGCCAGTTGTCGGGAGAGGGCTCAGGGAGAAGCTGGGCTGGAGGCGTCTGCTCTGCCTTGGGCTGTGTTTGAGTGTTGCCAGAGCTCAAGGGTAACTNCAACCATCTCATCCTCTGTCATCCCCCCGTCTCCTCCTGCCTTCAGTCTTTCCCAGCATCAGGGTCTTTTCAAATGTGTCAGTTCTTTGTATCCGGTGACCAAAGGATTGGAATTTCAGCTTCAGCATCAGTCCTTCCAATGAATGTTCAGGACTGATTTCCTTTAGGATTGACTGGTTGGATCTCCTTGCAGTCCAAGGGACTCTCAAGAGTCTTCTCCAATACCACAGTTCAAAAGCATCAGTTCTTCAGTACTCAGCTTTCTTTATAGTCCAACTCTCACATCCATACATGACTACTGAAAAAACCATAGCTCTGACTAGATGGACCTTTGTTGGCAAAGTAATGTCTCTCCTTTTTAATATGCGGTCTAGGTTGGTCATAGGTTTTCTTCCAAGGAGCAAGCATCTTTTCATTTCATGGCTGCAGTCACCATCTGCAGTGATTTTGGAGCCCCCCAAATAAAGTCTCTCGCTGTTCCCACTGTTTGCCCATCTATTTGCCGTGAAGCGATGGGACCGGATGCCATGATCTTCGTTTTCTGGATGTTGAGCTTTAGGCCAGCTTGTTCGCTCTCCTCCTTCCCTTCCACCATGTCTGCACAGAGCACATCTTGTTTGCCCGTTCTTCTGTCGATGGGTGCTTGCTTCCAGCCTTTGGCTGCTGTGAATGATGCTGCTGGGAACATGGGTGTACAGGCCCCAGGGGCAGGTGGGGTTGTTGTTTATTTTTCCTGTTGTGTTTTTTGTTTTTTTGCTGTTGTGTTTTGGTGTTTTATTTTGTTTTTTCGTTTTTGTTTTTTTTTTTTTTGCTGTGCTGGGGTTTAGTTGCAGCATGTGGGCTCTAGTTCCCTGACCAGGGATAGAACCTAGGCCCCCCTGCATTGTGAGTGAGCACAGAGTCTTAAGCACTGGACCACTTGGGAAGTCCCAGGTGCCTGTATTTGTAAAACAGTGTGGGTAAACACGGTTTTCAGCATAGGAGCCACATCGACCTCAGCCCAGGGCAGGTGCCAAAGCCTGTGCCTCTGTCCCCGGGATTGTTTTTAAGTTAAGGCCTGTCTGCAAACAGGGGCCAGAGCATCCAGCCTATGGCGGCTGGGACCCTCCACCCCAGGTCCCCATGGGTGACTGTTAGTTTGAGCAGCTTGGAATTCAGGTGTCTCCAAGTGGAGCTGGGCTACCGCACACGCTCTCCGCTCTGTCTGACCCAGATGTCACTAACGGGTTTTTCTCTCTCTCGCATCCCACCCCCTCCTGCCCTCTGTGTCCCCTTTCCTACCCGGCCCCCCCTTGCCATCTCTCGCCTCCTCTTTGCTGGCTCCCTGCCACTCTCCAGTGCGACCAAGACCAGTGCATTCAGAGCACCAAATTCGTTTTGCAGGCCGCGGCCACGCCCCTGCTGCAGAGCGAGCCCAGCCTCACCAGCGACGAGCTGCACCTGCCCGGAAAGCCGGGCCTGGGCACGCCCTGCGCCAGCCTGACGCTCGGGCCGCCCACGCCGCCCTCCTCCATGCCCAACCTCGCCGCCGAGGCCGCGCTCACGGACATCCTGCCCCTGAAAGACGAGCACGTGGGCCACCAGTTCCTGACCCCGGACGAGGCGCCCTCGTCGCCCACGATGCTGGCTGGCAGCCCGCTGGCTCACAGCCGCACCATGCACGTGCTGGGCCTCGCCAGCCAGGACTCCCTGCACGAGGACTCGGTGCGCGGCCTGGTGAAGCTCAGCTCCGTGTGATCGCGGGGCCCCGGCCGGCCCAGGGGGTGCAGCCCACCGTGGGAGCGGCAGGCACGGCACCCTCCCCGTGATCCCCCACCATGTGACCCATGCGCGGGGTGGCCAGCACAGCTCTAAACCCTGGGGTGGGAAGACCTCTCCTTGGAAGAGAAATTGGAGGGCCCAGATGGGCAGGACCTCAAAGGCTGACAGCTTGGTTTCATTTGAATTTTCTTCCCCACCCTGACCGGCTTTGCTAACAATGAAAATAGAGACCTGACTATTTTCAGGTGTTTGGAGTATGAAGGGTGGGCCGTGGGGGAGGGAGACAGCCTGGGGAGGCCCCCCCCAGCAGAATCTGGGAGGAGAGGGGACCACCTGGGGGGCTCCTCTTGCTGCTCTGGACCAGGTAACAGAAGGTTTAGGACCCTTGTGGCCGGACTGAGGTTGCACTTAAATGTTATGCGACTAATATTTGAAATAGACATGCCATTCCATTTGTTAATTTAAAAAAGGGGAAAAAACACCACCAGATGTGGGCTGCATGCCACGCTCCAGTCTGTGCGCGTGGTGATGGTATCGGCAAGAAACTGCTGCTGCTTTTCTTCTTCTTTTTGATTTCGTGAATTCTCAAGTGCTGTTTTATGGGAAGACAGTGCAACAGACCAAGGCTAATGGACCTCGCCATCCTCGCCAGCTTCTTCAGCTTAACTCTACACGAGTAGGTGGCGCCTGGGCTGCGGAAGGGCGGGTTTTATCCTATCCAGTATCAGTTAACCTTCTGTTTAGTAGTTAACCTGAGGTGGTGTGTTGCACACACCCACCGCCGCAATCTTCACCTCCTTGTGTGACCAAATTCCTGTGGACAGCCAATAAAATGACGTCCTCTGTTATTTCAGATCTGTGTACAGTGTTCCTTCTCAGCTGACATGACACCACCACCACCCAGACGGCCTGCAGAGCATTCGGTTTCACTGAAGCAGCTCTAGTGAGGAATGGTCCCCAGTCAAAAAAAAACAGCTCTTTGAATTGTGGGGGATTCATGGGATGATGGGGCTGCCCTGGAGGCTCAGATGATAAAGAATCTGCCTGCAATGCGGGAGACCTGGGTTTGATCCCTGGGTTGAGAAGATCCCCTGGAGGAGGAAATGGCAACCCACTCCAGTATTCTTGCCTGGAGAATCCCATGGACGGAGGAGCCTGGCAGGCTACAGTTGTTGGGGTCACAAAAAGTTGGACATGACTGAGTGATTAACGCTGTAGTGGAATTTGTTCCCTTTTTACAGATTTGGCCATGATTTCGGATCTATGGCCAGTTGTCGGGAGAGGGCTCAGGGAGAAGCTGGGCTGGAGGCGTCTGCTCTGCCTTGGGCTGTGTTTGAGTGTTGCCAGAGCTCAAGGGTAACTTGAGATCCTGGTAAAGGTGTCAGCAGAGAGGAGGAGAAACTGGCTTATTTTAAGCGGGGATCACGTTGATTGTCATTCTTATCCAGACAGTAATCAGAATGGAATTAAGAAAATTACCGCTTCTCTCAGGTTTGTGTATCATCTAGAAGGGAACTCACCAGCTCTGCATTTAGGAGGAAAGCCACTTTGGAGGCAGCTGCAGGGACTAAACCCCCTTCTGTCCTTTCCAGATGATAAACTCAGCAAGCAAACCCACTCAAGTTCAAAGTTGTGCACTTGCTCCTCACAGCCACATGAAAGCAAGGTCCACTGATCGGTGACACCAGAAGCCCTGGATGATCTGCACTGATGGAAAAGGGCTGTTTCTCCTGAGAAAGAGTTGCCCTTTGATAGAAGAAAAGCAGAAAAGAAGAAAGAAATAGAGAAGCACAATTTCAAGTCTTCTTTGGAATAAGGTCATTTGTTCGTAGGTAAAAAAATAATCTGTGCCGAAAATAGCTGCAGTCAGTGAGTTCCCTTCTAGATGATACATGAGCCCGAATGAAGCGGTAATTTTCTGCAGCGAATCTTTGAACCATCCTTATGTTTCATACTCTGTACATGAATAGAAAGTGGGAAAGGTAAATTATGTGCAGCCATTTTTTATTTTCTGGGCAGCTTCACAACTTGTGAATTTATACTTCACACTCGGAATTTATACTCACAGGGACAGAGTCCTTCCTTACGCAGCCACACACACCCACTGTCATATACACACACAAAATTCTCCTTGCAGACGCTGCTTATGAGGAAAAAGTGGCAGCCCCCCAAAGTGTCTTCCTTGACTTCCCAAATTCTCTCTGTTCTTCCCCTCCTTCCGTCTGCTCCCCAGAGACCCGGGAGAGAGTTGGACCAGGTGAGAAGGGAAATGTGGCCCAGTTCTCACTGCTCCCTGTGTGGACAAGTCCATTCCCAGCTTCTTCACCTGGAGGAAAAGACAATGGCCTGTCTATCTCTAACATCCTCTGATTCAATGATTGCAATTTCCCATGACCAGTCCTCTTCCCACCTCAATGGGAAAAAGTCCACGGAGCAAGGACCCTTACTCACTTTTCTCTACATAAGTCATGTTTGCTTAATATTTAACGTCAATCCTCCATCCCACCTTCAAGTCCGTCCCCTATACATGCTTGATACTGCTTATCAAAGAGGGGATTGGGTGTATTGGTGACACCCAGCTAGGATCTTCAGGGTCCAAGAGGAAGATGAACTTGAGTGGGCCGATTTGCTAAGACAATTAACCTCTTAAAACCTCCAAACCAGAGGGATCCCCATAGTCCTTCACTCTGTGGCTTGGAAAAAAAAGGAATGTCTACAGGTTGAATAGTTGTGCTCCCAGGAGCTGCCTTCTTCCCTGTGGGTGGAGGGTTGATCTTTAGCAGACTAATTTCCCCGGTTATGGGTCTGCATTTCCCATCACCTGATTGCATATAAATCTATTTAATATTGAGTAGTTCCATCTAGTTGTGGCCGAATAGACCTTGATCTTTCTACATTCTGTCAGTGGGTTATGGATTGATTGCATACTAGCTATAAAATATAGGATAAATATTTTACCATGCTATTAAAGCTTGGACCGTTCTCAAAAACACTCACGTATAGACTCATTTTGTTGTTTAAAAATTCATCTGCTTCCATCCTTCCAGGAGGGCTCAGGCGCTTCAGGCTTTCTCAGGCATGTGAAGGCTGGATTTAGCCTGAATGCCCTGGTTCCCAGGAAGGCCGTGGGATGGAATACCAGAGCAGCTAACAGCCTGGAACTGAAAGGGCATGGTGACATGTCGCTCTGTGCCTGGGGAGAATCAGCCCAGCGCTTGTGCTGCGCTCACTCAAAAATGCTCATTCCAGCTTTCAGATGTAATCATTTCAGCCTGTGAGAAGGATGGCACATTCTCACCCTGAACCAGCAAAAAAGCCAGATACCTGTTCTGGTCCGGAATAGCACCAAGGAAGGATGTTCTCGGAGCTCTTCCCAGCTCCTCCAAGTGCACTGCCATCTTTCCCTGCTGCGTTTAGGATTCTGACTGGGGTTCAAAATGAGAGGCAAACCCCATGTTAGGAGGCATGAGTGGCTCAAGCCCTTTCTGTGGCTTTGAAAGCCCCTTAACTCTTCATGCTCTGATTCAACCCCAAGAAAAATGGGTTTGCCAACACTGGCAGTGGTGCCCTTGATGCCGAGGCATGTGACGGCACCTCCAGGGAAGCCCTGGAACTCAAGCTACTTGGGGTCCCTGGCGCAGCCTTTTGGGGGTACAGAGCTGGTGACCTGCCCCTCTGTGGGTCTCAGAGCCTCTCAGCCCTCCACCCCACAAATGATTCTCTGTAATGTCTGTTCCAGAGCTCAGCCCACAAACCACCCTCTTCACCTGGAACCCTGTGTTTCTCTGCCTTGGCTTACAGTTTTTTTAAGTTAGCTGAAAGGCATCAGGGGTTTGGGATAATAGTATACAGAATATTTCCAAAGTTATTTGCCTTTCATTTTGCCACACTGGTTAGCCCACTTAGTTCTTGACAGGTAAGAGATAGAGGATAAGGGGAATAAATGTTAAATATACTTTTCTGATTAATGCCTTACCACTGTTTTGAAGCTGAGCCTAAATCAAATCAATGTTTACATTTTGTATTAAGTACCTATGTGTCCTGCATGTGTCAAATGAGAGAGCCTTTCAGAGAATTCCTAACCCTTCTGGCCCCTGCACCTGCCCCGGAGACGTGCACGTGTCGCTGCATGTTGTTGTCCATGTTACCTTGTTAAAAAAAAAAAAAAGAAACAAACTGCCTCTCATTTGTTCTCTTGAAATGTGTCTCGCTCTGTCTTACAAGATTAAGTTATCACTGAAATATTAAATAAGCCGAAGCGCCATTTTCTTGCAAATAAATGTCAAAGATGCTAACGGTTTCATAAATCAGTAAACTGTCTACTTGCCCTTTGTATGTGGTCCTGATAATACAGCCAAGATAGATTTTCAAATACAAGTAGTTAGTACATTAATCTAGACATTCAAATAATAGGGAGGTCAGAGAGTGGATTGTTTCTGAAGCAACCGAATTTGCAGCTGCCACAAAACTAGATAAGTGGCGTCCGCTGAAATTATTTTTTCAATCTCATAAACCCCAGGAATTACATACAGAATGGGTTGGAAATGAGCATACTGTGCTAACGCAAAGACTTTTCCTCCATCAATTGCTGATTTTTTAAAAAGATACTTGGTATTGCTTCTGAAGATGTAAATGAAAAACTCTAATTGCCCTTGGTCTTTTAAGGTGGATTGTTAAACCAAGAGGCTGTATGGCATATCCATAGACCTATTTTCTAGGTTTACATGAATGGAGATAGTTTTGGCCTGCAGCTAAAAAAAAAAAGAAAAATGTTGAAGCCTTGCTGACTGTTTGTCCAGGGCATCCTGGGTTAGTATTTCACAATAGTCAAACATTTTGGCATAGAAGGGAAAAAAAGCATTTTAAACTTAAGTGGTTTCAAAGCCCTCCATCTGAACCATGATGATCAAACAACACATAACATTGCATGTTTTCAGAGAAGTTATGCTTGTTTATATGCCTTTCATGTTTTACTCAATGTTTGCAGAATTGATCTTAAATCTGAAATGAAATAAAGTATTTTCCTCCTTTAATAAAAAATGCTAATGGTATCAGAAGGCAATGGCACCCCACTCCAGTACTCTTGCCTGGAAAATCCCATGGACGGAGGAGCCTGGAAGGCTGCAGTCGCTGAGGGTTGGACACGACTGAGTGACTTCACTTTCCCTTTTCACTTTCTTGCATTGGAGAAGGAAATGGCAACCCGCTCCAGTGTTCTTGCCTGGAGAATCCCAGGGACAGGGGAGCCTGGCGGGCTGCCGTCTATGGGGTCGCACAGAGTCGGACGCGACTGAAGCGGCTCAGCAGCAGGGGTGTCAGATATAAAGCTCAGTCTTCATAGGCTAGACACTGGGTAATTCAAAAGGCGTGCAGGGGCTTCCCTAGTGGCTCCGTGATAAAGAATCCACCTGCCAATGCAGGAGGCACGGGTTTGATCCCTGATCCAGGAAGATCCCCCGTGCCGTGGAGCAACTGCGCCTGGGCACCGCAGCAACTGAGCCTGCTCTAGCGCCCGGGAGTGCGGCTCCGGGAGCCCGGGGGCCCTGGAGAGCGTGTTCTGCGGCAAGAGAAGCCGCTGCAGGGGGGCCCGAGCACCGTAACTGGAGAAAAGCCCGAGCGGCCGCAAGACCCGGCAGAGTCAGGTGAATAAACAGGATGACATTCCTTCAAACGTGTACAGAGAGGAGAAGCGAGTGCAGTACTGAATCTGCGCTGTGGAGACACCCGTCCGGATGACGATCGGGGGGTTCCGGTCATGGATAGCCTGACTGGTTTCTTGCTGCTTTGATTCTTAACTGTTTGTGTACTAATGACTTAGAGCTTCCTTGGTGGCTCAGATGGTAAAGAAGTGGGAAGTAGAAGTGTCGGTCGCTCAGCCATGTCTGATTCCATGTGACCCCCATGGAACACAGCCCGCCAGGCTCCTCTGTCCGTGGGATTCTCCAGGCAAGAGTCCTGGAGTGGGTCGCCACGCCCTCCTCCAGGGGATCTTCCCGACCCAGGGACTGAACGCTCATGGGAAAAAGTCCACGGAGCAAGGACCCTTACTCACTTTTCTCTACATAAGTCATGTTTGCTTAATATTTAACGTCAATCCTCCATCCCACCTTCAAGTCCGTCCCCTATACATGCTTGATACTGCTTATCAAAGAGGGGATTGGGTGTATTGGTGACACCCAGCTAGGATCTTCAGGGTCCAAGAGGAAGATGAACTTGAGTGGGCCGATTTGCTAAGACAATTAACCTCTTAAAACCTCCAAACCAGAGGGATCCCCATAGTCCTTCACTCTGTGGCTTGGAAAAAAAAGGAATGTCTACAGGTTGAATAGTTGTGCTCCCAGGAGCTGCCTTCTTCCCTGTGGGTGGAGGGTTGATCTTTAGCAGACTAATTTCCCCGGTTATGGGTCTGCATTTCCCATCACCTGATTGCATATAAATCTATTTAATATTGAGTAGTTCCATCTAGTTGTGGCCGAATAGACCTTGATCTTTCTACATTCTGTCAGTGGGTTATGGATTGATTGCATACTAGCTATAAAATATAGGATAAATATTTTACCATGCTATTAAAGCTTGGACCGTTCTCAAAAACACTCACGTATAGACTCATTTTGTTGTTTAAAAATTCATCTGCTTCCATCCTTCCAGGAGGGCTCAGGCGCTTCAGGCTTTCTCAGGCATGTGAAGGCTGGATTTAGCCTGAATGCCCTGGTTCCCAGGAAGGCCGTGGGATGGAATACCAGAGCAGCTAACAGCCTGGAACTGAAAGGGCATGGTGACATGTCACTCTGTGCCTGGGGAGAATCAGCCCAGCGCTTGTGCTGCGCTCACTCAAAAATGCTCATTCCAGCTTTCAGATGTAATCATTTCAGCCTGTGAGAAGGATGGCACATTCTCACCCTGAACCAGCAAAAAAGCCAGATACCTGTTCTGGTCCGGAATAGCACCAAGGAAGGATGTTCTCGGAGCTCTTCCCAGCTCCTCCAAGTGCACTGCCATCTTTCCCTGCTGCGTTTAGGATTCTGACTGGGGTTCAAAATGAGAGGCAAACCCCATGTTAGGAGGCATGAGTGGCTCAAGCCCTTTCTGTGGCTTTGAAAGCCCCTTAACTCTTCATGCTCTGATTCAACCCCAAGAAAAATGGGTTTGCCAACACTGGCAGTGGTGCCCTTGATGCCGAGGCATGTGACGGCACCTCCAGGGAAGCCCTGGAACTCAAGCTACTTGGGGTCCCTGGCGCAGCCTTTTGGGGGTACAGAGCTGGTGACCTGCCCCTCTGTGGGTCTCAGAGCCTCTCAGCCCTCCACCCCACAAATGATTCTCTGTAATGTCTGTTCCAGAGCTCAGCCCACAAACCACCCTCTTCACCTGGAACCCTGTGTTTCTCTGCCTTGGCTTACAGTTTTTTTAAGTTAGCTGAAAGGCATCAGGGGTTTGGGATAATAGTATACAGAATATTTCCAAAGTTATTTGCCTTTCATTTTGCCACACTGGTTAGCCCACTTAGTTCTTGACAGGTAAGAGATAGAGGATAAGGGGAATAAATGTTAAATATACTTTTCTGATTAATGCCTTACCACTGTTTTGAAGCTGAGCCTAAATCAAATCAATGTTTACATTTTGTATTAAGTACCTATGTGTCCTGCATGTGTCAAATGAGAGAGCCTTTCAGAGAATTCCTAACCCTTCTGGCCCCTGCACCTGCCCCGGAGACGTGCACGTGTCGCTGACTGGAACTCAAGCTACTTGGGGTCCCTGGCGCAGCCTTTTGGGGGTACAGAGCTGGTGACCTGCCCCTCTGTGGGTCTCAGAGCCTCTCAGCCCTCCACCCCACAAATGATTCTCTGTAATGTCTGTTCCAGAGCTCAGCCCACAAACCACCCTCTTCACCTGGAACCCTGTGTTTCTCTGCCTTGGCTTACAGTTTTTTTAAGTTAGCTGAAAGGCATCAGGGGTTTGGGATAATAGTATACAGAATATTTCCAAAGTTATTTGCCTTTCATTTTGCCACACTGGTTAGCCCACTTAGTTCTTGACAGGTAAGAGATAGAGGATAAGGGGAATAAATGTTAAATATACTTTTCTGATTAATGCCTTACCACTGTTTTGAAGCTGAGCCTAAATCAAATCAATGTTTACATTTTGTATTAAGTACCTATGTGTCCTGCATGTGTCAAATGAGAGAGCCTTTCAGAGAATTCCTAACCCTTCTGGCCCCTGCACCTGCCCCGGAGACGTGCACGTGTCGCTGCATGTTGTTGTCCATGTTACCTTGTTAAAAAAAAAAAAAAGAAACAAACTGCCTCTCATTTGTTCTCTTGAAATGTGTCTCGCTCTGTCTTACAAGATTAAGTTATCACTGAAATATTAAATAAGCCGAAGCGCCATTTTCTTGCAAATAAATGTCAAAGATGCTAACGGTTTCATAAATCAGTAAACTGTCTACTTGCCCTTTGTATGTGGTCCTGATAATACAGCCAAGATAGATTTTCAAATACAAGTAGTTAGTACATTAATCTAGACATTCAAATAATAGGGAGGTCAGAGAGTGGATTGTTTCTGAAGCAACCGAATTTGCAGCTGCCACAAAACTAGATAAATGGCGTCCGCTGAAATTATTTTTTCAATCTCATAAACCCCAGGAATTACATACAGAATGGGTTGGAAATGAGCATACTGTGCTAACGCAAAGACTTTTCCTCCATCAATTGCTGATTTTTTAAAAAGATACTTGGTATTGCTTCTGAAGATGTAAATGAAAAACTCTAATTGCCCTTGGTCTTTTAAGGTGGATTGTTAAACCAAGAGGCTGTATGGCATATCCATAGACCTATTTTCTAGGTTTACATGAATGGAGATAGTTTTGGCCTGCAGCTAAAAAAAAAAAGAAAAATGTTGAAGCCTTGCTGACTGTTTGTCCAGGGCATCCTGGGTTAGTATTTCACAATAGTCAAACATTTTGGCATAGAAGGGAAAAAAAGCATTTTAAACTTAAGTGGTTTCAAAGCCCTCCATCTGAACCATGATGATCAAACAACACATAACATTGCATGTTTTCAGAGAAGTTATGCTTGTTTATATGCCTTTCATGTTTTACTCAATGTTTGCAGAATTGATCTTAAATCTGAAATGAAATAAAGTATTTTCCTCCTTTAATAAAAAATGCTAATGGTATCAGAAGGCAATGGCACCCCACTCCAGTACTCTTGCCTGGAAAATCCCATGGACGGAGGAGCCTGGAAGGCTGCAGTCGCTGAGGGTTGGACACGACTGAGTGACTTCACTTTCCCTTTTCACTTTCTTGCATTGGAGAAGGAAATGGCAACCCGCTCCAGTGTTCTTGCCTGGAGAATCCCAGGGACGGGGGAGCCTGGCGGGCTGCCGTCTATGGGGTCGCACAGAGTCGGACGCGACTGAAGCGGCTCAGCAGCAGGGGTGTCAGATATAAAGCTCAGTCTTCATAGGCTAGACACTGGGTAATTCAAAAGGCGTGCAGGGGCTTCCCCAGTGGCTCCGTGATAAAGAATCCACCTGCCAATGCAGGAGGCACGGGTTTGATCCCTGATCCAGGAAGATCCCCCGTGCCGTGGAGCAACTGCGCCTGGGCACCGCAGCAACTGAGCCTGCTCTAGCGCCCGGGAGTGCGGCTGCGGGAGCCCGGGGGCCCTGGAGAGCGTGTTCTGCGGCAAGAGAAGCCGCTGCAGGGGGGCCCGAGCACCGTAACTGGAAAAAAAGCCCGAGCGGCCGCAAAGACCCGGCAGAGTCAGGTGAATAAACAGGATGATATTCCTTCAAACGTGTACAGGAGAGGAGAAGCGAGTGCAGTACTGAATCTGCGCTGTGGAGATACCCGTCTGGATGACGATCGGGGGGTTCCGGTCATGGATAGCCTGACTGGTTTCTTGCTGCTTTGATTCTTAACTGTTTGTGTACTAATGACTTAGAGCTTCCTCGGTGGCTCAGATGGTAAAGAAGTGGGAAGTAGAAGTGTCGGTCGCTCAGCCATGTCTGATTCCATGTGACCCCCATGGAACACAGCCCGCCAGGCTCCTCTGTCCGTGGCATTCTCCAGGCAAGAGTCCTGGAGTGGGTCGCCACGCCCTCCTCCAGGGGATCTTCCCGACCCAGGGACTGAACGCTCGTCTCAGACGTCTCCTGCACTGACAGGCAGACTCTTTACCATTGGCGCCACCTGGGAAGCCCTGCCTGCCATGCGGGAGACTTCAGAACAACGCAGAAGTTCATCCCCTCCTAATCCACTTGTTCTGTGTTCCACTTTCTAACACACAGACACACACACCAACTTGCAATCTCACCATATAGGAATTGTGTTTGGCTACTAGGAACACCCCCCCACGCCCCGCCCAAAAAAAAACAGTGCCTTAGACCAGAGGATGTCTGCTGTCATGCAAAGTAAGTCCAGAGACAGGCAATCCAGAGTCCACAAGGTCATCACTGTCCAGACTTCTTTCTCCTTCTGTCTTGCCGTTCCTAGCACCAGCTTTCATCCTCAAGGTCACTTCATGGCCAGAATTTCTGCTGCAGCTCCAGCCATCGATGCTGGAAAGGAGAGAGCGGGAGGAGTAAGATGGACACATGAGACTTTTTAGATGGCTCCTTCTAGAAAACTTTACTAGAAACTCACTCTGATTTCTTCACGGCCAAAGTTGAGTCAAATGACCATCCCTGGGTGCAAAAGAGGCTGGGGAATGCGGTGTTTCAGCGGGGCTCTTTGCTGCCCCAAATAATATCGGGGTTCTGTTAGCATGGAAGAAGGTGAAATGAGTATTTGCTAAATGACCACAATAGATAACTTCACCTCCTTCTTAGGAGCTCTCTCAACCCTTCTCTTCTTCACCAAAAAAAAAAAAATCCCCAAAGCTCTGTTTTTATCCACTTTACTCTCCCTTTAGAAAGTTCCTATTTCCTAAAGTAGGCTTGACCCCTCTCTCCCATGACCTCTAGGATCCAGGCCCTTCTGTCTTGCATCTTCAATTTTTGTCTTTCCATTAGTTACTTTTTCTATGCCATCAAATAATCTCCTTTAAAAAAAAAAAAGTCTCCTATTTAAAACGAACAAAAACACCCAAGAAGCTCTTCCTTGTCCCTCGCCCCCAGTTTCCCTGCCTGGCACATTTCTAGGATGGTCTCTCCAGGGTCTCCAGGGGCCAAACCCAGTGGCCTCAGTCTGCGTTCTCTAACACCTCAGAGGCCCCTGAAGTGTGGTGCAGCCTTCAGTGGGATGAGCTGCGGGAGAAAGGCAGGCACAAGGGGTGGGGGGTGGTCCTGAGGCTCCTTCTCTCACAAGCCCTCTGTGCTCTTTCAGGAGGCTCCCACTTGGTAGCAGGACTCTGTTTATTTCAGTTGGCATCTCCTTGCTCTCTGCTTTCTTTGCATGTCCCCTACGCGAGGACACGTGGCAAGGTTCGGTCCTTGCCCTCTGCCCTTTGCTCTTCTCCTATCATCCCCCTGCAAAACCTTCCCTACTCCCACGCCTTCTACTCTCACCTTTCCTGTGGATTTGACCTCCTTGTCTCCTCACCTCCCCAAGCACTAGCCCCACATCTGACAGCTGCCTGGTAGGAGGAAGAATTTCAGAACCCAGGATTCTGGCTCCAGCTTGTCTACAGCATGCTCTGTAACCTCAGGCAAGGGTGAGAGTCTCTGCACCCAGTTTCTCTACCCGTAAATGAGCTGCTTCTGGGGTCATCACGTCACTATTGGCTCAATGTCCTCTTAACGTCCTATCATCACCCCAAACCCAGCATGCCTAAGATTGAATTCAACATCTTTGCCCCAAACCAGTGCTTATTTTAGTGGCTGCTCTCCTAGTGGGGTCCTAAGCTGAAGACTCTTGAGTGGCCTTTGAGCCTTCTTCTCCACCCAGTCAGGTATCAAGTCCTCTTGGCTCTTCCCATACAGTATCCATCAAATCTCACCCCCCGCCCCACTGCATTGCTACCTTTGCTGACTACCTCCAGAATGTTGTGATGGCTGCCAAGATCTCCTCCTCTTAAATATTTTCCTATGCTTGTCCATCCCATACAACCCAGGGAAATTAATCTTCCCAAGGCATTGCTAGGCATGTGTCAGATCCCAGGTGTAAGATTACCAAGGCTTTTCTTGTCCATATGTTGCTTGAACTCTGTAATCTAGCCCCAACTGGTATTCCTGCCTACTGTCCCTCCCTTCCCGGGCGCCCCTCTCTGACCACCTGGCCTCTTCCTCTTCTAGCAGGACCCATGTGCTTCCACCCAGCCCACCTTCACTCTGCTCCTCCTGAATCTCTCCTCTTCCCTCACTCCCTCCTAACTGTCAGGCTGTGCTCAGGGACCATCACCTCCATGAGATAGCTGGCCGCTGGAGGGATCCCCTGTTTTCCTAAATTCCTCTGTATTCCTCAAATACTAGGTCTGTCACATATTTTCTTTAACTGAGATACAGCTCACATACCATGAATGCATCCTTTGATGAATTCATGTGGGGGTCTCAAGTATATTTGGAAGTACATTGGCTACCATCCCCATGCATTCCACATTTCCATCACATATTTTATCCTCCTTCTAGACCTCCTGGTATCCCTATTTTCACGTGAATGTCCTCTCTCCCAGTAAAACATGAGGGCCTTTCCAGGCAGGATACCTCGGCTCGAGGTGACACTCGAAGTCTCAGGAAGGCAGAGGTGGAAATGATGCGGACGCGTGAAAACAGTTCAAGAAACGAAGACCAAACTCCTAAGGGGACCCCAACCTGAGATGTGAGGGCCTCAGAGAAAAGTCATTTTGCCTTTTTACCCTCTTGTGTGTCCCAATGGGAAGGAAGTTAATTGTTGGAAAATGCAAGTTCCTGCGCAGAGATCAGCTTGAACTAGAAGCAAGTCCTGCTGGGTGCTCAGAAGACCGCCAGCTCCCCTCCACAAGTCCACCCAAGGCCCCTACTTCACATCTTGTGGCAAGGCATTTATTCTAATTCGGGATAAAATTGGTGCCTTAAGTCAATTGTCTCAAATAATTCCAACAGAAAAAAATGAAAGAACTTTGAAAATATAAAATCTGTGATCAATAGGCAAATAACTCGGATTATTTGTGGATTGCATGGTTTCTAAAAAAGGCTTCAAAATAAAAACCCATGAACCAGTTCTGCTGGCAAACACTTATTGGACACACAACCCAGTGTGAGTCACTGATTAGTGCTCATCAATTTCTGTGCCCTGATGTTCGGTGGCTAAGTCGTGTCTGATCGTTGCCACCCCATGGACTGCAGCACGCCTTCCCTGTGCTTCACTAAATCCCAGAGTTTGCTCAGACTCATGTCCATTGAGTTGGTGAAGCCATCCAACTATCATTACCCGCTTCTCCTCCTGCCCTCAGTCTTTCCCAGCATCAGGGTCTTTTCCAGTGAGTTGGCTCTTCACATCAGGTGGCCAAAGTATTGAAGTTTCAGTTTCAGCATCAGTCCTTCCAATGAATAATCAGGGTTGATTTCCTTTAGGATGGACTGGTTTGATCTCCTTGATGTCCAAGGGACTCTCAAGAGTCTTCTCCAGCACCACAGTTCAAAAGCATCAATTCTTCAGTGCTCAGCCTCATTTATGCTCTCACATACGTACATGACTACTGGAAAAGTCATAGCTTTGACTAGATGGGCCTTTGTTGGCCAAGTGATGTCTCTGCTTTTAAATACGCTGTCTAGACTACTGCATTTTGGTGTACACTACTTTTCTTATAATGCATATCATATACACTTTTTACCAATAGAGTAAAAAGTCATTCCATAAATCGGCTTGAAACTCCGAATATATTTTTTCATGGAAACAAAATTTTATAAGAGTATTTAGGCCCCCAATCAGTCCACAAAAGAGTCCATAATTGATCTGAAGTCATACAAATGACTATCCTAGAGTCTAATCTCCCCAAGGCACTCATGAACCCCAAACTTCTCTAAGTTCTGGCCCCTGAGCCTGGCTCCACAACCCTGAGGACCCTGCCTGCCCTTGGAGACAGGACTCCCCCTCCGCTGCTCTTTCTACCTCACCACCAAGTAGATTCAAATCCACTTTAAGAAGCACACAGAACTCGCTGGATTTCTTTAAAATTGCAACTTAAACCTAAAAAACTGGAAGAAATCCTTAAGTTTTCTATTTCCAGAGATTCAAAAAAGTTAAATTCACCTTCACAAGTTATGCATCAAGGTTATCTCTTGAAAACAAGCTTTTTCTTTTTTTTCAAAGCCTTCAGGAATTTCAGGTGAGATGATTTTCTGGCAAAAATTCTAGCTAAATCCAACTTGACCAAACATGGACAACTCACAGAGATTGAGAATTTTTTTTTTTTTTTTTTGCTGATATCCTGAATCAAAACATACAATGTTCTTTGAGGAATGTCTAGCTGACACTGAAATCATGTTTTAAAAGACATTATTTTGTAAAGCCTTTTTAAAAGGTTTCCTTGACCTAATCAATACACTCTGGAAAGGTACAAAGGAGATGCAAAAGTTCTTCTTAATGTCTTTTTTGGAGAAGTCTGGCCAGAAAACATATCTGTTGGCGTCATCTGTGTTTTCTGATTGATATCTAGTCTGAAAATTAAATGTAATTAATCTGTTAGTTTAGTCTGGAAGCTTCACTGGAAAACACAATTTCTGGGGATAATGAAAACAGATGGCTTCAGAGCCCAAACCCACTGTTCTCATGGGAATGCCAAAAGGGGTTCTCCATGTCCCTAAATAACAGCCTCGGATCAGCTGTATTGAGGCCACAGCAAGGGCCTGTGCCCTGATGCTCTATTATTTCCTGAAATTCTGGATGTCTTGCCTGAGGCAAGTCAGCTTTCTAAGACCTCAGTAAAAAGTAACTTCCTACTGTAAAACCTAAATTAGAACATGATAGAAGGTAACTAGAAATGTAAGATCCTTCCATCTCACTCTTTTTCTAAATTTTGGTTTTTTGTTTTATTATTATTATTTTTTGCCACGTGGCATGTGGGATCTTAGTTCCCTGATCTGGGATTGAACCTGTACCCCTTGCAGTGGAAGCTCAGAATCTTAAGTGCTGGACCACCAAGCAAGTCCCATCCCATTCTTTGGGTCAGTGTTATGGATGGCAATGACCTTCTGAAAGTTTAGTTTTGTAGTTTCTTTCATGATCAAGCTACAGGCCTTGGACTGCAAGGAGATTCAACCAGTCCATTCTGAAGGAGATCAACCCTGGGATTTCTTTGGAAGGAATGATGCTAAAGCTGAAACTCCAGTACTTTGGCCACCTCATGCGAAGAGTTGACTCACTGGAAAAGATTCTGATGCTGGGAGGAATTGGGGGCAGGAGGAGAAAGGGACGACAGAGGATGAGATGGCTGGATGGCATCACAGACTCAATGGACGTGAGTCTGAGTGAATTCCAGGAGATGGTGATGAACAGGGAGGCCTGGCGTGCTGCGATTCATGGGGTCACAAAGAGTCGAACACGACTGAGCGACTGAACTGAACTGAACTGACAGGCTGGCATACACTATTCTCCCATTTTACCACTCTCAGTTTGTCTAGGCTAGAGATTTGAATTTTAAAAGACACTCAAGGGAGAGCCCATTTATGAAACCCAGAGCCACTGCAACTTTACCTGTCACACCTGTTGAAGCTCCCTGCATGCGCCCTCCTCTTCACAAGGACACCAACTTGAATCTGTCACATACAGGATATAAACTAGGGGCCTCATAAAACAGACCTGGTCACCTCTGGACACACCAGCTCCCCGTGACTTGGCCCTCCTCGTGACCAGTGGACCTCTATCATTTTTAGGAATTCACCTGTAAACTTCTACCTTCTGTAACTGATCATTTTAAGGTTCCATATCATCAAAGGAAGGGGCTGGTATACGTTTCTGCCAAACATGCCTTTATGTGTTCAGTATCAGGTGGTACCTGTTGCTGAGAAAAATTCCTTAAACCCTTTTCTGAGCACCGTTTGCCTTCCAGGAAGGAGACCCAACCACTTCGCGCTGAGTGGAAGAGCAGTGCTTTATTCTAGAAGGAGTAGGCCTTTTTCTTTTCTAAAACTTAAAAAAAAACCCACAGAGTCTATGTTTTTGTAACCCACAGTAACCAGATGAACTATATTCAATTCTCAGTGTTTTATAGAAAATCCATTGAGCATACAGATAATCCACAAGAAGACGTCAGAAGCCATTTGACAGTAGACTCGATTCTGGGATGATCTGCAGTGGTGAGAAAGGAAGAAAATGCGTTTGAGGGGACCGGGTTACCCACAAAGCAAGGACTGGGCCTCAAGCCATCCTAAGTTGGAAACCCTTTTCTAAGTGAGACTCGGGTGCACACTTGGAGAGAAGCAAGTGTTGACAGTTCCTCTCAATTCACAGAACCGGGACGCCCCTGACACACATACCATGGTGATAAGCAGCGAAACGCTCATGTGAATATTTGGGTTTTTAGCCTTTTGTTCTAAGGTAAGGCATAAAGGAACGAGATGCCCAAGCAGTGTGGTCATAGAGCGCTTGTAATTGGCTATGAGCATCTTGGTCCTCAGAACTTCCCAGCCCCTTCTTGCTTCTCGGCTCACCCGGTCCCAGGCTCAGACTCAGGGGAATCTTGTTCAAGGGTCCTGTGGTGGCAGGAAGTCACTTTAAAGGCCACCTAACAGAGTGTTTCTCACCGCAGGTTGGGGTCCACGAGCAGGTCATGGAATAAGTTTAGTGGATCTGAAACTGTGGGTAAGCCTCAGGAAAATCCATTCTGACTGTATCCTGCCTGCACTGATCAAGGTCACTTTAACTGTTGCCACAAAAGATGTGCTTGCATGTTCAAGTAACACGTGGTCCTAAACAACATAATGTTTGCCTGAGTCCTTTCCCTGTTGCTTGGTGTCAGCTGCGTCTAGTTGGAGCTGAGCTGGTTAGGATTGGTTAGGACCACCCGCCCTCCAACTGGGCATGCGCGAGTGTCCGCCTGATAACCTTGTGATGTCCGCGGGCCGTAGCTTGGTCACACCTGCACAGGATGACAATTACTGCATGTTTTTCCAATCACCTTTCCCGACGCTCCCCACCTTCCCCACGCCTCAGACCACCCTGCTGCTTTATGCTCCATCACATAAATATCCCCGTCCCTTTGTCTTCAGAGACATTCCTCTGAGGTCTGTTTCCTGTCTCTTCACTTGGCTGCCTCTTAAATAAACCCTTTCTTTGCCGCAAACTTTGGCATCTCAGGGGTTTAGCTCGCTGTGGGTGGGGCAAAACAAACCTGGTTCGATAAGAGATCCAGACTCAGATTCTTTTTTAGGTGGAACAGACGAGACCAGAAGGATAGACGAGGAAGTGTCAAATTGCTTTGCCTGTAATAAGAATAGACGCTGTACTGGATCTGGGTCTATATGTTGCTATAAATATTTTCTTACCATCGGCCCCATAAAGACGCCACAAATCCACCACGTCTCCCACCCGCAGGTCACAGCACCTAAAAGTCTGTGTTGCCGACACTGAAGACCTTTCTCATGGAGTAAACGTATTAAAATGATGACCATGATAGGGATCACAAACATTTTAGCAAATCCTTCATTAAGTTACGTTAACTGGCAAAGAACAAGATGCTGAGGACAAGTAAGTTTTAGTCAGAAAAACCTGACAAGATAAACTGTTTTGGAGGTATAAGACATTAGGGATTTGGGAGTTTTCCGAAAGGAAAACATTTAAAAAATAAATCTGGGGCAAATGTAAATAACATAATGCTGACTCTACAAGTCTTTATACAGCTAGGCTAATTTGTTAACAAACACGCACAAAAACATCACATATACCTTGTTTTGCTCTTAATAACTGTCAAGCTTAACATATTTAGAAATAAAGATAAGGGGAGATAAAGGCAGTAATTTGGGGGTTTTTTCCCTCCCAGTTTTCTAAAGTAAATGATAAAAATTCTCTTTTTAAAAAAGTAATTGTTGCTTTAAATATCAAGAGGGGTTGCAGGCCTTGGCATTGTAAGATGTCAGCTGAGATGAAGAAGCAGAGGGGCCTGGATCTGGGCAGACCCCGAGCTTGGGCAGAGGGAGGTGTCTCTGCAGCCAGGGCCCCGTGTCGGTTCCCTTGATGCCATTTTTTGAGAATCACGCCTGTCTTCCTTCTGCTGCTGAAACATGGCGGCTTGCTTGGCTGTAAACTTATGTCTGGGCCACACTCAGTAGATGACGACTTAGAACTTCGCAGGGTGCACATGGAGAAGACCTATGTGTCACCTGTGCGGTCTGCTCACATAGGGGACTGCTCTAATTCTGAAGATCTCCTTTGATAACTGAAAACATCTGTCGTAAAGGTCACATTGCCAACAAGGAACAGGAGACACCCAGAGCGTAAAGGCAGGTGAGGCAGGAACGCACCGGGCATTTTCGGCACTCCCCGCGAAGGAGAGGAAGCGGCCTCCTTCAGCTTGGTTCAGTATAACCGCCTCCCGTCATCCCTCTGCCCAACCCTAATGGCAGCCAGCCGAGCTGGAGATGCTGCTGACGTTGTTCAGTCACTCAGTTGTGTCCAGCTCTCTGGGACTCCGTGGCCTGCAGCACACCAGGTCTCCCTGTCCTTCACTATCTTCCAGAATTTGCTCAAACTCGTGTCCACTGAGTCAATGATGCCATCCAACCATCTCATCCTCTGTCGTCCCCTTCTCCTAGCCTCAATCTTTCCCAGCATCAGGGTCTTTTCCAATGAGTCGGCTTTTCACATCAGGTGGCCAAAGTATTGGAGCTTCAGCATCAGTCCTGCCAATGAATACTCAGGGTTGATTTCCTTTAGGATTGACTGGTTTGATGTCCTTGCTGTCCAAGGGACTCTCAAGAATCTTCTTCAGCACCACCGTTCAAAAACATCAATTCTTTGGCGCTCAGACTTCTTGATGGTTTAGGTGCTCGAGCCCTTTTAAAGCAGCACGTCTCAAATTTCAGGGAGCATTAGAATCACCTGGAGGGCTGGGCAGAACACAGCTTGCTGGGCTCAACCGCAGAGTTTCCGATTCAGTGGGTCTGGTGTGGGGCCGGAGGCTGTGCATTTCCAGTAAATTTCCAGGTGATGTTGATGCCCTGACTCAGAATCACACTTTTAGAACCAGGATGCAAAAGTCTGGTTGGTTGGTCTGTTTCTGGGGCAGGGGAGAGGGATGCCAGGAATCAGAGTGATGAGTCCACAGGAGAGAAGGGACCAAAGAGGCCGGGCTCCTGCGGCACTCACAGCCACCACCAACACAACTCCCAGCGAGGGCCCACTTTGCTGAGATGGTGTCTTCATGGATCAGGCATCAGCAGGTGCTGGGTGAGCAGGACTTTGCAGCCACGTCTTTGCGTCCCACTCATTCCGGGAAGAATTCACAGCCCCATCAAAGATGACCTACAGGGTGGAAAACACAGTGGTTTCCTGTTGATTCTCTGTTGTGCCAGCGCCCTCCACACCTTGAGCCCATGGCCCCTTGAGGGGGTCCTGGAAGAGCCCAGAAGACAGAAGTCCATCCGTACCCTGGAGCTTCTACATAAATTTTGTAAGGCCAGGCAGAGACAACCACTTGAAGAAAAAGACCCTTTGAGTCTGGGTGTACACAAAGGTTTGGGAGGATATCAACTGGCTACTTTCTTCCACCACAATGAGAAGAGTTTAGAATTCTGTCTGGACTAAAGGCAGGAGATTTTTGAGCAGTGGAGGACAACCCTTGGTGGGGTCTCAGCATGGAAAGCGTGCCCCCGCCCGTGGCTTTTAGGGGGAAATCTGAGGGCAGAGGTGACTGAGACCTCTTTGGGTCACATCTAAGGAGAGTTGGTCTCTGCCAGCCGGCATTAGAGCAGCAGGCAGAAATCCCAGTTCATTTCAGTCGCTCACTCGTGTCTGACTCTTTGTGACCCCATGGTCTGCAGCACACCAGGCCTCCCTGTCCATCACCAACTCCCAGAGCTTGCTCAAACTCACGTCCATCGCGTCGGTGATACCATCTGACCATCTCATCCTCTGTCATCCCCTTCTCCTCCCACCTTCAATCTTTCCCAGCCTCGTGGTCTTTTCCACTGAGTTGGTTTTTCTCATCAGGTGGCCAAAGTATTGGAGTTTCAGCTTCAGCAGTGGGTCTGTAAAAGCAGCAAGATAGAGAGATGCCCATCCCCTCACCCCACAGCCCCACAGGAGCAGACTGGATCAGCCAGGTGTGTCCAGCGCCCCCAGCCAGATGGAACACCTGTGCATGGATGAGGGAAAGGACCTCAAGACCCATGACTTCCATCTGTTGGGGAACTTCCTGAGAACCTGGGTATCATAGGCAGACAGCGCTTTACCACCATATGCCACAGATTTTTCTAAGCAAACACAGATCTCTCACATTTATGGTGTGAAAATGACACTAGATGGGTGGCCGTGAGTGGATGCAGCTGGACGCCAGAGCTACAGCCTTACTGCTGCTGATGGAGACCCAGAAGACGCGTCAAGAGGGGGTCACATCTCTGCAGAGGCATGATCCAGGACCAGAAGCTTGGTCCCAAAGGACACCTCGACTGAAACCAGGCAGGCTGTAGAGAAGACCCAGGTGCTTTTAGTTTTGTAGCTGGTGGGGGTGGGGGGCGCTCAAAGTCAGAGATTCACTTTTTTACACCTGGTCTGTGACTGTGGCTTTTGTACCACCAAGACAGGTGCTTGGGTTCCCACCCACGTGGAGTGTCTGCCTCACTGGTCTCCAGGGCAACCCAGGGAGGAACTGGACCTCTATCCACACCCCCTGCCTCCTGCTCGTTTTCTGTGCTGCCAGTCTCTGCCCTTCACACACGCTGTCCCCCAAGCTTGGTCCCTGGGCCCGGAACCCCACTCCAATAGCTCGAATCACTGTCTCTAAAACACTCACCCCCTCCATCCACCTCCAGCCCCTTAGCCTGCTATTTAAATTTTTCACTGCTGCTTTTGCTTCCTGAAATTACATTATATGTGATGTTGAAGTTGTTTATATCCTGTTTCCCTCAATAGAACATAAATTCCATAAAAACAGGCTTCTCAGGTGGCTCAGTGGCAAAGAACCTGCTTGCAAGGCAGAAGACACAGGAGACACAGGTTTGATCCCTGAGTTGGGAAGATCCCTTGGAAGAGGAAATGGCAACCCACTCCAGTATCCTTGCCTGGAAAATCCCATGGGCAGAGGAGCCTGGTGGGTTAGAGTCCATGGGGTCACAAGGAGTCAGACATGACTGAGCAGCTGAGCATGTACTGTCTTGCCCATTATTATACCTACTGCCTGGAGTAGTACCTAATGCATAGTAGGCACTCAGTGTTTTTAAATGGATGAAGGGTCTTCATGCAGAGGAAACTCCACTTCACAGCCACAGGAGCACATCCCACCCCCAAAAGCCTGTCCTTCAGAGGCTGCACTCGCTGTGTTTGTCCTGCAGGCCTTGGCTCTGACTTCAGAAGGTGTGTAATTCCCCTACTGACTTCAGAAATACCAGTGTCCTGCATTTGTGGAAAGATTTTACATTTCTCTCCTTTATGGATTTTTAGCACAGTCGTCCTAATTGGTGGGATTAATGGTGTGTGAGTGCTGCTGGTCTGAGTTTAAAAGACAAAAACAAGGAGGCTGTGAGGGCCATCTCCCATCCTAAAGCAGGACGAAGCTTCCCCCATCGTCCCCGCCTCCCAGTCGGTGACCTTTGCATAGACATTCATGGAGATGCTGAGTTGGGAGGTGCTCTGCAGTTAGGGCGGGCAGGGGAGGGGACAGGGTAGGGAGCCAGCCAGGGGGGTGATAACAGCTGTCTTCAAGGAACTCAAGGACAGTGGCAGCACGTGTGGGTCCCTCCTGACGTCTGCTTATGGCCATTTCATGACTCATTGAGCCTCCACCTGAGCGTGCGTCAAGGAGAGAGGAATCAATAACCTGAACCCAGCCTCTTCTGAAATAGCTTGTCAGCAGCTCTGGGCCCCGCTCTGAGGAGTAGAGGAGAGGTCTAAATTCTCCCTAAAGCCAGGATTTGGATAATTTTCTGCTAGACCAGAGGCCCTCCCAGGGCAGGGACCGCTGCTTCGTAAGCATTTGGAGCAGGAACACCGGCCAGGGGGATCTGCAGACCCCACGTCCACATCAGCAGTTCCCTGCCTGCTGGCCCGGGAAAAGCAGACCCCGTCGTGTCTCTTGCCTGTTTGCTTCCTCTTCCTCGAAGTGGAAACTCCAACAGCCCTGAAATAGCAAACTGCAACCTCTAGCCTCTAACCCCCACCCTCCAATGAGGCTCTGGGTCGCCTTCTGGGCCGGCAGGCCCATCCCCTCCCGGTCTTAGCTTGCACCCCCTTTTGAGGCTTCCCTCCAGCACAGCACCCTCTGCCACATACCCCTCAGGTGCTAACTGTCACTCCATCCTGGTCTCTCTACCCCGCTGGGCTGTGAGCTCCTTGAGGACCCAGAAAGCATCCTTTATTTGAGGATTCCCATGCCGAAAACAGGCACAGACTCAGAGAACAAACATATGGGCACCAAGGGGAGAAGGGGGCATTGGGATGAACTGGGATCTGGAGACTGACATACATGCACTTCTATGTATAAAGTAGATGGCTAATGAGCGCCTGCTCGGCAGCACAGGGAACTCTATTCAGGACTACGGTGACCTAAATGGGAAGAAACCCAAAACAGAGGGAATATATGTACATGTGTAGCTGATTTGCTTTGATGTTCAGCCAAAAATAACATTATAAAGCAACTCCAATCAAAAATTTTTTTTAAAGAATGGTTTTAATAACATCTATACAGTAAAAATTGTGGTGCTGGAGAAGACCCTTGGGAATCCCTTGGACAGCAAGGAGATCAAACCAGTCAATCCTAAAGGAAATCAGACCTGAATATTCACTGCAAAGACTGAGGCTGAAGCTGAATCTCCAATACTTTGCCACCTGAAGTGAAGAGCTGACTCTTTGGAAAAGGCCCTGATGCTGGGAAAGATTGAAAGCAAGAGGAGAAGGGGACGACCGAGGATGAGTTGGTTGGATGGCATCACTGATTCAATGGACGTGAGTCTGAGTGAACTCTGGGAGATTGTAATGAACAGGGAGGCCTGGCGTGCTGTGATTCATGGGGTCGCAAAGAGTTGGACACGACTGAGCAACTGAACTGAACTGAACTAGGGAGATAGTGAAGGACAGGCAAGCCTGGCGTGCTGCAGTGCATGGGGTCACAAAGAGTCGGACACAACCTAGGGTCTGAAAAGCAACAACACATACGGTGAAAAACAAACAGAAAAAAACCACCAACAACAAAAAACTCCCACATTTGAGTAGTAAATGAATGAAGAATGTCTGAGTTGGTTCTCTTACACTTTTATTCAAGAGGATCTAACTACAGCCTCCAAAGTCAGAACTTGAAATATCGCCCGAAATGTAACTAAAAGGAAACACTGGCTTCCCCTTCATACCTATTAAGATGGCCAATATCCAAAACACTGACACCAACAAGGGCTGGAAAGGGTGTGGAACAATAGGAACTCTTGTTCATCGCTGATAGAAGGCAAAATGGTACAGCCACTCTGGGAGATAGTCTGGTGATTTCTTACAAAACTAAACATTCTCTTACCATGGGATTCCAGCAACTATGCTCCTCGGGATTTACCCAAATGAATTTACAACTTACGTCCGCAGAAAAACCTGTACACATACGCCGATAGCATCTTTATCCACAATCGCCAAATTGTTATTTGACACTAAAAACACACGAGCTCTCAAGCCATGAAAACTCTTACCATGGGATTCCAGCAACTATGCTCCTCGGGATTTACCCAAATGAATTTACAACTTACGTCCGCAGAAAAACCTGTACACATACGCCGATAGCATCTTTATCCACAATCGCCAAATTGTTATTTGACACTAAAAACACACGAGCTCTCAAGCCATGAAAAGACAAAGAGGAAATTTCAATGCACGTTAAGCCACAGAAGCTAACCTGAAAAGGCTGTAGGATTTCAACTACATGACGTTCTGGAAAAGGCAAAACTACGGAGACAATAAAAGAATCAGTGATTGCCAAGGGTTTGAGAGAGGAAGGGATAAATAGGGAGAACACAGAGGGTTTTTTAATTTTTCTAAATTTTGTTTATCATGGGCTGTGCCGAGTTCTCGCTGCTGCGTGCGGGCTTTCCTTAGTTGCGATAAGCAGGGGTACTCTCTAGTTGTGGGGCATCATGAATTCTTCTCTTGTTGCGGAACACAGGCTCTAGAGCGCAGGTTTCAGTGGCTGTGGTACATGGGCTTAGTTATACCCGGACACGTGGGCTCTTCCCTGGCCAGGGACTGAACCTGTGTCCTCTGCATTGGCAGGCGGATTCTTAACCCCTGGACAACCAAGGAAGTCCCCCCAGAGGATTCCTAGGACAGTGAAAATACAATATTATAATGATGGATTCTGACATTATACATTTGTACAAACCCATAGGATACAACACAAAGAATGAACCCTAATGTAACTACGGGTTTTGGATGTTAATAATTACCCGGTGCCAGAGAGGTAAAAACCCGCCTGCCAAATCAGGAGATGCAGGAGACGAGGGTTTGATCTCTGGGTCAGGAACACCCCCTGGAGAAGGAAATGGCAGCTAACTCCAGTATTCTTGCCTGGAGAATTCCATGGCTAGAGGAGTCTGGCGGGATACAGTCCATGGGGTCGCAGAGAGTCAGACTTGACTGAGCTCTCAGGCACACAGTGTGTAGGTTCATGTGCTTTAACAAAGGTAGCGTGTGGTGCCAGCTGTTGATAGTGGGGAGGGGAGGGGGAGGGAGGCAAGAACTCTCGGTATATTCTGCTCAGTGGGGCTATGAATTGAAAAGCCCTTTAAAAATTAGTCTAGCAATTAAAAACAAACACACACACGCAAAGGATAAACACTGACCACATCTTCAAGGAAATAATGATAGAATCCTAATGAGCAAAGAAAATATACCCATAGTGGACAAATCATGAAATCAACAGAGGACATTCCCAAGTGTCCCTCCAGCCAAGGTCACAGCAGGTGCGAGGGTCCCATGAGATGCCTTTGGCCACAGTGCCACCAGGCTCACTTTTGCATGGGTTAGCCCCTCCTACCTGGCACAGGCGTTAGATGGGATGTTGAAGTCCGTCTGTCTCCCTGGGAAGCTGGGAGTGTTCACAGCATAAGCGGCAGTCAGCAGAATCGGCTCAGGATTTCCCTGGCTGAGGCTATTTTAGGCTCCCTCTCTGGCACTTGGCTTCCTTTGCAGAGTAAAAGCTCTGTTCAGCCCTGCGCACGTCCAACTGCCTGATCTTAAGGGCATCCTAAGAGGAAATGTGTGAAAAAACAGAACGATTCTACTGATGCGAGAGGGAGAAGGAACTCAGCCGAGGCTTTAGCCATGTGTGTGCTGACCTCCGAAGACTTTGAGGAAATGAGGCCTTCCTGCCCCTTTGCAATTTTCACCTCCTTATGAGAGTTTTTCTAGAACCTCTGTAGTTACCAACATGCATTCTCTTCTACAAACGAGTGGATTTTCCCACGACCCTGGCAAGGGAGTAAGACTTCCTAGGGTGCTCTGAGCTCCCCTCGTCGTGACCTAAAACTCCCTGCTTCTCAGAGACCGAGGCGGGGTGGAAAGACTACGCTCAGAGCGGGCTCAGGCACCGGTTCCGGCCCTGCGCTCACCACCACCCACAGGTGTGGAGGGATGTTCATTCTGTGGTCCTCAATTTCCAATTCAGTGTCTCTGACTTCAAAAGAAGGTTAAATGATTGTGCAGACTAACAGAAAAATTGTGAGGAAGAAACAAGGCCTCGACAAGGTGAACTGTCATTCCAGCAAATTCCTTCAGGTGGACCCCGCCTTCCCCAGGGCTGGGCAGGAGACAGCCAGAAGGATGGGAAAGAACCCGAAAGAGCATTCTGGAGCCCCGAGGCCGAGAGGAGCTACCCCGTGTCCGAGGTCAGGGGCGGTGGCCGGGAGAAGCTACCTTGCGCCTGAGGCCAGGGGCGGTGACCCTGAGCCCAAGGCCAGAGCCTGCAGCCGGGAGGAGCAACCCAAGGAGCGGTGGCTACACAGGTGCAGGAGGGCCTAGAGGAGCCATCCCACGTTGAAGGTCAGGAACAGCGGCAGTAAGGAGATACCCCTCGTCCAAGATAAGGAGCAGCGGCTGCACTTTGCTGGAGCAGCTGTGAAGAGATACCACACACCCAAGGTAAGAGAAACCCAAGTAAGATGGTAGGTGTTGCAAGAGAGCATCAGAGGGCAGACACACTGAAACCATACTCACAGAAAACTAGTCAATCTAATCACACTAGGACCACAACCTTGTCTAACTCAATGAAACCAAGCCATGCCTGCGGGGCATCCCAAGACAGGCAGGTCATGGTGGAGAGGTCTGACAGAACGTGGTCCACTGGAGAAGGGAATGGCAAGCCACTTCAGTATTCTTGCCTCAAGAACCCCATGAACAGTATGAAAAGGCAAAGTGATAGGAAAGCAAAAGAGGAACTCCCCAGGTCATTATGTGCCCAATATGCTACTGGAGATCAGTGGAGAAATAACTCCAGAAAGAATGAAGGGATGGAGCCAAAGCAAAAAAAATACCCAGTTGTGCATGTGACTGGTGATAGAAGCAAGATCCGATGCTGTAAAGAACAATATTGCATAGGAACCTGGAATGTCAGGTCCATGAATCAAGGCAAATTGGAAGTGGTCAAACAAGAGATGGCAAGGGTGAACGTCGACATTCTAGGAATCAGCGAACTAAAATGGACTGGAATGGGTGAATTTAACTCAGATGACCATTATATCTACTACTGCGGGCAGGAATCCCTCAGAAGAAATGGAGTAGCCATCATGGTCAACAAAAGAGTCCGAAATGCAGTACTTGGATGCAATCTCAAAAACGACAGAATGATCTCTGTTCGTTTCCAAGGCAAACCATTCAATATCACAGTTATCCAAGTCTATGCCCCAACCAGTAATGCTGAAGAAGCTGAAGTTGAACGGTTTTATGAAGACCTACAAGACCTTGTAGAACTAACACCCAAAAAAGATGTCCTTTTCATTATAGGGGACTGGAATGCTAAAGTAGGAAGTCAAGAAACACCTGGAGTAACAGGCAAATTTGGCCTTGGAATGCGGAATGAAGCAGGGCAAAGACTAATAGAGTTTTGCCAAGAAAATGCACTGGTCATAGCAAACACCCTCTTCCAGCAACACAAGAGAAGACTCTACACATGGACATCACCAGATGGTCAACACCGAAATCAGATTGATTATATTCTTTGCAGCCAAAGATGGAGAAGCTCTATACAGTCAACAAAAACAAGACCAGGAGCTGACTGTGGCTCAGATCATGAACTCCTTATTTCCAAATTCAGACTTAAATTGAAGAAAGTAGGGAAAACCGCTAGACCATTCAGGTATGACCTAAATCAAATCCCTTATGATTATACAGTGGAAGTGAGAAATAGATTTAAGGGCCTAGATCTGATAGACAGAGTTCCTGATGAACTATGGAATGAGGTTCGTGACATTGTACAGGAGACAGGGATCAAGACCATCCCCATGGAAAAGAAATGCAAAAAAGCAAAATGGCTGTCTGGAGAAGCCTTACAAATAGCACTGAAAAGAAGAGAGGCGAAAAGCAAAGGAGAAAAGAAAAGATATAAGCATCTGAATGCAGAGTTCCAAAGAATAGCAAGAAGAGATAAGAAAGCCTTCTTCAGCAATCAATGCAAAGAGATAGAGGAAAACAACAGAATGGGAAAGACTAGAGATCTCTTCAAGAGAATTGGAGATACCAAGGGAACATTTCATGCAAAGATGGGCTCGATAAAGGATAGAAATGGTATGGACCTAACAGAAGCAGAAGATATTAAGAAGAGGTGGCAAGAATACACAGAAGAACTGTACAGAAAAGATCTTCACGACCCAGATAATCATGAGGATGTGATCACTAATCTAGAGCCAGACATCTTGGAATGTGAAGTCAAGTGGGCCTTAGAAAGCATCACTAAGAACAAAGCTAGTGGAGGTGATGGAATTCCCGTTGAGCTGTTTCAAATCCTGGAAGATGATGCTGTGAAAGTGCTGCACTCAATATGCCAGCAAATTTGGAAAACTCAGCAGTGGCCACAGGACTGGAAAAGGTCAGTTTTCATTCCAATTCCAAAGAAAGGCAATGCCAAAGAATGCTCAAACTACCGCACAATTGCACTCATCTCACACGCTAGTAAAGTAATGCTCAAAATTCTCCAAGCCAGGCTTCAGCAATATGTGAACCGTGAACTCCCTGATGTTCAAGCTGGTTTTAGAACAGGCAGAGGAACCAGAGATCAAATTGCCAACATCCGCTGGATCATGGAAAAAGCAAGAGAGTTCCAGAAAAACATCTATTTCTGCTTTATTGACTATGCCAAAGCCTTTGACTGTGTGGATCACAATAAACTGTGGAAAATTCTGAAAGAGATGGGAATACCAGACCACCTAACCTGCCTCTTGAGAAATCTGTATGCAGGTCAGGAAGCAACAGTTAGAACTGGACATGGAACAACAGACTGGTTCCAAATAGGAAAAGGAGTACGTCAAGGCTGTATATTGTCTCCCTGCTTATTTAACTTATATGCAGAGTACATCATGAGAAACGCTGGACTGGAAGAAACACAAGCTGGAATCAAGATTGCCGGGAGAAATATCAATAACCTCAGATATGCTGATGACACCACCCTTATGGCAGAAAGTGAGGAGGAGCTAAAAAGCCTCTTGATGAAAGTGAAGGAGGAGAGCGAAAAAGTTGGCTTAAAGCTCAACATTCAGAAAACGAAGATCATGGCATCCGGTCCCATCACTTCATGGGAAATAGATGGGGAAACAGTGGAAACAGTGTCAGACTTTATTTTTTTGGGCTCCAAAATCACTGCAGATGGTGACTGCAGCCATGAAATTAAAAGACGCTTACTCCTTGGAAGAAAAGTTATGACCAACCTGGATAGTATATTCAAAAGCAGAGACATTACTTTGCCGACTAAGGTCCGCCTAGTCAAGGCTATGGTTTTTCCTGTGGTCATGTATGGATGTGAAAGTTGGACTGTGAAGAAAGCTGAGCGCCGAAGAATCGATGCTTTTGAACTGTGGTGTTGGAGAAGACTCTTGAGAGTCCCTTGGACTGCAAGGAGATCCAACCAGTCCATTCTGAAGGAGATCAGCCCTGGGATTTCTTTGGAAGGAATGATGCTAAAGCTGAAACTCCAGTACTTTGGCCATTTCATGAGAAGAGTTGACTCATTGGAAAAGACTCTGATGCTGGGAGAGATTAGGGGCAGGAGGAGAAGGGGACGACAGAGGATGAGATGGCTGGATGGCATCATGGACTCGATGGAAGTGAGTCTGAGTGAACTGACACTGTTTCCACTGTTTCCCCATCTATTTCCCATGAAGTGATGGGACCGGAGGCCATGATCTTTTTCTGAATGTTGAGCTTTAAGCCAACATCTCCATCATCTGAACAGGGAGGCCTGGTGTGCTGCGATTCATGGGGTCGCAAAGAGTCGGACACGACTGAGCGACTGAACTGACTGAACTGTGTCTCCAGAATGCTCAATTCCTTCCTCCAGTTATGAGTACAAGTACCCAGCAAGGTAAGTACATCAACCAGGACGTTAAGACTCATTGGTTACAAATGACAGAAACCAAAATCAAAGTTGCTTAAGCAAAATGAAAAGCTGTACTGCTTCACAAGGGTTGTCTAGCATCACCCCAGCTTGATCTGAGGGCCCTGTTTCCATCATTTGTGGTTCAGTCAGTCAGTCATCTCTGACTCTTTGCCACCCCATGGACTGCAGCACGCCAGGCTTCCCTGTCCTTCACTATCACCCAGAGTTTGCTCAGACTCATGTCCATTGAGTCAGTGATGCCATCAAACCATCTCATCCTCCGCTGCCCTTTTCTCCTTTTGCCTTTGATCTTTCCCAGCATTAGGGGCTTTTTCAATGAGACAGCTCTTCCCATCAGGTGGCCAAAGTATTGGAGCTTCAGCTTCAGCATCAGTCCTTCTAATGAATACTCAGGGTTGATTTCCTTTAGGATTGACAGGTTTGACCTCCTTGCAGTCCAGGGGACTCTCAAGAGTCTTCTCCAGCACCACANCTTCCCATCAGGTGGCCAAAGTATTGGAGCTTCAGCTTCAGCATCAGTCCTTCTAATGAATACTCAGGGTTGATTTCCTTTAGGATTGACAGGTTTGACCTCCTTGCAGTCCAGGGGACTCTCAAGAGTCTTCTCCAGCACCACAGTTGGAAACCATCCACTCTTCAGCACTCAGCTTTGAAGGGCAGAGTCAGCACTCGGCGAGTGAGAGGTGGTGTCCACACCAGACCTTGAGCCGAGGTGTGACTGACTGCCCGTGGCAGGCATGAGGACTGTGTTCAGGGCTCACATGGGTTCTTTACGTGTCTTGGGTTTAGATCAATCTGAACAGTGTAGCAACAGAATATTATATATGTAAATCATATTTAGTAACTAAAGAGCAAACGTGTCCTCAATCGAGCAGTACAATACTGCTGTAAAATGTCTGGGAGAAAGGTACACAAACCTACTGCAGCAGTTTCAGCAAGGGTTCCTCACCTTTTCACCCACTAAGACTGCTTTTCTTAATTTTCTCTCCAGGGATCCTATGGGGATCCATAATGAGATCATAATTATTTCATGTTCCTGCTAAGCTGCTACTGCTAAGTCGCTTCAGTCGTGTCCGACTCTGTGCGACCCCATAGATGGCAGCCCACCAGGCTCCCCCATCCATGGGATTTTCCAGGCAGGAGTACTGGAGTGGGTTGCTGTTGCCTTCTCCAAACATGTTCCTATTTTCCTATAAATCAAGGACGTGTGTATCTACAGATCTTGCTTCCAGCATTAAGTAGTGTTTCCACAGTGAGTTTGTTTAATTCTAGCCAAAAACAAAACACGTGTTAGCATGTGTGGCGTCATTGTGAGCAAGAGGGTAATTTCCCACAAATGGGTTGCTGTTGCCTTCTCCAAACATGTTCCTATTTTCCTATAAATCAAGGACGTGTGTATCTACAGATCTTGCTTCCAGCATTAAGTAGTGTTTCCACAGTGAGTTTGTTTAATTCTAGCCAAAAACAAAACACGTGTTAGCATGTGTGGCGTCATTGTGAGCAAGAGGGTAATTTCCCACAAACTTTGTGCTATGTTGAAAATAAGCCATGGCCTCCTGCGGACTTACACACATGATGCCCTAGAGTCAAGAAATATGTACTTGGGAACCAGTGGACTACAGCTGGAGAGACCCAGAGCAATTCAACCCAAACATCCCTTGACCAATAAAAAAATACCACCTATAGCTCCTCTCCACTAAGGTTAACCTCTTAAGGACAATATCATATCCCTATGTGTTCCATCCATCATGACAGGCATTTTCATGCATTTTCCCCAGTGAAATATCATAGCCATCATATGAAACAGGCTCATGGAAGTACAGTGAAACCCAGGTCCCTGCTAAACAGGAAGCCAAGCTGAAGCTCAGACGCCCTGACTGCAGAGCCTGTCCTCTAGCCCCAGCACTGCGTTGGAATGTAGGTTTTGAGGCTCTAAAGAAAACTGCATTAGTCTGCTCAGGCTGCCTTGCCAGAATGCTCAGGCTGGGCAGCCTGAACAGATACTTCTTTTCTCAGAGTTCTGGTGGCCAGAAGTCCAAGGTCAAGGTGGCACCGGGCTGGTTTCTGGTCAGGTCTCTTTGCCTGGCTTGTAGATGGCTGCTTTCTTGCTGTGTCTTCACATGGCCTCTTCTGCGTGTGTGCAAAGTTGTGAAAGACAGACAGACAGGAACTAGCTGGTATCTTTCTCTCTTCTGAGGACACCAGTCCTACAGGCTTAAGACCCGCCGTGATGACCTCATTTAACCTGATTACCTCCTTCAAGGTCCTTTCTCCAAATGCTATCATATTGGGGTTTGGGGCTTCAACATATGAATCTGAAGAACACAATTAGGTTCATAGCAAAAATCATTGCACTTTTTCGTGCATCCCCTTGAGAGCTACCACCTGGGGGCAGGTGAAGCATCCAGGCTTTGTGTGTCTCCTTCTAGGTAGAATCACACTCACCTGAGCGGTCCAGGCATTTGATGTTCCGGCTTATCAGTAGAGAAAGGCGGTTTCATAAGGAGGTGGGCTGCCAGGTGTGAAAAGAACTAAAGCCTGGTCCCTGGGAATGCTGTAGGATTTCAGGCTAGAGAGAAGGACCAGCATGCCCGGCCCATAGCCTCTCTGAGCTGGCATCTCCTAGCCCCTGTGGATGGCGTCCTCTCCAACAGAGGACCCTCATCCTGAGATTCCTGATCACGGACTCAGAGCAGGTCAACAAGGCTGCTCACTGACTTTCCCTTCCATGATAAGGTTTCCTGAGATTCCTGATCACAGACTCAGGGCAGGTCAACAAGGCTGCTCACTGACTTTCCTTCCGTGATAAGGCTTCCCTCCTGTGATTAGTATGTTTCCCTCGGTGGGAAGATGGAAATTTCCAGCATCACAATGTCCCTGTGCTGATTCCTCACCAGAGAATAAGCAGCTGTGCATGAGGTGTAACCCAGGTAAGGAGGTGATTCTCTTACTCACTTCTCGACCTCTGCTGGGCTCCACAATTTCTCCTTAATGCCTTTAGATTTTAAAGACTCTAAAGAAACATCTGGGGCTTCCCGGGTGGTGCTAATGGTAAAGACCCCGTCTGCCATGTAGGAGACATGAGATGCAGGTTTGATCCCTGGGTCAGGAAGATCCCCTGGAGGAGAACATGATAACCCACTCCAGTATTCTCACCTGGAGAATCCCACCAGAGGAGTCTGGTGGGCTATAGTCCATCAGGTCCCAAAGAGCTGGACACGACTGAAGCAACTTAGCACGCACACATGCAAAGGAGCTTCTGAGACCTTGAGACTAGGTTAGAGCATGAGAGGGTAACAGGCAGGAAGGCCAGGGGTTTCCAAATGGAGGAAGTAGCCTGCAAGTGTCAGACATTTTTCTCTCTCTTAAGCAGCAGGAGGAAACAAACTAGCGATATTTTTTTCTTCTCTATACAAATTTAAAAGGAGGTTTCTCTTAAAATACTGTGTTGCCATAATGACACCTGGCTTCACCTGAAGTTAACTATTCTCAAACCTTGAGATAACCAATGCATTTTTCTTATGGGAATGTTTGTCTTAAACTATGCTTATGTGCTATGCATTTACCCCAAACTCTATCTTCAAGTCAGTTCTGCCTTATGGCTCAGAATGTACCTGACAAACCAGTATGTTATACTCAGATACTGTTTCCCTAATCTATGTAAACAAAACTATTTGTATGATAATCTGTCCTTCTACAAGATTCAAGTCAATCATTTTATGGCCCAGGATGAATCATCTGGTGCCAAGATTATCCCAAAATGCATCTTATGGGTGAGGGGCCTGGTGCCATTCTGAGTTTTAAGACATTCCTTTCTTTCATTAACAGACTGTTAGTAACTATATAATATCCAGCTGAAGGCTAGCAGGGGCGTAATCTTTCTACCCCCTTCTGATGCCTATGTCAGAAGCTTTCTCTATCTCCTTTATACTTTAATAAAACTTTATTACACAAAATCTCTGAGCAATCAAGCCTTGTCTCTGGCCCAGAATTGAATTCTTCTCCTCCGGAGGCTGAGAATCCCAGGGTCTTTTCGTTCAGCAACAACCTTTCAAGAAGGGGTTGCCCACACCACAGCAACCAGAAAGAGTCTGTCTAGTGGCCGTTTCTTGCTCATCGATGGAGAGGGCAAGAAAGACAAAGCAAGTATGAGACATACTGGGGAAAGCTTGTTCAAATAGCTCACCCCAAATTCCAAAAAAAAATCTACTTCTGCTTTATTGACTATGCCAAAGCTTTTGACTGTGTGGATTGCCACAAACTGTGGAAAATTCAAGAGATGGGTATACCAGACCACCTTACCTGCTTCCCGAGAAATCTGTATGCAGGTCAGGAAGCAGCATTTTGAACTGGACATGGAATAATAGACTGGTTTCAAATTGGAAAAGGAGTACATCAAGGCTGTGTATTGTCACCCTGCTTATTTAACTTCTATGCAGAGCACATCATGAGACACGCTGGGGGGATGAAGCACAGGCTGGAATCAAGATTTCCAGGAGAAATATCAATAACCTCAGATATGCAGATGATACCATCTGCAGAAAGCGAAGAGGAGAGTGAAAAGCTGCCTTAAAACTCACATTCAAAAAACTAAGATCATGGCACCCAGTCCTGTCACTTCATGGCAAATAGATGGGGAGACAACGGAAACAGTGAGAGACTGTATTTTCTTGGGCTCCAAAATCGCTGCAGATGGTGACTGCAGCCAAGACATTAAAAGATGCTTCCTCCTTGGAAAAAAAGCTCTGACCAACCTAGCCAGCATATTAAAAAGCAGAGACATTACTTCGCCAGCAAAGGTCCATCTAGTCAAAGCTGTGGTTTTTCTAGTAGTGATGTATAGACGTGAGAGTTGGACCATGAAGAAAGCTGAGCGCCGAAGAATTGATGTTTTTGAACTAAAGTGCTGGAAAAGACTCTTGAGAGTCCCTTGGACTGGAAGGAGACCAAACCAGTCAATCCTAGAGGATATCAGTCCTGAATGTTCATGAGAAGACCTGATGCCCAAGCTCCAATACTTTGGCAACCGATGTGAAAATTTGACTTATTGGAAAAGACCCTGATGCTGGGGAAGATTGAAGGCAGGAGGCGAAGGGGCTAACAGAGTATAAGATGGTTGGATGGCATCACCAGCTCAATGGAAATGAGTTTGAGCAAGCTCTGGGAGTTGGTAATGGACGGGAAAGCCTGGCATGCTGCAGTCCATGAGGTTGTAAACAGTTGGACATGGCTGAGCAACTGAACTGAAATCATCCCTTCCCTAGAGGAGCATCGGACTGGATGGTGCACCCTGATTGGCTTAATGGATTGATAAACCAATCACTGACAAGCAGCTGGAGTTACCATGATTGGTTGAAGTGAAGTGAAGTTGCTCAGTCGTGTCCGACTCTTTGCGACCCCATGGACTGTAGCCTACCAGGCTTCTCCGTCCATGGGATTTTCCAGGCAAGAATACTGGAGTGGGTTACCATTTACTTCTCCAGGGGATCTTCCCGACCCAGGGATCGAACCCGGATCTCCCGCATTGGAGGGAGGCGCTTTAACCTCTGAGCCACCAGAGAAGCCCCACCATGATTGGTTAGTCCTATCAAAATCCTCCTCTAAGGCAGGATTCTGTTAAGAAGGAGGGAGGGAGCCTGGCTGCTGGGCAGATTAAATGACAGTGTCTGTCACCCAATCAAGGAAGCCGCTTCAAAGCTGAAGGGAGTTGCCTGCCATGGGCAGGCGTTTGTAGTGTCCAGAAGAGACCCCTTGTGCTAGGGTGATCTGTATGCAGGAGAAATGCAGTCAGGTCTGGGTTATTTGTACTCACGGTGGGGAATGCAATGTCAAGATCAGGAACTGGTTTGGCAAGCTCTTGGGACAAAGCCCATCGTCACTGCACTGTGCAAAATCCTTACTGTGCCAGGAGGCGCAGAGAATTAGATGTGCCCTGGACCTGCTCACCTTTCCCTGTCTCTCATCCTCGAGGCCCCCTTCAACCTCCTCTTCACTGCTTACTGCTTTCAATAGCTCAGCCCTAGAAGAGAACTTCTGCCTGCCAAGGGCTCCATCAGATCTCACTCAATCTAAAAAAAGGTGCCAGGGGACAGAGGTGTCCAAATGTGGGGGCCCTAAACTACCATCATCCCAAATGACAGCAGATGCTTGCTTCCTACCTGAACGAGCCTTGCTTTGATCGCATTATCTTTGGAATTATAGTGGCCTAACTAATTGGGAATACATAACTTCAGAAAACAATTTCATCAACTCATCTCTCTAAAATGGTTTTCTGGGTCAACTGCTATGTGAGAAGCAGCCGATGGTTTATGTTTTGGAAGAGAATAGGTCATAGTCTACCCCAAGGTAGCTGAAACGTCTCATCAATCCAGACTCACATGATGGTCTGACCTTCAGCATGGTGACTAAAACTCACCCCTGATCTCTACACGGAAAGATTGTTGGTGACAGTCCAGAGCACCGGGTTGAGAAGGATGCTGAGGCTGCACAAGAAAGAGGGCTGCGTGCCACGAGCAAATCATAGGAACAATGCATTTACCATGAACCTGATATGCCTAGTCTAGCCTGCCACCTTCAGTGGGCCTCACTGTACGTTCTAAGGTAAAGGAAATAGGTGATCCTGTCATAGCTGGATGGAGGCTTCCGCTGAAACCTCTCTGGCCCAAACTGAAGGAACTGGGACAGTGGCGAGAACCTTTCTTTCCCCATACTTTCCTATGCTTTTCTCATGCTCAGTGTCTGCATCGAGTGCTTTTCTGCATTAAACGTCTTTCTAAGCCCTAAGGTACGACTGCCATATAAAACAACCCTGTCTGTGTCTGTTTTTATTATCCTCCTTTGTCAAGGTTATGGGATAAATGACCCACAAACGGGGGGGGGGGGAGGGGGGGAGATAGTCTGAAAAACAAGCCTCCTGGCCGGTTTTGGTCAACTCTTATGTGTTCTTGCCATGTGACTCATCTGGGAGAAAAACTCCAATTACATTAAATTTATGAGTAACTTGATGGTGTGCGACCAAGGAATGAAGAAATTTTGCAACACAGCTTTGTTTTTCAGAGTTGAGTTTCCAAACTGTGAATGAGAGCAACCCTCATGACCAAACTGGCCCAGGCCCTGGAATCCTGGCTGACCTGCCCCCAGGCACTTGGGGGAGAACCCTGGGCTCTGGACAGCAAAGGGCTGACCTCTGCTGTCTCAGCCCCGACCCGAAGCCCCACCCAGCAGGGGAAACAGGCAGCTATTCCCAAAAAAGGAGAGTGGAATGCTGGGAACCCATCCCCTGTCCAAAGCTTAACTGAAAACAGAGCTGAGTGGACCCCACCCCCCAGGAATATCTCCTCAAATGACAGGAAGTCATCATGTGTCTTGTTATTTAATGAAGCAGAGACATTCCTTCATGGGTTTTGCCCCTCTCACAGAAAGGAGGGAAGGCAAGGTGAGAATAAGGCAGTATGTCCACCCCGTTATCTCAGCCAGATCAGGGAAGCAGCAGGTAAGGAAACAGGGAACCTAAATCTATAAACAACTCTTGGGGCCGCCCGGTGGCTTAGTGGTAAAGAATCCACTCGCCAATGCGGGAGACGCAGGTTCGATCCCGGGTGTGGGAAGATCCCACATGCAGAGGCACATCTAAGCCTGGGCAGCACAGCTGCTGAGCCTGTGCTCTAGAGCCCAGGAACTGCAACTCCTGAGCCCACGCACAGCAACAAACACCCCAGCACAGCCAAAATAAATTAAAAAAATTAAAACAACCATCATGGCAGGGAAGGGGGAGATAACCATCAGAAAATATTCGGAAACTCCCCCGGAAGAGGAAAAGTAAGCTTGGTGCTTTGACGAAATTGATCAACAAATTACCAAACAGCCAGTCAGTAATCACTTTATTGCCCTAAAATGTCATTTTTCTCCTTGACACCTATACATCTTTGACCTCAAGGAAAAAAACAAGTACTACATGTAAAAACTGGGGGAAAAACCAACTGGCTTCTAAACTCCTGAATTTTGCCTAAAGAACAGCATAATAGCGCTTTGCTTTTTTCTAGAGTTCATCATCGCAAAAGAAAACACATAAGCTGTAGAAGTATTGTTTGTTCATTTCCTATTAAATGTACTTTCAAGAGTAAATTGTTCACAGGCAAAGGTAAGAATAAACAGGTTATTTACTATCAAAAAAAACCACCCCACAAACATCATGCTTGTAGGATAAAGGAGTTAGAGAAGGCAAGGTTTGGAAAAAGAATGAGACCAGCACTTTAGAGGAACAGGTCACCTTTAATGAGGTGAGAAGGGGCAGCATTCAGATTAGTGAGCTGCTGCACTTACCCAAGAAAAGAGGAAGTGTTTTGCGTAGAATGGTGGGGAGGATCTGGAGGGGAGTTTTAACTCCAGGTTATTTTGAGCCATGTAACTTTCCTTCAATGCTGGCTGTCAAGTTTTCAGGCAAGGGCTGTCTTAAGTCTTTTGTAATGTTTTCTCATTTATAATCACAATTGCCCTATATGTGTCCATTGAACAGATGAGAAAACTGAGGCTCCATGACTGGTATTATTTGCCTGAGGTCCCACAGCCAGAGGGACAGAGCTGGGTCCAGTGAGCTCTGCGTCTGGTGGAGAGGCCAGCCAGCCTCTCAAGGCCCCCTGACGAGAAGGAAGGAGAGCTTTCAGCTTGGAGCATTTTGCTTCAAAAATGTTCAAGCTTGTGCACTTTGCGGAAGGGATTTCCCCGGCTGATGTATTACTTTTTCAATTCAATGCCCTAGAAGATCCTGCAGAGACAGGACGAAATCCACTCGGCTTGCTGATTTATAGCTTTTCAGCATTTAGAAGGAGCGGCTTTCGATGTGAAATTGGTTGTGTGCTGCTGCCCATTTTAGAAATCTGTCTCGTTTTGCCCGTGATTTATGCCATGCTTCCATTATTGCCTCTGTTCGGAAGGAGAGGAAAAAAGAACACAAAGCTCAGTCGGTGTCCAATATCTTTGTGGTTTTGCTCAGCACTCCCATGGCCCATCCGTGTGTCTTTATTGACTGAAAGGTGATAGCCATGGCATCAGGTACACAGCCAATCACCTGCTTTTTTGCCAGCAGTGACGAGGCCCTCGCTTCAGAGATTCGAGGCGAGGATGGGCAGGGCTGACTCTCTCCCCATCCTGCCTCCCTTGCCCATCTTCTTCCAAAGTGCTGTGAAGGGAAGGAAGCAGAGGTGCCATCATGCCCCCCTCAACCCGCCTTGACTGTTGGTGCCACTGGGTGACAGTGTTCCCTCTGTCCTCAGGGCCTCCTCACCCGCGGCCCCGCGGCAGGGCCCACTCAGACCCCCACCCCCAGGGCACATCCTGCAGCCTCCAGCTTTGAGGGGCAACACCCAAAGGGCTCGTGCCTGGCTGCCTCTCCCCTGGTATCCCTTGACCCAACAAAAATGCTCACCTGCTGGCTAGAGAGCAGTGACCCCCTCGCTGACCTCTCCTCCACGGTTCATGTCAGGTGGGCATGGCTGGAAGGATAAGACCTGGCTTTCCAGAAGTGGCTCCAGGATCAAGAAAAAAAGATCAACTTCACTGTTCTCCAAGCTCAGAGTAAAATCATCTAATTCTTCCCCCAGATTATGAGGTTAGCTACTCTATTAATGCACAAGAGACAAAAGTCGGAAAATACAAAATAATGGTCAGTTTTAAAGTGCTTACATTTTAATTCAAAGATTTGAATTAAGGATTCCAAGTCAGAGGTAAACACATTCAGATGCTGATTCCAGTTTGTCTTTTCCTGTTCCAGTCTCAGTGACTCCTGGGACTGAGAAAAAGAAATTCGTGGAAGATAAAGTTGTGAAGGCTGAGTCAGTACTAGGGATAAAGTATATAATATACCATATCAGGAGCTCAGTGACACCAAAACAAATAGAAAGGAAAACACAGAACTGAATTTTAGCTTCCAAATGAATCTGAAAGAGTCAGTTATTAAGTCTCCTGGTTTCTTGGATGTTCTTGAATTCCCTTGAGTGTGTCCGGTCACAGATTTGCTAATGAGGTTGTCGTGAGGAATTTTGTTGTCCCTTAAAGGCAAAGGGGCTCTCCCCTTCCAAAAGGTTACAGTGATTGGAGGGTGATCTGACCACATCTGCCACCCTGTTGGTCGCCAGGCTTGGGTCCCCTGAACTGGCTGGTTAGCAGATCCCCTCCCTCCCCACTGCTCCAGGTGCTTCCTCCTGAGGCTGAGCGCTCAGTCGAAGAAGACAATCTTCCCCCAAAGAGGGGGACCATCATTCGGTCCAGGGTATATGCTAGAACTGCTAAGCAGCTCCCCCACACCCCTCAACAACAGAAGAATCCTCCTGTCTTCGCGTCCTGTGTTGTCCACCTTCATTGACCACATCTGGAATCCATCCTCCCCTGTTGCTTTCCCAAAGGAATTCAGAGTTTCACTTAAGTCCCCTCCCCTACCTCATGCAGCCCATGGACTTTGCGGGGAGGTGGACCCCCAAATCAGGAGGGCCTGGATCAGTCTAAGAAAAGGGGCTAACTCTATCTCGTGCCCTGCAGTTGTGGGTTCAGGCGCAGAGTGGCATTCAGCCAGCCATGGCATCAGGTCGCTGGTGGCCTGTGACCCAGTCTGGGCGAATGAGACACAAGCAGAGACTTGCTGGAAAAGAACGTCTCTCTGCACGGTGTGAAGCCAGGCTGTGGATGGGGCTGACACCCTGGGAGGCCGAGTAGAGAACAAGGCTGGTGAAGACACCGTGGACCAGATAAGCAGCCAACCCTGAGGCTGCCCTCGCTCTGGCCTCTCTCAGGAAAGTCAGGAGTCACCCTTGCCCGCAAGCCAGTCTGTTGGGTGTTCTGTGACAGTGAGTAGATATTCTAGCAAGAGCAAGCGTATAATTCATTGCCCAAACTCAGCCACTTTTGAGAGTGAATGGGCACTATTAATAGTCATGTCAGGACCATAGATCTAAATGAGGGCTGCTCCAGGCAAACTGGGATGCAGGGTCACCGTAACCTTAACTAATCCAAGCTGTAGCATTATCCACATAAATCACCTAAGCTTGAAGAAGTAAAATAAGGGCTATTCAAGGGACTCAGGCTCTTCTCTAACTCATCCTCCAAGTTAGTCACTCAGTCGTGTCTGACTGTGACCCCACGGATTGTAGCCGGCCAGACTCCTCTGTCCATGGGATTCTCCAGGCAAGAATACTGGAGTGGGTTGCCACGCCCTCTTCCAGGGGATCTTCCCGACCCAGGGATCGAATCCGGGTCTCCTGCACTGCAGGTAGATTCTTTACCATCTGAGCCACCAGACCTGAGCCAAAGTGGTCGTTTCAATGCCCTTCCCGACTTACACCACTGTTACAGTGTCCCATTCCTCTTGGCATGAAGACTTAGAGCCTTGTGGGGCCTCTTTCAGCTCCATCCTCTGCTCTTCAGGAAGTGCCATCCCTCCCTCCCTCACCTGCCCTTGACTTACCAGCCACTCTCCTGCTCCAGCGCCTCATCCCTGGGGCAGTCCGCCCATCAGCCTCCAGCCTCCGCCCCAGCCCAGCCAGTTCAGGTTCCTCTGTTGTAGACCCTGGCGGACACCGTTCTTGCCCTTTCTAGTGCCTCTCTTGGCTCTTCACTTCGTTACAGAGAGCAGGGATGTGTCTGTTCTTGTTCTTGGTGTGATTCGAGCCCCTTGAGCAATGGCTGGCCTCAGAGAGCTACTCAAAACACATGTGCTGGTTGAATTAAGAAGTCCTAGGAATACAAAGCAAAGAAGACAATGGCACCCCACTCCAGTACTCTTGCCTGGAAAATCCCATGGACGGGGGAGCCTGGTAGGCTGCAGACCATGGGGTCTCGAAGAGTCGAACACGACTGAGCGACTTCACTTTCACTTTTCACTTTCATGCACTGGAGAAGGAAATGGCAACCCACTCCAGTGTTCTTGCCTGGAGAATCCCAGGGACGGGGGAGCCTGGTGGGCTGCCGCCTATGGGGTCGCACAGAGTCGGACACGACTGCAGCGACTTAGCAGCAGCAGCAGCAGGAATGCAAAGACTGAGGCAGTGGCAGAAATCCTGAAAGACCCCCCTTCAGAGTGCAGAGCGGTCCCCGCCTTGGCCAGCGGAGCCTTCCGAGTTCTCCAGGAGGACAGACCAGCTCTCCCCAGTCACAGCTGTGACTCTGGGTGCTGAGATTTGCAGGCTCTCTCGCAGGAAGCAGTGCCCACAAGCGCACACTTTCAAAGCCTCACCTGCAGCGAACAGGGTGCTGGTGGAAATCCTTTACAACCATCCAAACTGATGCGATGCTTGAGGCTCAAGAGTTAAAGTACCGTGATGTTTTCTTCCTATAACCTAAGCTGCAAAGAGGCAATTTTTTCTTCTACTTTTCGTTATCCAAAGGTCAAATCTCTTTCTCCAATAATTACCTCCTGTTTTTGGCTGGTGTAACTGAAGGTAAAATCATTTCTTTTGTTATCTCCGTTGGCTAATGAGCTCCCTAACCGGGATTCCTTTAGAGAAAGCAGGGTCGGTGCTCTAGACAAAAGGCTTTGAAGTCTTGCCTGAGTGTGGGGTCGCCATCTTAAATCTGTATTCTGTGAGTAACGGGGTTTCACATCCTCTATAATTATTTTTGCTGCAAATTCACTTTTCTCTTCTTGTTCTCTTAACTCCAGCGGTTACGGCCCCTCCTCCTACGGCCCCCTTTTTTGTCTTTTTGCTCTCATCCAGCAGTTTTAGCAAAGGCTTTCTCTTTGCCTTTAGTTACCTGGTGCGATTGGCAGGCGGGGGGGGAGAGAAGGAAGAATCTGGTCATCCTGCAAATGAGCACCAAGGCTTACTCACGGTTTCTTGGTCTTTTCTCTTTAGTGTTGCTTTTATGCTGCTGCTGCTGCTTGTTTGCTCAGTCGTGTCCGACTCTGGGCGACCCCATGGACTGCAGGCCACCAGGCTCCTCTGTCCACAGGATTCTCTAGGCAAGAACACTGGAGCGGGCTGCCACGCCCTCCTCCAGAGGATCTTCCCGACCCAGGGACCAAACCCAGGTCTCCTGCATTGCAGGCAGATTCTTTACTGCTGAGCCACCAGGGAAGCCCTGTTGGTTTTATACCTTTTACCAAATCACTGCAAAGGGATTATTCAAGTTACTCTCCAATGCCCCTCCTATGAGGAATAACGGGCTTCCCAGGTGGTGCTAGTGGTAAAGAACCTGCCTTCCAATGCAGGAGACGTAACAGATGCTGGTTTGATCCCTGGTTCTGGAAGATCCCCTGGAGGAGGAAATGGCACCCTACTCCCCTGTTCTTGCCTGGGAAACCCCATGGACAGAGGAGCCTGGTGGGCTACAGTCTATGGGGTCACAAAGACTCAGACACGACTGAAGTGACTTAGCACATACATGCACACATGTGAAGAATAACCTCAGAAAAATTCAGTACCTGGGAAAATATCCATCTCTCTAGAAGGTTTTCTCTAACCAGGCTACAGAAACTGCACAGCCTGTCATGACCATCTTTATGTCCTGAATTAGAAGCTTCTAGAACAAGCACTAAATTTATCCACATCACCCTTAGCCCCTGGTTTCTGAGCTGCTTCTTATCTCTACTTCCACTGCCCTACTTTACACTGGCTTTAATATTTTAAGCCACCTCAAAAAACCCTTTTTAAAGTCGACAGGGCATAAATGATAAAAATTCTTTTTTCCCTTAATATTAAAAGTTTCCTTAATCTTACGAAACCACATTCTCTTAAAAGAGTGGTTCAGAATCACATTTTCACGAAATCCCCAGGAGAGCGAGACTCTCCCTGTGAGCTCCTAACTTCAGGTCCAATGTGCAGCAAACCTGGCTTCTTGTCATTTCACCTCCTCACACTCTGGATTCCCACCCCCTGAGCTTCATCTTTCATTCAGTTCAGCCTGGGAGGTGTCCTCCAGGAACCGAGAAAACCAGCCTCCCAGAGGCTGCCGGGAACCAGGCAGACTTTTCCTGTTTGCGTTTGAATGAATATTTCATACAAAACCTCTGAGCATCTTATATACGCTGAGCCCAAGGACTCAAAGTCGACGGAGAAAGGAGATTTAACTCCCAATACAACCCAATAGCAAGGACTTCTGTGGCCTTCAGGAGGCTCAGACCTCATCAGGGATAAGTGCCTGTTGGACATCCCCCTTGGGGACAGGGTCCAGGTCCCTGCCTGGCTGATCAAAGCCCTGGATGCTGCCAGGATGCTGACAGTCTGCAGCTGGTCTTAGATGCCATACGCATTGCGTCCCATCAGTTCTCAGCAGTGCTGCCTCGAGTTTTTTAATCAGTAATTGGATAATCACGCAACAGGGCCACAAGAAGTTGGGGCAGACGCAGCCAGAGCTTGTTATCATCCAACTTTAAACTGATGATACAGTACTGCGATGTATAATCACTGTTACGCTTCTGGCCCCCCTGGACTGTCAGCTTTATGAAGACAAGTTTCATCTATCATTCACAGAAACATGCTATTCCTGGCCCCACCTCACCGTTTAACTACCATATTTTAAAAAATATAACACAAAAGTTAAATAAAATTCAGAAATACCATAGAGTTGCTCTCACCAGGAACTGTCCATGTATCCAAAATAAAACAATATTTACCCGCTAACACCAGAGTTCTGCTCAGAAAAAAAGAACCGCCTTTGTTTTAAAAAATACTTTGATAGGTTTCTCTAGTTGGGAAGTGAGGCTTCAGCTGTTTGTCTGGAAGAGGCAGTGTAAAGAAACAGCCAAAATGCTGTGTATAAGAGGTTAGGGGAAATTTGGGTAAAGTGGAGAGAATTGAATTGAGCACAGAGAAAAGGTCAGGGAGGGCTTCCCAGGTAGCTCAGTGGTAAAGAACCCACCTTCAGTGCAGGAGACACTGGAGACGTGGGTTTGATCCCTGGGTCGGGAAGATGCCCTGGAGGAGGAAATGGGAACCCACTGCAGTGTTCTTGCCCAAGAAATCCCATGGACAGAGGAGCCTGGCGGGCTACAGTCCATGGGGTAGCAAAAAGTCAGACACGTCTTCGTGACTAAGCGACAACAGAAGGTCAGAAAGGGGTGAGGGCGCAGAAGTGGGGAGAAGTGTGGGTGGTAAGACAGCCCATAGAACTCCTGATGAAACAGACAAAACACAAGTGCTGGGATGTCCAATATTTAGTTCTAGATTTAATTCAGATTTGACTTCAGACTTAGATTCAGATGCTGATAGAAAACCCTCAAGGCTGACATAAACCTCTCAATGACCTCAAACTGTCAGCAAAAGTCAGCTACACACACAGCCTTGGTCAATGGCATTTTGGAAAACAAAATTGCCCAAATTGTATCCAGTTAAGGCAGTGAGGTGCAAGTTGGAATGAAGAGATATTTCATAAACTGAATTGATTTTGTGGAATTGAGATTTCAAAGTTGGAGGGTGACCAGGGGAAATGTAATACTTACAGCCCTCACCCTGTGAATTCCTCAAAAAGTCTGAAAGGGTTACTAGGTCTCCAAGTACATGATGAAAGTACAAGTCAATTTCACGCAAACCCGTACGGACAAAGTCATTTCCAGTTGACCTGTAAGTTAAACATAATTAATTCTCAAATTACTGGCATCAGCAAGGAGTGGTCAGAGCTCAAAGCAGAGTCTGTCGCTGTGACATAGTCTGGCTGCCTGAATCTCTGTCTGAACTATATTCTGCCTTTGCCTTTGCTTCTGCCCTGAGAATAACTATTTCCCAGCATTCACAGTATATAAATTCATGATGTTATCTGTTCTCCACAGCAAATATGATATCTGCTCAGCAATATTACCTTTTCCCCCTCAAGGTTAGATTGTTCCTGTGATTCCTCATTCCAGTCCGACTCTTGAATTCGCTGAGAATGTTGCATGGCTGTTTATAGAAGGCAGAATGGTTTCTTCTAAAAGGAATCTATCTCCCTTATCTTCCCCACAGCCCCTTGCTCTAAGGAAGACAGCTGATACGGGGCTTCAGGCAGGTTTTAAAGACCTTCCTGCCTGTCATTCAGTGATCTTGGGAACACATTTTCAACTGGTTGGTTATTTTCCCTGGTAAAGATGAAGGGTGTTGAGGCTATCTCCTCTTGCCTACTAATTTTCACACCTCTTCCAAAGTTGATTTCTTTAAAAGGCTCTATGAGAGGCCTGAGGTTAAAATGTTCAGTTACTCTAGTGTTCACTGAGCCTTGAAAAATCTACAAAGGCAGGGGCAGCTGTACCTCTTGCTGCCTTAATGCTGAAGTAGGACATAGTTTCGAATCCCAGCACAGAAGACACAATGCAAAATCCTCCCCCACTTCTAAGTGTAAGGTTTTACTCGATCTGTTATTAAATTCTAGAAAGGATATCCTTCCCTCACAGAGATTATTTGCTTCCTTTGCCCACTGTTTACCTGGGCCCTTCCGGCTGGGAGCCCGACTAGGTTTCTTAGTGGAACCCTCGGTCCTGTGGGTGGAAATCTAATCAGCTGTGATCCTTATCCTCAAGGAACTCATGGTGTGGTGGAGACAGCAGGTTAGGGAGGCAGGAACCCAATCACCAAAAACCGCAAGCGCCGAAGGGAACATGAGGACGTCATTCTTTGTCAACCAGACTAGAAGGGCCCTGCCACAGGGTCTCAGGCAGAGACATCCTGTTTATGTTTGAAAAGACCTCCTTGACTCCTGAGTAGAGAGTTGGATTGGTGTCAGGTGAGCCTGGAGGCAAGGGAGGGCAGGGAGAGAGGGAGGTCACTCAGAAGTTCCGGCACTGAGGTCAGATTGCTGTGAAAACAACACATACTCACAGGCGGCAGGTCACCAGTCCCTTTCAGCAGCAAGGAAGACTTCCCAAAGGAGTTCTCATAGCATTTAGCACCTTCCAAGATTCTCTGTATGCGTGCTCAGTCGCTCAGTCGTGTCTGACTCTTTGCGACCCCATGGACTGTAGCCCACCAGGCTCCTCTGTCCGTGGGATTCTCCAGGAAAGAATACAGGAGTGGGTTGCCATGCCTTCTTTTGAGGGATCTTTCCGATGCAGGGATTGAGCTGGCGCCTCCTGAGGCTCCTGCACTTCAGGCCCACTGGGAAGCCCTGAAGATTCTATACTGTACTGTCTTTACAGCGCCTTCAGTGGCGAGGCCTGCGCCACCTGCTTGCCTGAGGCTCTTACTTCCTAGAGGAGGGGGTCAGGGCCTTGCTGCCCAAATGGAGTGCTGACAAGAGGGGTGGGGTGCAGGGGNAAAAAAAAAAAAAAAAAAATTTCAACCGAGTAAAACTGAAGCTCTAATTGGCTTTATTAGGGTGATTCACGAATCGATTGGGTGTCATCCCATCTAGCAACTAGAAGGCTTTCCAAGGGATTGTACAAAATGGGAGGTTTTTATGGGGAGAAGGGAGGAGCAGGGGAGCTGTTATCGAAGGAAAAGGATTGTTTTTAGCTCAGGATGGTGGGGGCTAGAGGATTTTACCATATACATACCTCTTCTCCCTCTATCGGGGCTGACCAGAAAATTCCAGACCAGTTGATTAAGATGACATTTCTGGTGACAGTCAAAACTGCAGTTGGGTTAGATATTAAATCTAAATTTGGTGTCATGGGTTTTAACACAAGCGATACCATTTGGGGGCTATGTTTTCTGTTGTTGTTTGACAATACAGTAGCTAGGATCATGAAGAAAGTTGGAGGGGTGCTTCTAAACTTGTTCATAGGTTCAGGAAGGAACAGAGCATCCACCAAGTCTCTTCTGCAAGCACGAGATAGTCCCTGTCTCCAGAGGGATCTGGAATATTTGAGGAGTCTCAGCTTTCAAAGAGACACCAGCCAGTACAGCAATATGTAGCTACATCTTAGGTGAACCCTCCTAGTCATCTTCGTTAAATCAGATACCAGTTTGGCACAGAGAAACTCTGCCTAATGCGGCATAACAACAACTTTATCATCTATGACAAGAACAACAAGAATAAATATATTGATGAGTAACGGCAATAATAGTCATGTGATCATCATGACGTGGGTGGTAACAGTTTTAACGGTGATAAAATATTAAACCGAGGAGATGGGAAATTAATGAACACTCAGCCGCCCTCCCCTCTGGGTGTCAAGATTACTTCGGTTTGGGACTTGCTTTGCAGTGTGTGACCTCTTTGATGATCTGCTTGTTCTCTGCACTGAGCATGTGTAATTGCACTCATGGGAGAGGAAGTCTGTATTTTTAAAAACCACCGAAACATCGTTTACTCCATTGTATGATGTTCAAGGAAAACAACCAGCATCTTGCAGAAGAATTTCTACCATGGATTCAAGCTGAGCAGTTTGGCAGAGGCCTGCCAGGAAGTGGAGGGTCAGGGGTCAGGGAAGGTTCTCCAAGTGGAGGGACAGAGAATAGCAGAACTCCGGTCAGACCAGGAAATTTCTAGACAGACAAGCATCCTGAGGAAGCGGACAGTTGAAGGCCCAGGGGAAATGAAAGCTCAGAGCCATGGCTTTGCAAGACTGGGGGTGCGGGTGGGGGTGGGAGTGGGAAAAAGCCCTGGATGCTGCCAGGATGCTGACAGTCTGCAGCTGGTCTTAGATGCCATACGCATTGCGTCCCATCAGTTCTCAGCAGTGCTGCCTCGAGTTTTTTAATCAGTAATTGGATAATCACGCAACAGGGCCACAAGAAGTTGGGGCAGACGCAGCCAGAGCTTGTTATCATCCAACTTTAAACTGATGATACAGTACTGCGATGTATAATCACTGTTACGCTTCTGGCCCCCCTGGACTGTCAGCTTTATGAAGACAAGTTTCATCTATCATTCACAGAAACATGCTATTCCTGGCCCCACCTCACCGTTTAACTACCATATTTTAAAAAATATAACACAAAAGTTAAATAAAATTCAGAAATACCATAGAGTTGCTCTCACCAGGAACTGTCCATGTATCCAAAATAAAACAATATTTACCCGCTAACACCAGAGTTCTGCTCAGAAAAAAAGAACCGCCTTTGTTTTAAAAAATACTTTGATAGGTTTCTCTAGTTGGGAAGTGAGGCTTCAGCTGTTTGTCTGGAAGAGGCAGTGTAAAGAAACAGCCAAAATGCTGTGTATAAGAGGTTAGGGGAAATTTGGGTAAAGTGGAGAGAATTGAATTGAGCACAGAGAAAAGGTCAGGGAGGGCTTCCCAGGTAGCTCAGTGGTAAAGAACCCACCTTCAGTGCAGGAGACACTGGAGACGTGGGTTTGATCCCTGGGTCGGGAAGATGCCCTGGAGGAGGAAATGGGAACCCACTGCAGTGTTCTTGCCCAAGAAATCCCATGGACAGAGGAGCCTGGCGGGCTACAGTCCATGGGGTAGCAAAAAGTCAGACACGTCTTCGTGACTAAGCGACAACAGAAGGTCAGAAAGGGGTGAGGGCGCAGAAGTGGGGAGAAGTGTGGGTGGTAAGACAGCCCATAGAACTCCTGATGAAACAGACAAAACACAAGTGCTGGGATGTCCAATATTTAGTTCTAGATTTAATTCAGATTTGACTTCAGACTTAGATTCAGATGCTGATAGAAAACCCTCAAGGCTGACATAAACCTCTCAATGACCTCAAACTGTCAGCAAAAGTCAGCTACACACACAGCCTTGGTCAATGGCATTTTGGAAAACAAAATTGCCCAAATTGTATCCAGTTAAGGCAGTGAGGTGCAAGTTGGAATGAAGAGATATTTCATAAACTGAATTGATTTTGTGGAATTGAGATTTCAAAGTTGGAGGGTGACCAGGGGAAATGTAATACTTACAGCCCTCACCCTGTGAATTCCTCAAAAAGTCTGAAAGGGTTACTAGGTCTCCAAGTACATGATGAAAGTACAAGTCAATTTCACGCAAACCCGTACGGACAAAGTCATTTCCAGTTGACCTGTAAGTTAAACATAATTAATTCTCAAATTACTGGCATCAGCAAGGAGTGGTCAGAGCTCAAAGCAGAGTCTGTCGCTGTGACATAGTCTGGCTGCCTGAATCTCTGTCTGAACTATATTCTGCCTTTGCCTTTGCTTCTGCCCTGAGAATAACTATTTCCCAGCATTCACAGTATATAAATTCATGATGTTATCTGTTCTCCACAGCAAATATGATATCTGCTCAGCAATATTACCTTTTCCCCCTCAAGGTTAGATTGTTCCTGTGATTCCTCATTCCAGTCCGACTCTTGAATTCGCTGAGAATGTTGCATGGCTGTTTATAGAAGGCAGAATGGTTTCTTCTAAAAGGAATCTATCTCCCTTATCTTCCCCACAGCCCCTTGCTCTAAGGAAGACAGCTGATACGGGGCTTCAGGCAGGTTTTAAAGACCTTCCTGCCTGTCATTCAGTGATCTTGGGAACACATTTTCAACTGGTTGGTTATTTTCCCTGGTAAAGATGAAGGGTGTTGAGGCTATCTCCTCTTGCCTACTAATTTTCACACCTCTTCCAAAGTTGATTTCTTTAAAAGGCTCTATGAGAGGCCTGAGGTTAAAATGTTCAGTTACTCTAGTGTTCACTGAGCCTTGAAAAATCTACAAAGGCAGGGGCAGCTGTACCTCTTGCTGCCTTAATGCTGAAGTAGGACATAGTTTCGAATCCCAGCACAGAAGACACAATGCAAAATCCTCCCCCACTTCTAAGTGTAAGGTTTTACTCGATCTGTTATTAAATTCTAGAAAGGATATCCTTCCCTCACAGAGATTATTTGCTTCCTTTGCCCACTGTTTACCTGGGCCCTTCCGGCTGGGAGCCCGACTAGGTTTCTTAGTGGAACCCTCGGTCCTGTGGGTGGAAATCTAATCAGCTGTGATCCTTATCCTCAAGGAACTCATGGTGTGGTGGAGACAGCAGGTTAGGGAGGCAGGAACCCAATCACCAAAAACCGCAAGCGCCGAAGGGAACATGAGGACGTCATTCTTTGTCAACCAGACTAGAAGGGCCCTGCCACAGGGTCTCAGGCAGAGACATCCTGTTTATGTTTGAAAAGACCTCCTTGACTCCTGAGTAGAGAGTTGGATTGGTGTCAGGTGAGCCTGGAGGCAAGGGAGGGCAGGGAGAGAGGGAGGTCACTCAGAAGTTCCGGCACTGAGGTCAGATTGCTGTGAAAACAACACATACTCACAGGCGGCAGGTCACCAGTCCCTTTCAGCAGCAAGGAAGACTTCCCAAAGGAGTTCTCATAGCATTTAGCACCTTCCAAGATTCTCTGTATGCGTGCTCAGTCGCTCAGTCGTGTCTGACTCTTTGCGACCCCATGGACTGTAGCCCACCAGGCTCCTCTGTCCGTGGGATTCTCCAGGAAAGAATACAGGAGTGGGTTGCCATGCCTTCTTTTGAGGGATCTTTCCGATGCAGGGATTGAGCTGGCGCCTCCTGAGGCTCCTGCACTTCAGGCCCACTGGGAAGCCCTGAAGATTCTATACTGTACTGTCTTTACAGCGCCTTCAGTGGCGAGGCCTGCGCCACCTGCTTGCCTGAGGCTCTTACTTCCTAGAGGAGGGGGTCAGGGCCTTGCTGCCCAAATGGAGTGCTGACAAGAGGGGTGGGGTGCAGGGGGAGGTGGGAGGGAGGTTTAAGAGGGAGGGGACATGATTCATGTCAATATATGGCAGAAATCATCACAATATTGGAAAGCAATGATCCTCCAATTAAAAAATAAAACATTTTTTAAATTCCAGGACTAAAAAATTCTGAGATTGGGCAAGTGGGCAATGCCCTCTCTCTGCCTTGTTCAGCTCCAGCCCTGTGTAGCCCCCTGAGGGGACTTAGGAAGTTTCCCAAGACAGAGTGGTCTTCAGACAGCCTCCGCAGGCAGTGGCTGCTCCCAGGCTTCTAAGCTGACTTGGAAAATATCTGAAGGCTCTGCCAAAGGGTAATATTCCTTATGCCAGGCTTATTTAGCTAAAAAATAAACATGCTCAGGGCACCCCCTCCAAAGCTTTGGCAGCAGGTCCAGTGCACTTAGGAAATCTGTGTTGGGAAGATCTGTTCCAAGTTCAGTTCAGTTTACTGGCTCAGTCATGTCCGACTCTTTGCAACCCCATGAACAGCAGCATGCCAGGCCTTCCTGTCCATCACCAACTCCTGGAGTCCACCCAAACCCACGTGCATTGAGTCGGTGATGCCATCCAGCCATCTCATCCTCTGTTGTCCCCTTCTCCTCCTGCCCCCAATCTTTCCCAGCATCAGGGTTTTTTTTCAAATGAGTCAGCTCTTCACATCAGGTGGCCAAAGTATTGGAGTTTCAGCTTCAACATCAGTCCTACCAATGAACACCCAGGACTGATCTCCTTTAGGATGGACTGGTTGGATCTCCTTGCAGTCCAAGGGACTCTCAGGAGTCTTCTCCAACACCACAGTTCTAAAGCATCCGTTCTTTGGCACTCAGCTTTCTTTATAGTCCAACTCTCACATCCATACATGACCACTGGAAAAACCATAGCCTTGACTAGACGGACCTTTGTTGACAAAGTAATGTCTCTGTGTTTTAGAGGCCCGCACTTTGGCTTATAGGCCTGCGTATTCTGTTTTATGACTTTATCTATTTGTTTCTGGTTTCACTGGGTCTTCACCGTCGCACACAGGCTTTCTCTAGTTGCAACGAGTGGCCCTCTCAGTGTGGTGGCTTCTCTTGTTGTGAGCACCGGCTCTCGGGTGCCTGGGCTTCAGTAGCTGCGGCCCGTGGGCTCAGGAGTTGCGGTTCCTGGCTCGAGAGCGCAGGCTCAATAGCTGTGGCACACGGGCCTGGTTGCTCCGCAGCGCGTGGGATCTTCCCGGACCAGGGATGGGACCTGTGTCTCCTGCACTGGCAGGCGGATTCTTTACCACTGAGCCACCAAGGAGGCCCTGCGTATTCTGTTAAAAAAAAAAAAAAAAAAATTTCAACCGAGTAAAACTGAAGCTCTAATTGGCTTTATTAGGGTGATTCACGAATCGATTGGGTGTCATCCCATCTAGCAACTAGAAGGCTTTCCAAGGGATTGTACAAAATGGGAGGTTTTTATGGGGAGAAGGGAGGAGCAGGGGAGCTGTTATCGAAGGAAAAGGATTGTTTTTAGCTCAGGATGGTGGGGGCTAGAGGATTTTACCATATACATACCTCTTCTCCCTCTATCGGGGCTGACCAGAAAATTCCAGACCAGTTGATTAAGATGACATTTCTGGTGACAGTCAAAACTGCAGTTGGGTTAGATATTAAATCTAAATTTGGTGTCATGGGTTTTAACACAAGCGATACCATTTGGGGGCTATGTTTTCTGTTGTTGTTTGACAATACAGTAGCTAGGATCATGAAGAAAGTTGGAGGGGTGCTTCTAAACTTGTTCATAGGTTCAGGAAGGAACAGAGCATCCACCAAGTCTCTTCTGCAAGCACGAGATAGTCCCTGTCTCCAGAGGGATCTGGAATATTTGAGGAGTCTCAGCTTTCAAAGAGACACCAGCCAGTACAGCAATATGTAGCTACATCTTAGGTGAACCCTCCTAGTCATCTTCGTTAAATCAGANCTTCTCCTCCTGCCTTCAATCTTTCCCAGCATCAGGGTCTTTTCCAATGAGTTGGTTCTTCGCATCAGATGGCCAAAGTATTGGAGTTTCAGCTTCAGCATCAATCCTTCCAATGAATATTCAGGACTGATTTCCTTTAGGATGGACTGGTTGGACTAACCAGGACTAAACTAACTACAGGAGGCTCCAGAATCAGGCTTTTGTTAAATGAGGAGAGCAGCGGAGTTTAACCAGAAAGCCTGTTGACTGTGCCTAGGCAGCTCAGTGTTTCCAAGTCTGTTTTCGGTTGGTGCTAACGAGTAAACCTGGGGCTGGCAGTACCAGGCGGTGCGCTGGTTCAGAAAAACCCACTCTCCGTGCACGGCCAAGCCGCCCGACTCTGGGGGCGGGGTGGGGAGCCCCCTTCCCCGCCTTTCGGCCTGAACAGTAGCAGCCTTCCCGCCTTCCCTAGGGGCTCTGTCTACCTCGAAGCCTGTGTGCTGGCGCCCCCTAGCGTTGTGCGACAGCCCAGCCTCTTCCAAGGGAGCCGCTGGGACGGCTCTTGGCAAGGGAAGCCCCAGAAATCCCTCTCAGGAACCTGCCCAGGGGTTTTCCCTCTCTCATCGACAAGAGCTGGGTCACTTGCCCACGGCTGAATTGCTGACAAGTGGGATGGCATTCCCAGTATAACTGAGCTAATTAGGAGGAGTCACATACCCGGGGGGTGGCGGGACCCAGTCCTTCTAGCCAGTACACAGTCCCCGGCCCTGGGATGGGGGCAGATGGAGGTTGGATGGTTCCCAACAGCCTCTCACACCGTTGCTTCTCATCAGAATTTTCTAAAAGATGAGTGTCGGAGTCAGCTAAAGCGCCCTGTCCAGTAGGGAGCATGGACTCCCCAGAGGTGTGAGACACCCCCCATGGTTAAAAGGAGGATAAATACAAAATATTATAAGGGAGAGGTCACAATTGCCATCCTCCTCCCACAAAGGTAGGAGGCTGTCCTGCCCCCATTCCCTGCTGTCTCCATGACGACATATGGGCATCTTCCAAGGCCTGGGCTCCCTGAGACCTCTGTCAGAATGTGGGAGCAATTTGCAAAGGGGACAGAAATTTAGAATTAGGTGGAACTGGATTTGAATCCTGGCCTTGCCACTTACTAGCTATGTGATCTTAGAGATGTTATTCAATTTTCCAAGCTTTGGTTTTATCAGCTACAAATTGGCACATGCCAAGATGGTTGCCAGCGACTGAACCACAAGGGCATTTGCCATCTGCCTCTGTGGAGACTAAACCCTTCACTGTCCAACCTGTTGACCTTCAGCACCCTCTGAGGGATTTCAGGGTGGAATAAGACATTCTGTGCACTAGGCAATCTGGTGAGACAGGTCTTTAGACAGATGTTTTCAGTTCAGTTCAGTCGCTCAGTCGTGTCC
>SJYX01018016.1:0-12772 GCA_006410675.1 Oreotragus oreotragus | reverse complement strand
CAAAGTCACTTCCAACATCAAAACCATGTGGAGTCACACTTTCTAACAACCTCCTTACCATCTGGATATTAAATCTGAAGTCAAACTTTTATCTTGAAAGGAAAATAACATTCTAGGGGTCTTTGTATGTAATGTTTCTTTTCATCATAACTTTTCAATGGGATTTTGTGGTCATTCATAGACTGTGTAACTTAAAATTCCCAACCGTCTGTACATTATCTAAGGGACATTGTTCAGTGTCTCTAAGCCCAAGGTTGCCCAGGCTTGTGTGTGTTACTGTCAAGTGTCTACTTGCTTCTGACACGGTCACCTTCAGCCTGGCCACATAACCTCGCTAACTCAGGCTTTACTCACTGTAGCTTCTCTAGCACTGCTGCAGGAAATATCCAGAGCTTCCAATGGAGATCACTAAGATATGGGTCTCTGTTTAATGAAGATGTGGAATAGAGATAACCTGGAATAGTCTTCCATGCTGACACTCATTCAAGCCTGTAACTTGGTTTGATGCCTGCTGTGTCATTAAAAGAGATTTAAAAGAGTGGCTGATGTTTTGTGAACGGGGTTTTGGGCTATAATTTTATCATGACCCTGTTAGCTTTCCTTTAGGCCACAACAGAGGAACAGCTTTTTGATTAAAACCTGAAGTTCTTATTTGTTGAGTAAATAAATAATCATCTACCAAAGCTTTAACCATTCAGGTATTAATATTATCTGTATATACCTACCATATCATAGTATATTATCCAATACTCTTTTAAAAATTATTTCTTTCATTTTTTAAGCTTGAGAAAAATATTTGGAATCAGCTGAATTTCCTCTGCCTTCAAATCCTTCTAAATATATTCTTCTTCTGGTTTAATTAGTTCCTACTCTTTCTTGCATCTTCCACTTCAGCTGAAAGACTGTGTAGTTCGGTGTTAAATACAGAGACCTGAGTCAGACTGTTGGTGCTCAGATAGTTGCTCTCCCAGCTACAAAACTATAACTTTCATCAGGGTGCTCAACCTCTTCATGCCCCAGTATTTTATATGTAAAATTTAGTAGTAAATGTATAAATCAGATGTTGTTGGAAGAATATGTTGGAAGAATATGCACTTTGACTGAGGCCTGGTTCACAATAGCATGAATAAATTTGGGGAAAGAACAGGTATTGGTTTTATTGATTTTAAAAAAATTGTAGAAGTACCCACATGAAATAGAGATGGACCAGTTTATTGCATATGTGATTGTATGTGTATGTATGTATAATTGTTGTTTAGTCGCTAAGTTGTATCTGACTCTTTGCAACCCTATGGCCTATAGCCCACTAGACTCCTCTCTCTATGGGATTTCCCAGGCAAGCATAATGGAATAGGTGGTCATTTCCTTCTCCAGGGGATCTTCCCAAGCCAGGGATTGAACCTATGTCTCCTCCTTGGCAGGTGGATTCTTCCACTGAGCTACATTGGAAGCTTGTGTATGTATAATACATATATTTAAACATACTTGCATATCTGTATGGGCTTCCCAGGTGGTGCTAATGGTAAAAAAACCCACCTACCAATACATATATGGACACACATGACATACATGTGAAATGTGAAGTATAGAGTTTGCTACTCAAGCTAATCTATTTTGTTTGATTTTAAAACAAATGAAATTCACAAAATGGTCCAATAGAATAACAGTGCTTGTATCAGTGTCCTTATATCTTGATATTCTCAGACATCAATTCATAGCTTGGAACACAAACCTTGATGAGTTTCGTGGATGTTTTTCTTTGTCTTTTGTGCTTTTTCTTTGTAGTTAGTATAATCATGAATTTAATGCAATGGCCGTATCTCTAAGTTTCTGTCTCCCGCATTTTATCTCTAAGTAATATAAGTTTTAAGGCCTGATATCAATGCATATCTATTTGTTAGTTCAGAGTTTCATTTTGTCAGAAGATTTTGTATCTTTGGTGAATTTTTTTTTTTTTTTGCTTCTGGACAATTTCTTCTATTACTTCAGTATAGCTTTATCTTCTGAGTGTGACACACTTGTGATACTGATGAGAATTATGAATCTTAAGCAAGAATCTACACACTCCACTACCACATGAAATGCAATTTAATTTTTTTTTTAATAATCAGGCTGTAGGCATTTCAGATGTCATATCTAATGCCATCTGCAGGTTTCTTAGGTAGGTGATAGATGGAAGGGTTAAGAACACACATATTATGAGACTGAATTAAGTGCTTGGCTAAATATGTCAAAAGTACAAAGTCTTATCAGAAGTGGAACGTCTGTGTGAACAGAAGCATCACATTGTTTCTCAATGTAGCTGCCTGTGTATGAGAAAAATACCTCTCCAGACACGGAAAGCTCAATTCTTACTAGTCATTTCTGCATGTGGCATCACATCTGGAAGATTTTTACATTAAGAATATATGTGAATCTGTTTAGAGAACGTTTACAAATACCAAGTTGTGGTTATTTAAAAAATATCATTAAGATCTCATTCAGAGACATAATTAAAAGGCAGAGCTGGCTTCTATATATCCCTGGAATTTTTTTGCTGCTGTTGTTTGGAGACTTCAATATCAGAAGACCCATTTCCTTATAATAGTAGTCAAAATAGTCACCTGAACCTCCACAGTGTGTTATGGTTCTAAAAGAATAAACATTTTATAGAAATAAAAACATCATTTTAAATGACCATTGACTTGAGCCAGTCTAGAAATGTTTATGTTGTGATTGAAACCAAAGATCCATGATACATTAGCAGAGTTTTTATAAGCAGTTCTCTTGTGCAGTTTAATTTATTGCTAACAATATCTGTTCATAAACTTTTGAAAGGTACTTCAAATAGGTGGTCTCAGGACAATGTCTTTTCATTTCCTGGGAATACAACTTTAAAAAATTAATGTTTTAATTTATACTCATTGAAATTCATAGAGGAGCTTATTGGGCATTTTTAAAGCTTGTGATGGTTAGAAATACTGCAATTCCAAGCTATCAGCTATGTAATATTACTACTTCTTGCCATTTTTTTCTGAAACTATTCCTTTGAAGTAGTTTTATGGGGTTTGATAAACCTATATTCTCTCTCTCTCTCTATATATATATGTATATATATATATACACACATATACATACATACACATGTATATAAACACACATATACATACACATGGAATCTATCCATTCTATGTATGGTCATTTGTATACTTTTTCTCAAAACTAATTTATTTGGGAGAATATGTGTGTTTGTATCTGTATACACATCTATTTTCCTAACATCTATTTTTTTCATATTCCGATACCATTTCCTCAAATTTCTGTCTGACAAATGAAGTTTCTGCATTCTGATGTTTATATATGTTACATTCTTTATTTTATACATAATGTCTTTTCTCAATGTAGTGAATCAGTGAATGAAATCTCAGGTTTTCTAACAGTTATATGGAAATATAAGTGTCTTGGAAAGTTCAATGTTAAAAATCGCTGAGAATTTGTAGTTTAATTGACCTAAGCAGAGAGAAATCTGACCCACAAAAAACACTTTACATGATTAAGAGGCTGTTTTATCATTCCAGCTAGAATTAGTAATATTTATCCCTATCACTATTTCTTTTGCCCAAAGGAATATCCCTAAAATTTCACTTGGTAATAGGATCATAGCAGGGAGTAACTTAACAATTGGGAAAATAAGTTAGTTAGCCTTAGAGGCGTTCTCATATTTATTACATCATTATGTACCAAGAGGTTTTATGACATTATTTAAATACATATTGCCAGCCTGGAGGTTTAAACAGTGGATAGTCTATAATGAGATATTATATATTCAACTTTTCTGTCTCCTCCTGACATTAGTATATGCCTATCAGAAAGACTGGAAAGTGAGGTAGCAGATAACATTTCTTTATTATAAAAAAGAAATCTGTTCTTGAAATACTGATGGCATCTTTAAAAAAGTTAGAAAATTCACCAGATATTGCTTTTTGCAGTTAAAAGTTGTGTTGGTTTTTCTGCTAAAAGGATTTTTCATTTTGATATATTTTGCCTTGTTGTAGCCAACATTTCAACAGTTTTCATATTTATTAATTTTCTATAAGATGTAGTTCAGAAGTGGCCATATTTTATATAAGTGTTAGTGCCATCCCAACTTCTCAATGGCCTGGAGTACTGGCAAAAATACTGCTCTATTTGGGAATAAGGATACTTGAAACCTAATTAGAAAGATATATTCTTATTCTCTCCTCATGCCTCCCTACTTCTCTTTCACATTTTTGAGTGGACCATCCTATTATCATTCATTTTGAATTATGCAGGATTTGCATTGTGCTGGTTCTCTTGAGCATTGGAAACCCCACTTATATCTCACACTATCACTTAGCCATGAGTTTTTAAGCACAAATACAGTTTTTAAGATCAGATGAGCCAATAACAATATTAAAGGAAAAATGTCTTTTTTGCCTTCCATGTTTTTCTGTCTCAGTACATTTGTGACAGGATCGCTTCTTTCTTCGCAACAAATTCTGGAAATGAGTTTTATTTTAAGTATAGAACCAGTCTCAACGAACTTCTAGACTTTCAGGTTAAGCTGTATCTGTTCCTACTTGTATCACAGAGGCTATATGATGAATAATAATGGATTATGCACATTGTATTAGCAATTTGAATATTACATATACTTTCTCATTCCATTTAACTTTATTTAAACCTCTCATTTCCCCTGGGAAATAGAAATTTCTTTTTCCACTTTAGAGATGAGGGAACTAAGGCCTAATTTTCAGCAGAGAGAAAACTAATACTCTGCTTTGCCCAGGGAAACACATGTTCCCCACATAGCAGGACCCAGGTTTGGCTGATCCCAAAGAGTCCCAGCCTTGCTTGATCTCCTTTCCAGCCACAGTGCCAAGGAGGTGGAAGTCAACCATGTGTGTACCTGCACTTCCCTTTGAGGGAAGAACAGATGATATGTCCAACATTACACAGAAGTCTATTTAATGTACCCTGGAAAGGAAAATAAATCCCTTAAAATATCTCTGGCCTTTTTTTCAATGACATTGAGGTATCATAACATTTTGGGATAAAAACTAGTCAATTTCTTTAGGTGCCATAGACCTTTCAATGGTTGTATATGTTATAGTTAGTAAATAGCCAAATTTTTTTTTTTTTTTTTTTTTTGCCTCAGTTCAAAATAAAATCACTTCAGTGAAGAAATGCCGTAATGGAACAATCTGTGCACATTAATAATTAATAAATTCTGAAAGGAACTTTTAAAAAGTGCAGGAGGAAATACCAAATTTAAAAGTAGCATTTCCTGTTTGTTGGTGACAGTGATAAGAAGTTACTCTTTCCTTGCTGCTGTCAAGGCACATTGTGCTTTTCCTCTTTGCGATCCTTTGAAATTCAAACTTGTAGGTTATGGAATGTTATTGCTTTATAGAAGAAGCTTTATGTGGGGCCCAGTCCACCTGTTTTTGTATGTATCACAACCTGAGAATGATTCTAATATATTTTTAAATGGTTGAAAAACATCTAAAGATTAATATTTTATGACATAAAAATTATATGAAATTCAAAATTCAATATCATCATTAAATAAAGTTTGATTACAATGCAACCTATACATCAACACTGATGAACCCTCACAGTTGCATTCAACACGTGACTGCGCATATCTGCACACTTTCACCTGCACGTGTATTTTCACTTACAGACACACACGCACACCTTGTGTTCCCTCTTTTGGAAGAATGTTTTGTAAAGCCTTTTAAAAAGAAAAGGAAGAAAGAAAGCTTTTTAAGACCCTTTTCTATTTCCCCTTTGAAAAATTTTCCTTGTGTAATACTCATTCACCTTGTCCTTTAATCCACTACAACTTCTTGCTTTCTTCATTTTTCTATTTTTTATTTTCAGTTTCCCCAGATTTTAAAACAATGGTAAAGAAATGCAGATTTGTAGAATTTTTGCCTTCTCTGTGTCCTTTCCACAGTTTGTCTTCCTTATATGTGAACTCTGCATTGCAAGGTCAACCAACTGCTGATGAAATATATTTTAAAAATCCAGAAAGTTCCAGAAAGCAAAATTTGAATTTGTTGCATGCTGGAAGCTATTTATATAACATTTTCATTGTATTAGGTATTATAAGTAATCTGGAGATAAAATATATAGGAGGGCATTTTAAATTTACAGGAGGATGTGTGTAGGTTATTAACAAATACTAGACAACTTTATATAGGGAACTTGAGCATCCTCAGATTTTGGTATTTGCTGAGACCCTGGAACTAGTCGCCTGTGGATACTGAGACCACTGTTTTGTGTTTGTAAAACTAGGGCATGAATATTGGTAATCAGGTAAAGCCCCAGCTGCATCCAGTACTTCTCAGTTTTTTCTCTTTCTCATATAGTCTCTTGCATTCTCCTTGTTGGTTGTCTCACTGCCTTTTGACAACAGCAGTTATGATCTTATTTGTTGACTCCACTTGTTATTTATGATTTTGAAACTTATCAAACTCCTTGTAAGGAAATAAGGTGTCATTCATTATCATTTATATGTCTAAGAGTTTGAGATGTCTACATTTATTTAAGCTGCTCCAAGGACACTTAGACCTTGGGAAGACTAGCCACAGTAATTTATTAATAATATGATCAAATTCATGTCACATCTTTAAATTTTCTTTCTCTATGATACTAATGGCAAGTGACTTTAGCAAATAACTGGAACCATTATTCTAAAAGTCCATTTAAATCCCATTCAGTAAAAGTGATTATGAAATGGTGAAAATACTTGAAATGCACCCTATACAAGGCAGTTTCTCATGGACTAATTCTTTCCTTTGAGTCCCCAGTTTTCGAGAGGACTTTCTTTGATAGTTGTCTAAGTCCAAAAAGCAAGGGGGGGNTTTATTTAAGCTGCTCCAAGGACACTTAGACCTTGGGAAGACTAGCCACAGTAATTTATTAATAATATGATCAAATTCATGTCACATCTTTAAATTTTCTTTCTCTATGATACTAATGGCAAGTGACTTTAGCAAATAACTGGAACCATTATTCTAAAAGTCCATTTAAATCCCATTCAGTAAAAGTGATTATGAAATGGTGAAAATACTTGAAATGCACCCTATACAAGGCAGTTTCTCATGGACTAATTCTTTCCTTTGAGTCCCCAGTTTTCGAGAGGACTTTCTTTGATAGTTGTCTAAGTCCAAAAAGCAAGGGGGGGTGGGGGGGGAAAGCCTTTAAAAGGGAATTTTTTTTCCCCAGTAACAATTGATTTACTGCTGTGTGCCAAGCACTCTTCTAAGTATTAAAGGATACCACAAAACAGGCATTTAGCTCCTGCTCTTATAAAGCTTTCATCTTAGAAACTGGAGGTAGACAGTAAAGTAAGAAGATAAGTGAGCAAGCAAGCTTCTGGTAGGATGGGAGAATAGGTAGGACAGGTGATAGGGAGTAACTGTTGAATAGGTTACTCGAGATAGTTTCAAGGAGCGTCTCCTTGAGGAGGTGACATTTGCTGTGAGACCTTACTGATGAGAAGAAGCTCGTTGTGGGGCAGTTAGGAGAGGAAAGCACGTTTCAGGGAGAAGGAACTGCCCATGCAAAACTTGTAGAGGATGAGCCCGAACATGATAAGTTTGGCTATCATGAGAGCAGATGGGTAATGATGAAGGAAGTAGGTAGGGGAGATACTTAGGTTTTAGTATGGGAAACTTGTGGTTGTTTTTTGATCAGAGGGATGACATGGTTTGTTGATACCCATGGAAATGCTGTTTTATCTTCATACAGATGTATAAGAGACACTCATTCAACTCTGCTGCCTTGTAAGCTCTGCTCCATTCTGGGTGTTTCTTCCAGAGATAAGATCAAAAAGCAGTTGTAGGAATCTTCTTTTAAATCCCATAAGTATTTTTGTTTGTTTGTTTTATTTTATTTTTTTTCCCTAGCACATTTTATCCCCTGAACAGCTACTTACTTTATGTTTGGCAAAAATCTCTCTTCCTTACCCCTTCCAACCTCAACAAAATTAAAAACTCTCACACATTTAGGAAAGTTATCCTACAGATCCTTTAGCATAATTGGCCTCAATTTAATTTTTTCCAACTTCCACTAGTCATAAAATATATGAAATCTCCAAAATATGAAATGCAGAGTTGAGAGATGGAGAGAAACCAAATACTGAAGATGCCATTTGAGTCTGTGGAACCAAACTTAAAGAAATGACTGAGATTTTATGGAAACAAGCCAATAAATCCCTTTATTAATTTCAGCTAGTTTTAGTTAGTTATTTTTTGTCATAAAACAAATCACCCTTACTGAGATAAAAAATTGTGAAGAATTATAAACTGCTGTGTCCTATATGTAGGCTTTCTGGATGGCTCATTGGTAAAGAATCTGACTGCCAAACAGGAGACATAGGTTGGATCCCTGGGTCCAGAAGATCCCCTGGAGAAGGAAATAGCAAACCACTCCAGTAATCTTGCCTGATAAATCTCATGGACAGTGGGGCCTGGTGGGCTAAACACCATGGGGACAAAAAAGTGTCGGACATGACTTAGCCGTTCAGTTCAGTTCAGTTCAGTCGCTCATTTGTGTCTGACTCTTTGCGACCCCATGAACCGCAGCACGCCAGGCCTCCCTGTCCATCACCAACTCCTAGAGCTCACCCAAACTCATGTCCATCAAGTCGATGCCATCCAGCCATCTCATCCTCTGTTGTCCCCTTCTCCTCCTGCCCCCAATCCTTCCCAGCATCAGGGTCTTTTCCAATGAGTCAACTCTTCGCATGAGGTGGCCAGAGTATTGGAGTTTCAGCTTCAGCATCAGTCCTTCCAATGAATACCCAGGACTGATCTCCTTTAGGATGGACTGGTTGGATCTTCTTGCAGTCCAAGGGGCTCTCGAGAGTCTTCTCCAACACCACAGTTCAAAAGCATCAATTCTTCAGTGCTCACCTTTCTTCACAGTCCAGCTCTCACATCCATACATGACCACTGGAAAAACCATAGCCTTGACTAGATGGACCTTTAAATAGCAGCAAATATCCTACATGCAGATTAAAAGATTTTTGAGATTAAAGTTTCATAAAATCATAAAAATTCAGACTTGGGAGAGATTTTGTACTTTCCACGATTTACGGTTAGGGGAGTTAAGGATCAGTGAGGCCGAGTAATTTCCTTAACATCTTAGAAGCAGCCAATGGGAGCAGGAGAATCTGGTATCATGGCTTCTAGTTCTGTGCTGGTGCCAGTACTCCATGTTTTAATTTTGGTTGAAAGATAAATCTGTGGATATACAGAAATTGTTCTTGACCTGGGTCTCCCCCAACTTTGGCCTCATTTGCAGTAGCCAAACTAAAAAAAAAAAAAAAACTATTCTTGTAGAAATGTCTTATTTTAAGCTCTTCCTGTCTTCCATCTGAATACTTCATTTAGAAAGTTTTCATTTTTACATGTAGCAAGCATAATAATTCAATCCAACAGTTTGTAAAACATGATAGAAAATAGCCATGATATATTAAAAACATGATAGCCATGATAGACAATCTATGAACTACATCTAGATTATTTTTTTTCACTTTTTAAAAATAAATGCCAACAGAGATTATAAAATAAAGTTTTTAGAATTGTCACAACAAATTTAATCCTATATAATTACTGATAAATTACATTTCATTTAAAAAAAATTTCTGTATGTGGTGAATCAGATAAACTTTAGTTACAATAAGCAATGGAATGGTTTGTAATATGTACCCTGATTCTGATATTGTTCATATAATATCATTCTAAGTTTCTGAGAATACAAATTCAGTTCTTGTTTTAGAATGATTTATTAGTCACGCAGGCTGTTTTATGTTTATGATGAACAGGAATTGGCTTAGAAACGGCATCAGGAGACCTGAGATTTAGATCTGATTCACGATATAACCTTGACTCTTAGCTGCCTCATCTCACTGACACATTCAGAGATTAACTCTTTGGCCTTCACGTTCTATTTTCAGCATTATGAGCACAATGAGCTTCCAGAATTGTGCTTATGTGTTTTTCACTTTATTTTAGACTTCCAAGGAATGTTTATAGATAACATCCCTGAAGAAGAAAAATTTTCTTAATTTATCTCCTACAAATTTTTTCAGAAAAGTTTAATAATCTCATTGTATGTTGTAACTTTTTTTGAAAGTTTAGGGAGATTATGTGTTTTTGGCATTCATTACAAGAAAGCCACTAAATGCTAATTAATTGGGGAACAAAAACTACTGAAAAAGAAAGCACTATGACTATTATACAAATGAATCATTTTTTTCCCATGTGCTTTATAATTAAAACAAAACCCAGAAGAGAAACAAGAACAATAATATTAATAACATATTTTCATGTTTTTCATTCTGAGAATGACTGTCTCTATTTATCCCACACTATAATTTTGGGGGTACTTTCAACTTAGAACATAGTTTCTCAGTCTTGATACTGTTGAGTTTGGGGCCAGATAATTCTTTGTTGTGGGGGAATATTCTGTGTGTTGTAGGACATTTAGCAGCATCCCTGGCCTCTATCCACTAGATGCCAGTAGCATCATCCTCCTCCTATCATGACAATGTAAATAAGCCAAATATTCCTGGTGATATTGCCTTCCCAAGCCCGACTGAGAAGTATAAACCTGGGGCAAAATCAGAGAGAGGTCAATTTATTTTATGGCAAATCATTAACGCAGCTGTTTTTAGGAGCTATGACTTATACCTCCAGTTCTCCAAATTAACTTTACCATTGAACAAAGCTCCATCATTTTTTTTTTCTTTGTTTTTTTTTTTGGTGTATATTGGATTACTATGTATATTTTAGTTATTGTTGTCCTTTATTTAAAAATGTCACAAAAAAAATAAATAAAAATGTCGCCTTCTCCTATCTACCCCATCTTCATCATATAGCAAGGATTTTGACTCATTATCATTGCCTTGAGGGTATCCTAAATCCCATTGCCTACCCCACATTCCCTGTCTTTGTTCAAAGCAGCACAAAATATAAAAGGATTGCTTTTGTTTACATCAGGCTGTCATTCTAGATTTTATATAGTGCAACGATTCAGCAGTTCCCTCAAAGTTGAATGAGTTGCACTTGAAAGAAAAAATATGCTCTCATAGTATTATGCTTATTAAAAGTATTAAATCTTTGATTGAGCATTCCCATGGTGATGGCTTCTCCAGCACATTACTGCATTCACGCAAATATATTTGCCTGTCAGATATTAAATATGGAAAAGATCTGCAGTGTCATTTGGTTCATTTTGCTCCCACTGAAGCCTTGCTTCTCCATAATGCATGCTGGCCTACCGTTCCCAGTCCAATTTAAACTCTAAGTAATGACTATGTATTTCCACTTCCTTTGGGAAAGTGTTACAAAGTTTAATTTACTATTTCCTAACCAGTTGTAATAGTATTGGTAGTTAATGTTCTAGAATTTTGATAGTGGAATTTTCTGCTAATCTATTTTTCTCTCTGAGAGGTAAAAATTTTAACATCAGCAGGTTTTTTATACATATGGCCTTATTTCCTAAGATTATAAAATACATCTAAAGTTTTACCATTTCTAGTCAACCATAATCTTTTCTTCCACACAGTTGTTTGAAGAGATTTGAAAGCCTTCTGCTTGATGGTAACTTACACTTCAAAGAACTGTGCTCCAACTACCTTACTTGGAGAAGGCAGTGACAACCCACTCCAGTACTCTTGCCTGAAAAATCTCATGGATGGAGGCACCTGGTAGGCTGCAGTCCATGGGGTCGCGAAGAATCGGACACGACTGAGTGACTTCACTTTACCTTACTTGATATTTACAAGGTCACTTTGCAAGTAAGCAGGCCAGCAACAGCTTAGTCTGATACATGAGCACTTGGGGGCTTATCAGCATTAAATAACTTTTCTAAATCAGTGATATTTACATAGCTCTTTAAGAATTGGAGATGATTGACCTACACTCAAGATCTCATTTGCTCCGCAGCTCTATGAAGAAAGCAAGAGAGGTATTATTATGCCCCCATTTTTCAGAACAGGCAAAGAAAACCGAGGCACAGAAGTGAGAAGTGGCAGAGCAAGTGAGTGATGGCATCAGTTTGGATCTTTGGCCTTACATTTCGACGTATTCTTTTATTTTGCATTCCTCTGTCTTACGTTGTGCTGTGCTTAATCGTTCAGTCATGTTGGACTCTGTAACTCCATGGACTATAGCGTGCCAGGCTCCTCTGTCCATGGGGATTCTCCAGACAAGAATATTGGAGTGGGTTGCCATACCCTCCTCCAGGGGCTCTTCCCAAGCCAGGGATCAAACCCAGGTCTCACCACATTGCAGGCAAATTGTTTACCATCTGAGCCACCGGGGACTTGCATAATGATTGGCCTCTTTTTTTTATTATTGAAAAGGCTTTACCATGCAGTTGCTGGAGAATGAGAATTTCACCTGGATTCATAGACAGCAAAATTCAATAATTAAGCAAAAGAATCTCCTGAGAAAATAATATACTCAACTCTATTTGTTGTTTGCATACAAATTATTTAGTATTTGATTTATTTTTGTACTCTTTTCTTCTTTCCCATATCCGCTCTATCCATATTTTATTCTGTGACCATACAGAGCCTCACTTTTGAGGAAATAGCCTTTGTATTTCTTCTGTATTTTTACTTAACAACATTTATTTTTTTGCTTTTAATTCATATACATGTTTTTGTTTAGTCACTAAGTCTCTTCCAACTATTGGCAAACATTCAAACTTATTTAGAACGTTGGATTGCCTAGTTAAATGAAATTAT
>SJYX01018015.1:0-10274 GCA_006410675.1 Oreotragus oreotragus | reverse complement strand
GAAAAGCAGAGACATTACTTTGCCGACTAAGGTCCATCTAGTCAAGGCTATGGTTTTTCCTGTGGTCATGGATGGATGTGAGAGTTGGACTGTGAAGAAGGCAGAGCGCTGAAGAATCGATGCTTTTGAACTGTGGTGTTGGAGAAGACGCTTGAGAGTCCCTTGGACTGCAAGGAGATCCAACCAGTCCATTCTGAAGGAGATCAGCCTTGGGATTTCTTTGGAAGGAATGATGCTAAAGCTGAAACTCCAGTACTTTGGCCACCTCATGCGAAGAGTTGACTCACTGGAAAAGACTCTGATGCTGGGAGGGACCGGGGGCAGGAGGAGAAGGGGACGACAGAGGATGAGATGGCTGGATGGCATCACCGACTCGATGGACATGAGTCTGAGTGAACTCCGGGAGTTGATGGGCAGGGAGGCCTGGCATGCTGCGATTCATGGGGTCGCAGAGAGTCGGACATGACTGAGCGACTGAACTGAACTGAATACAATAAGTATCGGATAACACTAGGAAAATTACAATGAGGAACTTTTAAAATGAATGATGCTTCACTCGAGTATGTTTATTATGATTTTATGCCAATAGATTATATAAATAGGTAGGCTAACATTAAAATTTTAACTTTTTTCCATAGGTTCATTGCATCTGTGATCATATTTTTCCTAAGAATTTTGCTTGCATAGTAGTAATAGAAACTTGAATTTTTCTGCTGGGTATTTTTCATGATAACAAGCTCATTATGTGTGATTTCACTGAATCACTTAACTGCAAGTACAGATTAAATTTCACTATAATTGAGTTTCAAGTTGTTAGATTTTTACCTACTAACCACACAACTTAATAGGAACACCCTATTTAATAACATGTACTTTTGCAATTTCTAAAAGGGTAGGCTCCAGGAGAATCTGGAAAGGGTATGCCTATCTCTAAGGGGTTTTTTTTGTTTGTTTGTTTTTGCAAATAGGTCTGTTATTCTCAAATGGAAATGAGTGAAATGTTTGATGGTTTTTAAATAGTTGGTTAAAATAAGCCTCTTGATTTTAATTTTGAATGTCAAAGTTATCATGATTTTTTTTAGGAAAAGAAGTTTAGTTTGAAAACACTTAAACTTAGGTTCTAATGTAAAGTGAAAGATTTGTCTGATCCTCTGGAAACCCACAGGCGGAAGGCAGTGTAAGAGGAGGTGAGCATGTCACAGACCTCTGTATACCCCAGGCTGGAATTCTTGGTGGAGTATGGACATATGGGGAAGAGTTAAAGAGTGCTGGGTGGACTTCGGAAGCCCAGTTGTTTGCCCCGAGTGACATACATCCCAACATCAAAATCAGGTGCTGCCTTCACTACACAACTGGTCCAAGAGATTCCACGTTCTCAGCAATCCTTATTTGCATGTTTTATGTCATTTAATGTAAATTTTAGGTGCTATATTTTATACTTAACTTTTTGGCTTTACCATATGAGAAATGAAAAGAAAAAAGAAGCATATTACGCTTCACTTATTCTTTTCTTCCTATTCCTGGAGATCACCAAAATAATCTCTTCTGGAGAGGAAAACCATCCAGTTCTCGGCTATTGCAAGGGATAGGCCTAATATTCTCTGTGTGCACTTCATGATGTTTTCATCAGTTTTACTGAAGCCCTATGGCTTTCTTGCTCAGGGGCTTAATCTATCACATGTGAGACCAATATACTTCATGTCACTAGAGGTTAGAGCTTTGGACTATCTCAGAATCAGTCCCCAATTTCAGTGATAGCAAAACCTTTTTATATTTGCAAAAAATTAAATATCCACCCCCAAGAAATTATTCAATTTATCACAGTAGAATTTTCTCTATGCTCATGTGTATTATCAATACTTGGGCACAGAGCCAAGCCAAAGTTTAGCTAGATTAAGAGACCAGTACACTTCATCTAATGTAACACTTGAAATAAATAGTTCTCCTGCACTCCTATTCAAAGGAAGATAATGAACTTCTTTGTTAATTCCCAATGATGTGTAATGTTACACAAAGAAAGATTCTAGCAAGGATCAGGCCATGAGCCATTATCTGAATTGCTCCAAGCTATTTTTCAGTCTCAGATAGCATTTTTATTTGAAATATTGCCTAACCAAAAGGAACTCATGAACATCTTGAGCAAATGCTAGAAAAACTTGTAGCAGTATTCACATCTTTATTCTACAACAATACCTTCCCACCCAAGTCATTTAGAATTCCTTTTGTTCACTGAAGGAAGTCTGGCCATAGGAGCTTTTCATCAGAAATGAAATAAATTGATATAGAATTTTAGCCAGCATGTATTGATAGAAGATATAACTGATTTATTGAATAAGTTGGGCACAGCAGAGTATGAAGACGTAAAAGAAATCTTTATTCTTTCTCATGTCTATCTTTCTTTTTCTCTCTGGGCAATTGCTTACACAGCTTTATTGCTTCTCCATTGTCTTTTGGATAATAATAAACAGTATCATCTTTAGGTATAAAAAAAGTCTGTGTTTGTGTTAGTCACTCAGTCGTGTCCGAGTCTCTGCCACCCTGTGGACTGTAGCCCACCAGGCTCCTCTGTCCATGGGATTCTCCAGGCAAGAACATTGGAGTGGGTTACCATGCCTTTCTCCAAGAGATCGTCCCACCCCAGGGACTGAACCTGGGACTTCCACATTGCAGGTAGATTCTTTACTGTCTGAGCCACCAGGGAAGCCAAAAGTCTAATTCTGTCTCATATTAAGTTTCACCTTCTCCACTGATTTAAAGCTTTTTTGACTCCTCTGACCTGAACCTAATCCAGGCCGAAAACCCACAGAAGAGGAGGAGCAAGCTGCTCCTGGTCCCTGTCTCTTTGTCTTCCTCTTTTACTCCCTCCCTCTCACTCTGCTGCCCTTGGACTTGGGCACTTGCACTGGCAGAGGGGCTTCATAAGGGCAATAGATAAAAAGGCCCCCTGACTGTGGTAACGTCTCATCATAGTCCTCCCCTCCGATGTTGGTTCCTTCTCTCATGGGACCCGTCTGAAGACTCTTCCTCCCACGCCCACAGAGCCTGCTCCCCAGGTGATCCCTCTTCCGGCCCATGTAATCTCGGGCTGAAGCAACCCTCAGTCTTGCTCCCAGTGCTGCTGTCTCTGCTGGGCTCTGTCTGGTATCAGGCTGCCCTTCGGAGGGGGACCCTTTGAAGGATGAAAGGCAAAACACTCAGTACCTTTTCCTGCCAAACCTGAAAGGATAGGTGGCTCTTTCTTTTTTAAAAATTCTTTTTCATATTTTTTTCCCATTTAGGTTATTACAGAATATGGAACAGAGTTCCCTGTGCTATAGAGTAGGTCCCTGTTGATTCTCTATTTTAAATACAGCAGTGTGAACGTTTCAGTCCCAAACTCCCAGTCTATCCCTCCCCCTGGTAGCTGTAAATTCATTCCCTAAGTCTGTGAGTCTGTTTCTGCTTTGTAGATTAGTTCATTTGTATCGTTTTTTAGATTCCACATGTAAATGTTATGATATGATATTTATCTTTCTATGTCTTACTTTATTTAATATTATAATATCCAGGTCCATCCATATTGCTGCAAATGGTATTTCGTTATTGTATGACTGAGTAATATCCCATTGTATACATGTACCACATCTTCTTTATCCATCATCTGTTGATCACATGCCACCCACAGGAGACTTTTTCTCTTTCTGCTGCCATCAAAGGACCTTCCAGGTGAGAACCAGACACAGTCTCTGACACCCCAAAGCTAGGAGGCACAGGTCAAGTTCTCCAAGAACTTTCCCCTCATGCTTTGCTCTCATCTGGGGTAGTCCCTCAATGACACAGGACAACGTCTTAATGTCTGTGTCATGAGAACAAGATCGAAATGGCAGTTTCCTTCCTAGCTGATATCCCAGCCAACTCTGAGGTAGTTTCTTGAGGCCCTCTGGTTTTCTCTTGATATTCTGGGAAGCGCCCCTATCAGCTCCCCAGTGTAAAGAGAAGGCCACTGCACAGGCATCCATTTGTTTACTTCAAGGAAACCCTTATCTTCAGGGTATAATAGAGCATCCTTTTCAGAACGTGGGGAACTTGCCCTACTGTTCTTAGCTTTGAGGCCTCAGCTACGAGTGAAACAGCAAGAAGGATCTTACCTAACATCCTGTTATACACACATGCTCTATTCAGACCCCATTTGTAAAGGTCTTTGTGGGCTTATTTGCCTTCCTTTGTCCATCCATCTAGGTGTCTACCCAGACTATGCATTCCTGCCGTGTAGCTCACCTTGCTCTACAATTATGTGGACTGAAAGTAATGCTTTTGAATGCCAATCATATCCTCTCATGGATTTCCCAGGTGATGCTAGTGGTAAAGGACCTGCCTGCCAGTGCAGAAGATATAAAAGACATGGGTTTGATCCCTGGGTTGGGAAGATCCCCTGGAGGAAGACCTGGCAGCCCACTCCAGCATTCTTGCCTGGAGAATTCCGAAGACAGAGGAGCCGGGGGGGCTACAATCCATGGGTCTGCAGAGTCGGATAGAACTAACGCAACTTAGCACACACATATTCCCTCAGGGCTACTGGAAAGGTCACAGGTCATACCCAGCCTATGCCACACTCACAAATCTGGAAAAATGAGCCCATTACTCTAAGCTGGAAAACTGGGCTTCTTTCCTTGAAAATCTGGAAATACGTCCCAGGGATGCTTAGGCTGCTGGCAGAGGTGAGAAAATAAGACCTCAGCACATAAAAATGGTTGTTAAAACAAATGTAATAAGCATTCACCAAGGGAAATTCCACTCTGCAGGTGTGTATTAAATACAGGAGAGAGAGGTATCAAGAGAAAAAGCACAGCTGGGGGTAGGGAGTGGTGAGGTTAGCATTAAGGCTGGTGAAATGAGTTTTAGAGGGAGGTAAAGTGAGGATGAAATGATTTGGCAGGAGGAGGGGCTTGCTTTGCTTTATTTTATTTTGTTTGGAAACTCTGTGGTCTTCAGGCTTGGCCAGAAAAACTCAGTGAGGAAGGAAAAGAGATGCATGTCTCCTTAGACGAGGCACTGCTTAGAAAATAATGAGCCAGAATTTTTTCCTGCCACAACTGGAAGTCCTCAAAAATAAAGAGAAAAAGCTTTTCTAGACCTTTCCACTTCAGGAAACACATTAACTTTCACATGATTTTCTTCTAAAAAATAATCTCAATGTCAGAGCAGAATTGGTTGGTAGGGAATTGACCCAGCCTAGTATTATTGGCAAGGTCCAGATTCTGAGACTATGCTATTTAAACATTCTCAATAAAATCGTACATAGAATTGTAACACTGATTTTGTTGAATTCCCACTATGTGCAGGGCACAGTGTTGGCAGAAGAGATAATTTAAATAGAATATGTATGCCATGAGCATTAACTTTGGCGAAGCTGTAAAGAAGTAATTTCTTAAAGAAAACTTACCTCTACATTACTGTCTTCAGAAATTTCCATGTTGCCTATTTAAGAGACAAAACTTCATCTCTTGATCATTCTAAATCAAGAATTTTGAATACATTTAACACTTTAAAAAAAGAGGGTGCTGGAAAGGAAAAGAAGGAAATGTAGAAAATAATATCAACAAACAGATTCAATAATTTACCATCAGAAGTTTCCTCAGAGCTGCCAGTAAATCTTTTGCAGAGTACATAATTAATATTTATGAGTGAGGCACTGTAGGGCCTACATCTGCCATTGCTCAGTAATTCACTTAAGTTTCTCTAAGTTTCCATTTTCTTAGTGCTGAGGTAGAATCAATTGACCCCAGTCCTTTGAGTTAGGGAGACTGGTTTGGTGTGGAAGAAAAAATATTTGAAACTCTAGAAAGGTAATCAGAGGCAGTTCATCCTTCTTGGATGGCAAAAAGAAACAGATTTGCACCTGGTAGAGATCCTGGTAATTTGATCCAAGTCCAGGAAGAAGTCAAAGGCCCTCCCAACAATGCCATAGTTTATTGTTCTCAAGAAACAGGCTGACTATTCTTTCTGCCTCAGACATTAGATCTCCTTGCTGTCCAAGGGACTCTCAAGAGTCTTTTCCAGTACCACAATTTGAAAGCATCAATTCTTCTCAAACCAGTCAATCCTAAAGGAAATCAACCTGAAGATTCATTAGGAGGACTTGATGTGAAGATCCAACTCATTGGAAGAGACCCTGATGCTGTGAAAGGTTGAGAGCAGGAGGAGAAGGGAGTGACAGAGGATGAGATGGTTGGATGGCATCACCAATTCAATGAACATGAATTTGAGCAAACTCCAGGAGATAGTGAAGGGAAGCTTGGTGTGCTGCAGTCATGCCGATATGACTTAGCAACTAAACAACAGACGCATGACTGTATTATCCCAGAGAAAGTAACTTATCTGTAACAATATGTGTCAGCATCCCAGGTAAACTTGTGAGGAAATTCTCTTGGTTCATCTCTGGGAAGGAGACTGAAGTGGACCTGAAGTGCCTATCTCCACCAGCACTGGCAGGACCATAGCCCCAGTCTGGCCTCTAAATAGTTAATGACTGTGCAGACAAGAGCACAGTTTTGAACTAATAATTGGGCTAAGGTTTAGGAAGGTAAAAAGGATGACGGATGCCTCTTCATGTAGAAGGTAATGGACATTCTCAAGGAAAGGCATAGGAGACTAGAGAAAAGATTGACGGGAAAGGCAACAGAGATGAAAGGGATGAAAGAGAGAGTTTTGAATGGTTCACCCTCCTTTTGATGACCAAGTTCTTAGATAGAGATCACTCTCTTCTGAAATCTGAGCCATTAGAAATCTTCAACCTCCATCATGCTTGAGTATGTGATGGGTTGGAGAAGTCAGCAGGATGGTGGCAAGAAGGAGGGTGATGCCCAGGGGGAAAGGACCACATTCCCCCTCGTTGGAAGAGCGTTCATACAGAGGGAATTGATGAGGAACTCCTCCATCCCAGCCCCAATCCCACCCCGATCCTGGTGTTTTCTAAGCAGGGCCCCCTGTGACCTACCGAGTAGAAAATCCCATGGAACTACAGAAAGAAAGAAGGCACCCCGGGCCCACATGGCTACCCACCAGAGTTTAGTAAGGAAAAGTCTTCACGACCAGAATAATAAATTTTCAAAGGTGTACTTTGAGTGTCAAATGAGACCACTTCAGTAAAAATGCTTTTCAAGCCATGAAGTGCTACACAAAATACTATTGTATACCAATATCAATCACATACATCTTGATACAAAGTTATTGGTCTGGCTTCCTGTCTCTAGTTCCAAAGTAATCTTTTTTAATGCCTACAGATTATCATTCTGAGCTGAAAGTCATATGGATTAAGTATATATTCTTTTCCTTTTCTTTCTTTCTTTTCTTTTTTCCTTTGATATGTATTCTTTGTTAACCAGTTGGCTTGTTCCCAAGGTAGGCTAGGACGGAAGACATTGGAAGCCCAGAGCATAAATAAGAAGGCACTGTGTTCATTTACTGAGCTGTTTTGAAGCATCTGCTTTGTCCCAGACAGCGTGAGAAGTACCAGAGACAAAAATAAATAAATAAAAGAACAATTTGTACTCTCAGGAGACCTCAGTCTGGAGGAGGAGACACAACAATTCCGCTGAGTTTAGGACAGGATGTGCTAAGACAGACAATCACTCTTCTTAGGAATGGGTCAGCTCTTAGGAGCTGGCCTTGCTTATGTGGACCCCAGGGTCAGCATAACACCCACGCCTATGAAGAGGGAGCTGAAGTTGGTTGCCTAGTGACTGAGACTGGCAGGTCTGCTGTCGTCCAGAACTAGATTACATAATTAGGAACTCCGGGTTGTAAGAAACACAAACCCCATCTAGAATATGGTGTGTGAGGAAGTGAGCAGCAAAATAATACTAAACATAAGAAAAAACAAATATCAACCATGCAGAGTGGTTTTGTATGGTCGGTTAGAGTTTGGGCTTTCAATCATGCCACCTGCGTTTGAATTCCAAGTTTTATTCCTACTCTCTGTGTGATGTTGGGCAAGTTATTTAATGTTCCATGCCTTGATTTTCCCATATTTTAAATGGGGCTAAAGAAAGTACTTCAAAAAATTGTATTGTGGATTGAAGAGAAAAATCCCTGAAAACCGTTTTAAACAGTTCTGGCAAAAAGTGAGAGCTCCGTAAATGTTATCATTCATCAGTGCTATGTTTCTATGCTTCAGCAAAAGCTAAATGGTAAGAATTCTTGGGAAGGAAAATCCATCTCAGGCAGGCAAGCCTCATGAAGTCTGGAATATCATGAAATGGTAAGTCACTGAGAATCTGGGGAGTGCTAATGACCAAGTTATTTTGGTCACCTAAACCCACCTCAGCTATAGATCTATTTGTTTTCACCCATCTTCACCACGAATATGACCCAACTTTTCTCCCTGAACCTGTGCCTACTGCTTCTCTCCTTGACGTTATAGCTTCTGCCTTTCCAGCTTCTGCCTGTTCTTGATGTCCCCCTCCTGCTTTTTCTCTTTACAGCACTGAACTTCTGCCCCCAGCACCAACCCCACTTCTGTCTGTATTTTACACTCAGATTTCCTTTGAGAGGATCAAACTAGTCTCAATGTCCCTGCCAAGCAAAACAGTTCTATTAGCCACTTAATAGGTGCTTGGCAAGTCAGTCTTCCTTGAATCGGGCATATGCTCCTGGGGCTTTCAGTAGCGGCCAGCAGAGGGCGCTGGGTAGCATAGAGCACAACCACCTGAGGGTAAGGATGCACTCAAGTCTGCTTCCTAGCAGAAGTGGGCACTGGCTCCCTGAAGGAATGTGAGGCTTGAGCTCTACCTTACCAGTACCTCCAACCATCATCTGTCAGGAAAAGGGAAACAAAAACTTGTTTAAGTGCACAAAATACCCATATCTTCTGAATTTCAAACACAATAATTAACATGGTTGAAGTCATTCATAGCTGTCATATCACCTATATTATAGAGCTTGTGTCCTCTTTGATCAAAGAATCTATAATGTTCTGTTAAATTTCTGCCAAACTCTAAAGGATCTAATTTTCCTTTTCGGTAAAATGAGATGATTGCATTCTGTTGATCTTGACAACTGCCAGCTCTGATGCTCTATAATCTATGACTTTTTATAACATGTCCTGCACTGCAGACTACATCTAACATCTGTAGGGTCCATAGTGAGAATACCAATGGAATTCCACACACATAACACAGCATAATATCATAGCACAGAAGTTCTATAAATCAAAGGGAAAGGCAGCTAAATGAAATATACTTGATAACATACCTTTAAGAAGACCTGGGGGGCTAAATTTGAATTCAGAATTCCTGGACTCCTTAAGAGTTCTGGAATGTGGTAGCGCTGGGAGGGCCAGCTGCTGCCTGCCCGGGCCCCCAGCTTACAGCCTGTTTCCTCTTTGCTTCTCATCCCAGGCTGTATCCTGCATGATGGGGGCCTCGTGCACACACATAGCCCCTGTTCTAGTCCATATATACAACTCCTCCACTCAATCCCCCAAACCTCGGCTCCTCAGCCATGCCTGGGACTTAGGGTTGTGCATGCAGCCAGGGGTCTGCTTAAAATGGAGAGACTGGGGGGAGGGCTGGGGCCATTTGAGCAGGGAATTTGGGGATCCCAGGAACTTCACATGTAGTAAAGAAAGGAGGGGGAGGCTCTAAGTGGGCACATCCTCTTGGCCTCCCAAACTCCTCATCTGATAAGGGGGGCTTAACCAGAGTAGGGCCAGAGTAGGACTCTCTAAAGCGTGGATCCCTAGGCAAGAACCAACCTTACCTGTGTCTCAGAGGAGGGTGCTTCTTGCCATGACTCCCTGGCCCACACCTACCAAATAAGCTACCAGGTAACTGTTCTGTCCCTAATTCATCCTTCTGACCTTGAAATGCTACACAACTAACCTAATAAAAGGATACATAGAAACAGTTTAGGGAATAATGGACTTATTTGATAAACTTTTGTTTGCATTCTACTGTGTTTAAAAATGCCAGGAAGAAGCTTCCTTTGTCTCTTAGTGATAAAGGATTCCTTAAGTTCCCAATCCAATCCCCCTTAAGTCTGACTTTGTAGATTTCATGAGGCACCCTCACTTTATAGATTTCTTTTTTTTTTTTTTTTACACGAACTCCCAAACATGAACCCCCCTCCCACCTCCCACCCCACATCTTCCCTCCAGATCATCCCCATACACCTGATTGCAGTGGCTAAAACTTTCAAAACTATGTTGAATAGTAGTGGTGAGAGTGGGGAACCTTGTTTTGTTTCTGACTTTAGGGGAAATGCTTTCAATTTTTCACCATTGAGGATAAAATTTG
>SJYX01018014.1:0-85917 GCA_006410675.1 Oreotragus oreotragus | reverse complement strand
AACCAGAGATCAAATTGCCAACATCCGCTGGATCATGGAAAAAGCAAGAGAGTTCCAGAAAAACATCTATTTCTGCTTTATTGACTATGCCAAAGTCTTTGACTGTGTGGATCACAATAAACTGTGGAAAATTCTGAGAGATGGCAATACCAGACCAACTAACCTGCCTCTTGAGAAACCTGTATACAGGTCAGGAAGCAACAGTTAGAACTGGCCATGGAACAACAGACTGGTTCTAAATAGGGAAAGGAGTATGTCAAGGCTATGTATTGTCACCCTGCTTATTTAACTTATATGCAGAGTACATCACGAGAAACGCTGGGCTGGAGGAAGCACAAGCTGGAATCAAGATTGCCGGGAGAAATATCAATAACCTCAGATATGCTGAGGACATCACCCTTATGGCAGAAAGTGAGGAGGAGCTAAAAAGCCTCTTGATGAAAGTGAAAGAGGAGAGTGAAAAAGTTGGCTTAAAGCTCAACATTCAGAAAACTAAGATCATGGCATCCGGTCCTATCACTTCATGGCAAATAGATGGAGAAACGGAAACAGTGACAGACTATTTTTCTGGGCTCCAAAATCACTGCAGATGGTGATTGCAGCCATGAAATTAAAAGACGTTTACTGCTTGGAAAGAAAGTTATGGCCAACCTAGACAGCATATTGAAAAGCAGAGACATTATTTTACCAACAAAGGTCCATCTAGTCAAGGCTATGGTTTTTCCAGTAGTCATGTATGGATGTGAGAGTTGGACTGTGAAGAAAGCTGAGCACCAAAGAATTGATGCTTTTTAACTGTGGTGTTGGAGAAGACTCTTGAGAATTCCTTGGACAGCAAGGAGATCCAACAGTCCATCCTAAAGGAGATCGGTCCTGGGTGTTCACTGGAGGGACTGATGTTGAAGCTGAAACTCCAATACGTTGGCCACCTGATGTGGAGAGCTGATTCATTTGAAAAGACCCTAATGCTGGGAAAGATTGAGGGCAGGAGGAGAGGGGGACGACAGTAGATGAGATGGTTGGATGGCATCACCAATTCAATGGACATGAGCTTGGGTAAACTCTGGGAGTTGGTGATGGACAGGGAGGCCTGGCATGCTGTGGTTCATGGGGTTGCAAAGAGTCGGACACGACTGAGCGACTAAACTGAACTGAACTGATAGTCCCACTGGGGAAAAAACCACCCAATTTTAGTACTGAGAGAAGAGATTGTTTAATTGTTAGCTTTTGTGCCAAGAGGCAGCCTAATAAAGCCCCTTATGAAAAACCAAAAAAAGAATATAAGAAAAACGAAATTTAGAAAGATGGGAATAAATAACAAATAATATGCACCATTTATGTAAAAATGTTTGTCTAGGATTGCCTGGTGGTCCAGTAGGTAAGATTCTGTACTCCCAATGCAGAGGGCCTGGGTTCGATCTCTGTTCAGGGAACTAGATCTCTGTTCAGGGAATTAAGACCCAGAGTGGCCAAATCAATAAATAAATATTAAAAAAAACGTTTGTCTATATACAGAATCTTTCTGGGAAGATGTGTAACAAACTGGTTATAGTGATCAATTCCGAGTGGAGACGGGTTGGCTGTGGGAGGGACCCTGCTTCTCAACATCTGTTTTCCTTTTGTGCTGGATCCTTGCCTGACCCTCCCCACCTTCTACCTGGTGCTCTGTGCCCAGGAGGCAGCCCCGTGGGCTCCACACCAGCTGGAAAATGGAGAGGGGACAGGACTGTGCAGTCACGTTTTGTTACCCCGAATCCCTCTCCGTAATGTTGCCCGAGGCTGGTTGAGTCCCTTGGCTTGTCACCCCGCAGCTCTGCTCTCCTGGTTCTGGAAACCCTGCCCTCAGACCTCGGATGGGAGGGGGTGAGTGGTTCTCTACTACACTGCCTGTCCCTGGTCCACCCCATCTTTATAAAACTCCATCAAACTATTCAGTACAAGAGCATTGCTTTCTGCTAGGATCCACACATTAAAAACAAAAAACTAGAAAACTGTCTTTAGAAAGCAAAGTGGATGAATAGGTCAAGTAGCGTATGTCATGGCAATACACCAGCAATGGGAACTCAAATGAGCTGAAGTATGCATGGGGCGTCTGACTCTGCGATGCCGTGGACTGTAGCCCACCAGGCTCCTTTGGGCATGGCATTTTTCAGGCAAGAATACTGGAGTGAGTTGGCCATTTCCTCCTCCAGGGGATCCTCCTGACCCAGGGATCGAACCCGAGTCTCCTATTATCTTCTGCATTGGCAGGTGGTCTCTTTACCACTGAGCCACCTGGGAAGCTCTCAGTGAATTGAAGAGGAACATCTTACTTGCTCATTTACATCATCCATCCAAAGGCGTAATGTTTTCCGGATAGTGGGGTAATTGTTCCTGGGCCCCGTCTGCGGCTTCAGCAGACCAGCCTTCTCGAGGTTGTGCAAGGTCAGGATGTGCTCATAGCCGTAGGTCTGCAAGAGAAATCAGGTCAGGAAAATGGTTTCTGTGACTTTCAAAAAGGAGCACTTCCAACAAATCCACTGGTGAGCACTCTGGGGCACGTTACCAGAATCCAGGCAATGACTGTTCACAGGCGCAGGCAGGGCAGGACGGAAGCCTGTCCTAAAGCTGCTTGCCCATGCCAACAAATCCAGCTCGCTGGATCACTCAAAGGATTTAAACTTTTCACTTTAAAGTTGCGAGAATTTATGGGCCCAACATAAGTGAGCATCAAATAAATTATAGTATTCTGGACTTCCCTGGCAGTCTAGTGGTTAAGGTCCCATGTTTCCACTGCAGGAGGTGGGGGTCTGATCCCTGGTCAGGCAACTGAGATCCCCCATAGCATGGCCAAAAAAATAAATTATAGTATATTTTCATATGGAATATAATTAGCTGTTAAAAGCAGAATGAGGAAGACCTACACATCCTGATTAAGTACAAGTTTCTGGATTTATTCTTAAGGACAAAAAAATAGAATACGCTAAGTCCTCTAGATACAAAAAAGTTCTGTTCTGAGAGCACGTTTTTAAGTCCAGCAAAGTTAGCCTGAGTACCCAACTAATACAATTGGAGGGCAAGCTGCAGTTTCTCTTAAGCCTCACATTGATGGAATGTACATTCACATCTTTGAAAGTTTGTAACTTTTGAAGGTTTGTGTGTAGGGGACTTACTGTACTTCACATAATAGGATTTTATTTCTATTAAAAGAGATCTAATGAGTAATAAAAGGTGATGCTTATATGATACTTTCCATGTTTTAAGTGCTTTATATATGTTAACTCAATCATTCTTACTATAACCCCATGAGGTAGACACTATTATCTCCATTTTACGGAGAACTTTAAATAACTTGCCCAAGGTCACACAGCTAATGAGTAACTGAGCTGGGACTCAGATCCAGTTGGTCTCACCCCATGGTCTGTGTATATAAAATTCGTTGTACACACACGCAAAGAAGGGGATCTGGAAGCACACAAACCAAACTGCTCACGTAAGTCCTCTCCAGGGAGGGGAACGGGGGGGAGGGGAAGGCGAGGGGGGATCACAGTTTGTACCATATGTATATGTGTGTGGGTGTTAGATGCTCAGTTGTGTCCGACTCTTTGCAACTCCATGGACTATTGCTCAGTTGTGTCCAACTCTTTGCAACTCCATGGACTATAGCCTGCCAGGCTTCTCTGTCAGTGAAATTCTCCAGGCAATAATAATATTGGAATGGGTTGCCATTCCCTTCTCCAGGGGATTTTCCAGACTCAGGGATTGAACTCGGGTCTCCTGCATTGCAGGCAGATTCTTTACTTTCTGGGCTACCTGGGAAGCCCTTGCACCATATACTTCTGCTTCATTTGAATGTTATATGATGAGAATGCACATGTAAGTTTTTAAAGGTGAAGTAAACAAAAAACCCAAACTAAGTGAGTATTTAGTTTTGACAATAACGTACTTAACTGTAAAAAGTAACAGCAAATACATACAGCCTGAAACATTTTTAAACGGAGAGGAGAATTTTAAAAACAATGGTGGGCTTTTCCTTACTATAAAGTAACAGCCCTGATTTAAGTAAGTCGGCTAAGGAATCGTCATCAGCAAGTTCCCTTCCTCTGTGGAATTGTCTGGTTAAAGAGCACGAGCGCTAGTCCCCGGCTGTTTGGGTTTAGTCCTGGCTCCAGTACATACTATCCATGGGATTCTCTGGGCAAGAATACTACAACCGCAGATAGGCAGATGATACCACTGTTACAGCAGAAAGTGAAGAGGAGCTGAAGACTCCCTTGATGAGGGTGAAAGAGGAGAGTGGAAGAACTGGCTTAAAACTAAGTATTAAAAAAGCCAAGTTCATGGCATCTGGTCCCATTACTTCATGGCAAATAGGAGAAAGTGGAGGCAGTGAAAGACTTTACCTTCTTGGGCTCCAGAATCTCTGTGGACAGTGACTACAGCTGTGAAATCAAAAGATGCTTGTTCCTTGGAAGAAAAGCTATGACAAACCTAGACAGTGTATTCAGAGACATCACTTTGCCAACAAAGGTCCACACAGTCAAAGCTATGGTTTTTCCAGTATCATGTATGGATGTGAGCTGGATCATAAAGGCGGAGCACCAAAGAATTGATGCTTTTGAACTGTGGTGCTGGGAAGACTCTTGAGAGTCCCTTGGACTGCAAGGAGATCAAGCCACTCAATTTTAAACAAAATCAACCTGAATATTCATTGGAAGGACTGATGCTGAAGCTGAAGGTTCAATACTCTGGTCACCTGATGCAAAGAGCCAACTCATTGGAAAAGATCCTCATGCCGGGAAAGATTGGAGGCAAAAGGAGAAGGGGATGACAGAGGATGAGATAGATGGCATCACCAACTCAACGGGCATGAATTTAAGCAAACTCCAGGAGATAGTGGAGGACAGAGGAGCCTGGAGTGCTGCAGTCCATGGCATCTCAAAGACACACAACTTAGAGAATGCAAAATAACTGGCACACACTAGCTGGTGACCTTGGGTAAGTTACAGCACTACTCTGTTGCCTTAGTTTTCTCATCCATAAAATGGGGATAAGACTATCTCGCTCATCACCTTTGTAAGGATTAAACAAATGAATACATATAACACTCTTTTAACTAAGCCTGGCATGTAGTAAAAGCTCAATAAACATTAACTGTTGTTATTATTATGCAAACACAGTAGACAAATACCAAGGACAATCCCTCTAGGTATTAAAACATTTAAGTTAGTTAGTTAAGTCGCTTGGTCAGTCGTGTCCGACTCTTTGTGACCCCATGGACTGTAGCCCACCAGGTTCCTCTGTCCATGGGATTTTCCAGGCAAGAGTACTGGAGTGGGTTGCCATTTCCCTCTCCAGGGGATCTTCCCGACCCAGGGATCGAACCCAGGTCTCCCACATTGCAGGTAGACACTTTAGCCTCTGAGCCACCATTTAAAAGATAATGGAAACACTACACCCAAATAGCAGCTTTGGGAAGAATTTTTTTAGAAAGGTGCTTTCACCCCTGGCAAATTAGTCATTTAAAAATGTACTGACCTGTAGAATTTCTCTTTTGTAATAATCCAGAACTTTCTGTTTGAGTCCACTATTGCACACAGACTGGAGGCAAACTAGCCTTAACACCTTGATCAAGGGATGTTTTTGGGCAATACAATCCTCAATGTAGCTGTTGACCTGAAAACAAAGTGTAAATGGGTACCAGAATCTGGTCTTGGGACTGACAGAACTGGATATTTACTATCATTTTTCAAAGTGAAATAAAGGAGATGAGTGCGAAAAGGGCTCATTCTTTTTGCACTTTCCCTCAGCTCCCTCCAGAGTAGCTCCTTCGGCCCCTGCTACACACACCCCGCCACCAGGCAGACACACCAGCGATCAGGGAACACAGGCCGGCCAGGGAAGACTCGAGGGACCCAGCAGCCTGTCTGGACTCATCTGTCTCCATGGATGGACAACCTCCAGAGGCTGTTGCATGTCCTGGGTGTGTGATCCTGGCTACCCCAGCAGCAATTTATCAGCATAAAGTAACAAGAATCTTTCTACAAGATGGGAATTTTCACAAATTGGATCATTTCAAATTTAGTAATAGAGGTGGATATGTAAAGGAACTATCAGACCAATTTGCTGGGACCTCCCTGGTGGTCCAGTGGCTAAGACTCAGCCATCCCAACGCAGGGGGCCTGGGAGCGATCCTTAGTCAGGGAACTGGATCCCACATGCCACAGCGAAAAGATCCCACATGCCGCAACTAACACCCGGTGCAGCCAAATAAATTAATTTAAAAAAAGAGACCAATTCACTTAGGAAGTAAATCTATTTATTTAGAGATCTTTGATTTTAGGGGCGGGGCCTCACCTCTCTGTGTATTGAAGAAAGTGCCTTCAATACAATAATCTTAAATACTTAAGATCTCTATTTTCACATTTTGCACCTGCTCTTTAAAATATTTAGATAAGGCATGGGAATCAAAGCAATTGCTTTTATAGCTGTAATCTTAGCTTTGATAAGGAATCAGTTATTTGTTAGAACAGTTTCATTTTCACATACTTTATCAGTGTCTATTCCAGACATAAACTCCTGCTCCACTGTCAATTTATCAAAGAAGTCTTCAGAAGCTAAAATGGAAATAGCAAATTTGTAAGTAAGAAATTCAATAAATGTTAATGCTTTTATACACAGAGCATGATTAGGAAACATGACATGCAAAAAAGAAAGCAAACAAAAAATTCAAACTGCCACTGGAAAAGAATCTAAGAAACATGGAAAACTACAACTCTGACCTCCTAAGTTACATCCAGGAATAGTCAACCACTGTGCCCTTTCGCTATTCTTAGGACTCTCATGAAATCTCAAGATCCTTAGGACTCTAATAAGATCTTAGGAATTTTTCTTCAGTATCAGTGAAAGCTAATTTGCCAAGAGCCTTTTACTTGCATCATCAGATCGAACCCAGTTTCACCTGATTTCCACGTCCATCAATATGAAAACAAAGGACTGATTTTCTAACACTTTTACGTAAGATTCAAAGTATACTTTATAAAACAGGGCATTGAACAATCTCTAACTCAGGTTTTATAGCCTGTGTTTTAACAAGTAAATTCATCTTTGGTGTAATAGACATTTCCCAAGCTCTTTCAAAATACTTAACATATGCTCCCTACCTAGGGAGACTTCAAGGAAAAAACAGAAACTAAACAGAAACTGGATTCTGCCCTAAGTAATCTATAATGACAAGACAAAAACCAGATTGAAAAAATTAACTGCCTCATGTTAGGGGAAGAATTTTTTTTTCTTTTTGACATTCCAAATATTGTTTCACGTGATTATATTATTAATGAAAGAAAACTGAGTTAATCACAAAGGGAACATTTTTGACTATAAACATGGGAACATTTAATTAACACTGAGGATAACATATGGTATTAAAAAAGAGCTAACCCTCCCAAGGGAGCATGGCAGTGCCAATAGCCATGGTGTCAGTCATGGTGCATGCCAGTCAGCCCCAGGTGAGCTCCATCACTTCCCAAGGATACTCACTAGTTACATCTTTGATCAGCTCTGCAATCGAAGTGTGGTTTGCGAGGGAGCCTCGCGCTGCCTGCATGTGGGGCAGCTGTGAAACGAACTGCTTGATCTCCCCAACCGTCTTGGCGTTATGCATTTCCTGAAATGCATAAAAGATCAGAAGCGGGAAGTGGGGAAGATATTTTAAGTGCTCTCTTCTTTGTATTGCTTAGAGGACATTCAATTTATACTAATGCAAAAGAAAAAATGGAATACAAATAAATCAGGCCAGACCCATCTTCAACATGACATAAAAAACAGAAAAGAGCATGTGTTCCTGTTCCCTACATTAGTACCTTTTTAGGGAGCAAATGCCTAAGGTTTTTTTCCTTCCCAGGCACCAGATAATACTGTGATTAGTATCTGTGGGGACACTATTAGGTTATCCACAAACATTTCTGAGTAAAAAATTAAAATCAAGACATTATGTTAAGAGGGGAACATAAATAGCAAAAAGTTTCCTCTGTAACAGAAAAAAAATCCATTCTTACTGCTGAACCTCAATCTTGAATATTGTCCATGGATAAAAAGGACCTTACTTCGTGATGAGAAATTTTTTTTTGTTTGCAAAGTTTAGTAATTGTAAAGCAAGTAACTCAGAAAATTGAAGAAAATCAATTAATGAATACTAATCCTAAGAAAAACCATACCCTTGACTAGACAGACCTTTGTTGGCAAAGTAATGTCTCTGCTTTTCAATATGCTATCTAGGTGAAGAAAGCTGAGTGCTGAAGAACTGATGCTTTTGAACTGTGGTGTTGGAGAAGACTCTTGAGAGTCCCTTGGACTGCAAGGATATCCAACCAGTCCATTCTAAAGGAGATCAGCCCTGGGATTTCTTTGGAAGGAATGATGCTAAAGCTGAAACTTCAGTACTTTGGCCACCTCATGCGAAGAGTTGACTCAGGAAAAGACTCTGATGCTGGGAGGGATTGGGGGCAGGAGGAAAAGGGGACGACAGAGGATGAGATGGCTGGATGGCATCACCAACTCGATGAGTCTGAGTGAACTCTGGGAGTTGGTGATGGNGAAGAGTTGACTCAGGAAAAGACTCTGATGCTGGGAGGGATTGGGGGCAGGAGGAAAAGGGGACGACAGAGGATGAGATGGCTGGATGGCATCACCAACTCGATGAGTCTGAGTGAACTCCGGGAGTTGGTGACGGACAGGGAGGCCTGGTGTGCTGCAATTCATGGGGTCGCAAAGAGTCGGACACGACTGAGTGACTGAACTTAACTGAACTGAATCCTAAGAAAGATGAACCTAGGGACCTCCCAGGTATGTTCAGTGTTTTAAGACTTCACCTTCCCACGCAGGGGGTGTGGGTTTGATTCCTGGTCGAATCACACATGCCTCATGGCCAAAAAACCAGAACATAAACAACAGAAGCAAAAATTGTAATAAGTTCAATAAAGATTTTCTAAATGGTCCACATTAAAAAAAAAAACTCAAAAAAAAAAAAAAGATGAAACCTGGAAATACAGACTCAGTGAAAAAAATTAGTCTTCAAAGTTCTCCTAATATATGTTTCCAAAGACTAAACATGCAGAGTTCAGCATCTTACTGAATTTCCGTTTCAAAAATGAGCTTAACCAAGAATAAACCAGTGGCTGGGCAAGAGGAGGCAGGAAGGTGATAATGAAGCCATCCATTTAAAAGCTCTGGGCTCCTGGGATTTCACTCTTATTATCACCTCCTGCATCTGCAGAGTTCCCTTGTCGTTGGCATGTTGGCTAAACTGGGAGCTTTTGGTCCAAATTGGATCTTTTATTTAGAGTACAGCTGGCTTCCTCTTAAGAGAGATGGGAAATAATTAAAAAGAAAGTAAAACAAATATTTATGGTGAACGCTTGTAAACTCAAACTACTACCCTTCTCTCCCTAAAAGAGAAAAACACCTTTTTTCATGGGTCTGGGAAGAAGTTAAAAAAAAAACAACCTTGGGGGGGATTTCCCTGGTGGTCCAAAGGTTAGAACTCCTTGCTTCCAATGCAGGGGGCAGGGCTTCCAGCCCTGGTTGGGGAACTAAGATCCTGCATGCTGCGAGGTGCAGAATGAATGAATGAATAAAGGTGCATATATTAAGAAAAAAAAGAAAGAAAGAAAGAAAACCCTGGGTCCTCCAGTGGCTGAGCCCACGGTTTCTCAGGAGAGCTGCAGCCCCGCTTAGTGGCTGCACTTTGGCAGTCCTTGCTCGCTAGGAGGGGTGGGCAGTCTAGCCTGTGATGTACAGAAGCTGGGTAACAACCAAACCATCTCACCTCGAATGCTGCGGAGATCACCTTTGCTTTCTTGCTAAGCACGGAGCCCACAGCATTGAAGTTTTTATCTCTGATCTCAGCGTACAGCTCCTCTGCAGAATTCAGCTGAAGCTTCTTTGCTTCCGTGGGAAGGTCCTTACCACCATCGCCCTGCTTTTTAGGGGCAAATTTCTCCGGAGGTAATTTCACATAACCTGAACAACAGCGGAAGGGAACAAGGCCCTGCGTGTGTTTAATGGAAGAACCAGTTTAGCTCAGGCACTAAACAGAATTTTCCAACTCAAAAGAGGGCGGAAGCTGGCTTTAGAAAAAATGGTGCATGGCACTGAGGCTCTGATTTTTCCACAATCACAGTACAGAATGCAGTCACTCTTCAATATTAATATCATGGTTCCACTTTTCTTTGGAGTCACCTACCTAAATCACTGCAGCAATGTTTAGTTCCTAAATTTATTCAGGAGTGGGTTACGTTTTCACTTAAAAAGATTTTACAAGGATCTCCATTATCTTATGGTGTTTTTCAAACTGTAGGTCATGTCCTGTTAGTGGATCATTAAATACCATAGTGCATCACATGAAGTAGGGGAATGGTTTTTTAATAAAATTTTGCTTCAGTTTCATACACACATATGTGTGTATGTAGTAGGTCATGATATAATACGTATTTTTTGTCCAAAATAGTTTGAAAGCTATCATCTGAAAGTCAATTTCAGCTCACTTCCTGTTTTTACAAAGTTTTATTGGCACAAAGCCATGCCCATTTGTTTTCTCTCATCTGCGACTGCTTTCACATTACAATGAAGAACGGAGACTCCACAGAGGCACTGTGTAACCTAAAATATCTGCTCTCTCTCCACTCTGATCCAGGAGAAGCTCCCAAATTACTCGGCACAGCATCCAGTTCCTCCACTAAGTAGCCTTAACCCACGTCTCCCACCTGTGTTCCCTCCAAACCAACTTAGTCGCCATTTCCAGAAATACCCCACATGCTCTTACGAGTTGCCTTAGCACATAAACTGGTTTAACTCTAAGAAGCTTGGCAGTATGAATCAAGGACCTTATAATATTAATACATCTGACCCCTAAATCCTGCATCAGAGAATGCAGAGGAAGAAATATAGTATATGAAAAAAAATTATGTACAGAGATGCCTTTACCATTAAAAAAAAAAAACCCAAACAATATAAACTGCCCAACATTCGGGGAAGGGTTGTACAAACCATGGTATAATATATATTATGGATTTTAATTAAGCTATTAAAATTATACATATGCTGAGAAAATGCTCATCTTATACCAAATCAAAAACGAGGTTCAGGGAATCCCTGTACCTAGTCCAGTGGTTAAATCAGCGCTTTCTCTGTGAAGACTAGGGTTCAATCCAGGTTCAATCAAAATCTGGTCAGGGAAGTAAGACAGCCCACAAGCCGCGTGGGCTCCCGCAACGGCCCCCACCGCCCCCCGCCCAAAAAATTTCAGAATAATCTGTACAAGCTGATTCTACTTTTTGTTAACTAAAAACTAACTCTGCATAGAAAAAATTACTATGAGGAAATACACCAAAATATTAACCTTGGTTGTCCCAAAGTTTGGGGGCAGGATCTCAAGGATCATGGGAGATGTATGTTTTCCTTCTTTATTTTTTCAATTTTCCCTTAATCAATGTTTGACTTATGAAAAACAAAAAACAAAAAACCTTGCTGCCAAGAAACTGAATTTACACATATTCCTTGTCTTCTTGGAGCATCTCTTCCTACCTCTCACCTATCTTACATAGCCTCCTCTCACTCCCCAGGCCGCCTCCCTGCCCTAAACCCTAGCTCCTTCTAAAGGTATCTTTAGATACCTCGTTGCTTTGATTCCTACCTACTATCTAGCACAGAACCCCTCTGCCCATGAAATGGAGTTTTTAGGGGTATTCAAGATGCCATCTTTTGGTGACTTCCCTGGGTGGTCCAGTGGTTAGGAATCTGCCTTCCAATGCAGGGATCTTGGGTTTGATCCCTGGTCGGGGAACTGGGATCCCACATGCTGCAGGGCAACTAACCCCATGTACTGCAACTACTGAGCCCCTGCACACAAAAAAGACTCAACACAACCAAAAAAAAAAAGCCAAATTTTGGAACAAATAATTTAAAAATAAGACTTTTTACAGCCTTACTAAAGACTGCTTTGTGGAAACCCCTCTTCATGGCTGTGTCTTCATCTACTCCCTTGGCCACCCATCTATCCATCTGCTCTCCATGCATTCTTATGGTAGAATACACCCAACATAAAACTTACCATTTTAACCATTTTACAAAAGCATTTATTACAAACACAGCTTTCTACAACCACAGCTGGTCTCTAGCTCCAGAACTTTTTTTTATCCCAAAAGAAAACCCTGGGACTTCCCTGGCAGTCCAATGGTTAAGACTCCATGCTTCCACTTCAGGGGCTGTGGGTTCAATTCCTACTTGCTGAACTAAGATACCGCATGCCTTGTGGTGCAACCAAAAAATTAAAAAACAAAAAACCCAAAGGAAATCCCATACCCAACAGGAGTTGACTCCTCACGCTTTCCTCCAGGGCTCTTCCTTGGCTCCCTGGGATATAATTCAGGATGCCAAAAGAGACTGGGGCTCATGCAAATGAGGGAAGGAGGCCTGGATGGGACAGGAGTGGTGGAGTCTGCGGTAGTCTGGAGAGAAGGGCCTGTCTAAAGAAGGGGTCTGCACTGGGCACCAGCTGCCACGTAGGAATGTGGTCATGGGGTTGCCAGAGCCTCACAGGTTTTTAAAAACATGGAATACATCAAGATCATTATTAGAGTCTTCTCCAATTTTAAATAGTGACAGAAACAGACACAAATCATGCAGTCAAAACCAAATAAAACATACTTGTGACCTCTGACCCCAACTGTCTGTTAAGCCTAACTCTCCCAGGCCTTCAAGTCTATCATCGTTTTCAACCTCCTGTTATCACCTTTCTCCCAGAATGTACCCCGCTGTGCCCTCTGCCTCAGCAAGCTTTTTGCCTCACAGTTCCCCACAGGTACTATGCTGCCTGCCCCTCACCAGCAATGCCCCCCTAAATTCTACCCATCTTTGCAAACCTAGTACAAAAGCCACCTCATCCACAAGTTTCCTGATGACTACCCACCTTGGAATCTATGTTCTCCAACTGCAGGGCCACCTGCATTTAGCCCTGGGCCTCTGCTCACAGGGGGCACACACAGTCCCATGTGGTAAACACTCGCCAGCCTATGCATGACCAACAAGGACAGTTCGCTCAGATGTCTCTCAATCCTAGTGTCTGCAGGTCTAAAGTCAGCATTTTAATTTTTCCAAATACTGAGTTATTTAGAAAGAAAGCATCTTTTGAAAAAAAAAAAATGGTCTTTTGAGTTACTATTTTGGCATATTTTTTCTCCTCTGTTCACTATAATAAATACTGCTTAGAATATGGGTTTTTCCTCAAAAAAAAAAAATTAACTGGTCTTTTGGATATTCCTATCAGATTACCTATTGGTAAAAGGCAGGGTTACTTTACTCACTGTTCTGAATGCCATAAATTTCATCAATGAGTCCTTCGTACGTAAGCTGAGTGGCGAGAGGCGATAACAAATCCACGTTCCGATCAAGCAACAAGAGATTATCAAACACGGGGAATATTGAATTCTGGCTTCCTGTAAACTCTCTCTTCATCCTGATCATCATATTGGCCACTTGCTGGAAACAAAACATGGGATCAGGTGGGACTCTCCTGGGCGTAAGCAGATTTAAAAATCTGGCTAGGACTAAAAAAAAAAATTGGCTAGAACCTCCCTAATGATCCAGTAGCTAAGACTCTGCGCTTCCAATGCAAGGGGCCCAGGTTTGATCCCTGGTCAGGGAACCAATATCCCATGTGCCACATGGCACAGCCAAAAAAAAAAAAAAAAATCAGCTAAAAATGGAAAGTATCAAAAAAGTAAAAAATGGAGAAAAATGGTGGAAGATTGAGATGGACAAGAAATAAGCAGCAATAGAAAACCACTCCATGTTGGATGCCCATTCCAACACTTAACACTTTAACCAGCTATTTCTCAACGAGGCATAAAATCAGTGTCTATTTCTATTATTCACAGAAGTTCTACTCTATAAAGTCACCGTGAATGCTGAATCAGTGAATACTGAACCACTGCTCTGCAGGGGCATTAGGGTGAGGGCTCCTTGAGTCTCTGGTTACAACAGTTTCATCATCTGATCAATATATAACCTGGTTTTATGTGTGTTCTATTTAAAGGCATTAAATATATGCTGTTGATTCTCCAACACTATCATTTACACCTAGATGAAGCTCATCTAATATGAGTTTTCTCCCTAAAGCCCCATCATAGCCTTCCTACATCCTGAAAACTGGATAGCACTTCTGCACCAACCCTGGGGGCCATTTTAATAGTGAAATCACCAACTGGAAAAAAAAAAAAAAGGCACAAAAATTCACACACACACACAAAAGTGGCAATGAGTACTGCACTATAGTGGCAAAAATCACACTTGTTTATGGTGACTTGAAGGCAGAGGGTTGTTTGCTGTGATCTCAGCTGAGAATATGCACAACTTCAATTATTGGATGATACAAATTACTGCCTCCCTAAGCGTATCTCCAAACACTGTGCCAATTTGGGAGCTATAAAGAAATTTTAGCAAGTATGCAAATTTTCAAATCAAAACAGATTCCCACTCCTCCCCCCTCCCAGGGACCAGGGCGCTCTTGCTCCACCACCAGAAGCATCTCCCATTTCTCACCCGGGCGCACTCTCCTTTCCCAAAGATCTGGGGGATAGTCCCGTACAGAGCTTGCAGGGTCATCAGCCCCTTGGCTGCATGGTACAGGCTGGTCTGGTCACTTTCCAGATAGCACTCCTGTGGAGAGGAAGGGCCAGTTACCATCACGGTCACCTGGGTGCCTTGTGGTGCCTGCCTCTGTCTGGTGTTGGGACTTGGCAGCCACTGGCTAAGATGGTTTCCACTTCTCCACTTTGCCAGGAAGCTGCAGACTGGGGTCCAGTTTACAAAGCTGCTGTTTGGCAGCCCAGGCCAGGAGGCCAAGAGCTTTGCCACCAGGAGACAGCTACAGAAGCAATTCTCCCAGGGCAGAGCCTTCTGGAAGGCCCTCCTCCTCGTTTACCAGTTCTTGAATAAGCTACTGATTAGAAAAGATTTTACAGGCGTCCCATATGGCTCAGTGGTAAAGAATCTGCCTGTCAAGCAGGATCGGGGAGATCCCCTGGAGGAGGAAATGGCAACCCACTCCAGTATTCTTGCCTGGAGAATTCCATGGACGAGGAGCCTGGCGGGCTACAGTCCAAGCGGTAACAAAGAGTTGGACACGACTTAGTGACTAGACCACTACTACCAAGAAAGACTGAGAAGGGAACCAGTTTTTATTTCTATGTTTTATTTTCAATAGGAGAATAATTGCTTTCCAATGTTGTGTTGGTTTCTGCCACACAACGTGAATCAGCCATAAGGATACGTATGTCCCCTCCCTCTTGAACCTCCCTCCCATCTTACCTCTCTCATTCACGGTGGCGAGTGCAGAGGCTCGGAGGGCACTGTGGGAGGCCACATGGCGACACCACAAGTGCACGTATTCTCTGAGCCCCAGAATCCCAGGTGACCTCACAACGGGATACGTGGCAGTCTTGAGAAACATGACACAGAGTTTCACACACACTGACGGCAACTGAAGGCCGTGACACCTTGAGAAATGAAAAGGGGGCAGCTGGACAATCTTTAGAGTGATCCGATTCTCAGAAAATATATTTTACCTTATGAAGTATACAGGGTGTATTTTGTAAAGTAGGCAAAATTATACTTTTGGCATAGAAAAAGGGACACAAAAATACACATCAAACCAGCTGGGGGGAGGCGGGAGGGAGGTTCAAGAGGGAGGGGACATACGTATCCTTATGGCTGATTCACGTTATTGTATGGCAGAAACCAACACAACATTGGAAAGCACTTATTCTCCAGTTGAAAATAAAACATAGAACTAAAAAGAAACATAATATACAAAAGTGACAACTCAAGAGAAAATCTAAAAAGTCAATAAATTATGAAAATTATAATAAAAATGAAAAAACCGCATTGTCAATTGCCTGTGCTCCAATACAAAATAAGAAGCTAACAACAGAGAAGCAGCTAGGAAGTGACAGGAGAGACCCGCAGCTTTGACACTGGTGGGCGAACAGCTTCCTGACGCTGGCTGTCCTGTTCCAAACCTCAGCTGCGTCACTTCCCAGCTGGGGCCTTGGGGCGATTAGATAATCCCTCTATGCAATCTCAAAAACGACAGAATGACCTCTGTTCGTTTCCAAGGCAAGTTCAGTTCAGTCGCTCAGTCGTGTCTGACTCTTTGCGACCCCATGAATCGCAGCACACCAGGCCTCCCTGTTCATCACTAACTCCCGGAGTTCACTCAGACTCACGTCCATCAAGTCCGTGATGCCATCCAGCCATCTCATCCTCTGTCGTCCCCTTCTCCTCCTGTCCCCAATCCCTTCCAGCATCAGAGTCTTTTCCAATGAGTCAACTCTTCGCATGAGGTGGCCAAAGTACTGGAGTTTCAGCTTTAGCATCATTCCTTCCAAAGAAATCCCAGGGCTAATCTCCTTCAGAATGGACTGGTTGCATCTCCTTGCAGTCCAAGGGACTCTCAAGAGTCTTCTCCAACACCACAGTTCAAAAGCATCAATTCTTTGGCGCTCAGCCTTCTTCACAGTCCAACTTTCACATCCATACATGACCACAGGAAAAACCATAGCCTTGACTAGACAGAACTTAGTCGGCAAAGTAATGTCTCTGCTTTTGAATATGATATCTAGGTTGGTCATAACCTTTCTTCCAAGGAGTAAGTGTCTTCTAATTTCATGGCTGCAGTCACCATCTGCAGTGATTTTGGAGCCCCCAAAAATAAAGTCTGACACTGTTTCCCCATCTATTTCCCACGGAGTGATGGGACCGGATGCCATGATCTTAGTTTTCTGAATGTTGAGCTTTAAGCCAACTCTTTCACTCTCCTCTTTCACTTTCATCAAGAGGCTTTTTAGCTCCTCTTCATTTTCTGCCATAAGGGTGGTGTCATCTGCATATCAGGTTATTGATATTTCTCCCGGCAATCTTAATTCCAGCTTGTGTTTCTTCCAGTCCAGCGTTTCTCATGATGTATTCTGCATATAAGTTAAATAAGCAGGGTGACAATATACAGCCTTGACGTACTCCTTTTCCTATTTGGAACCAATCTGTTCCGTGGCCAGTTCTAACTGTTGCTTCCTGACCTGCATACAGATTTCTCAAGAGGCAGATTAGGTGGTCTGGTATTCCCATCTCTTTCAGAATTTTCCACAGTTTATTGTGATCCACACAGTCAAANAGGGTGGTGTCATCTGCATATTTGAGGTTATTGATATTTCTCCCGGCAATCTTGATTCCAGCTTGCGTTTCTTCCATTCCAGCATTTCTCATGATGTACTCTGCATATAAGTTAAATAAGCAGGGTGACAATATGCAGCCTTGACGTACTCCTTTTCCTATTTGGAACCAGTCTGTTGTTCCATGTCCGATTCTAACTGTTGCTTCCTGACCTGCATACAGATTTCTCAAGAGGCAGGTTAGGTGGTCTGGTATTCCCATCTCCTTCAGAATTTTCCACAGTTTATTGTGATCCCCACAGTCAAAGGTTTTGGCATAGTCAATAAAGCAGAAATAGATGTTTTTCTGCAACTCTCTTGCTTTTTCCATGATCCAGCGGATGTTGGCAATTTGATCTCTGGTTCCTCTGCCTTTTATAAAACCAGCTTGAACATCAGGGAGTTCACGGTTCACGTATTGTTGAAGCCTGGCTTGGAGAATTTTGAGCTGTACTTTACTAGCATGTGAGATGAGTGCAATTGTCTGGAAGTTTGAGCATTCTTTGGCTTTGCCTTTCTTTGGGATTGGAATGAAAACATTTTTTCCAGTCCTGTGGCCACCGCTGAGTTTTCCAAATTTTCTGGCATATTGAGTGCAGCATTTTCACAGCATCATCTTTCAGGATTTAGAGGAGCTATCCCACGTTGAAGGCCAGGAATGGCAGCAGTAAGGAGATACCCCTTGTCCAAGGTAAGGAGCAGTGGCTGTGCTTTGCTGGAGCAGCCGTGAAGAGATACCCCACACCCAAAGTAAGAGGTAAGATGGTAGGTGTTGCAAGAGGGCATCAGAGGGCAGACACACTGAAACCATACTCACAAAAACCTAGTCACACTAGGACCACAGCTTTGTCTAACTCAATGAAACCAAGCCGTGCCTGCAGGGCAAAGCAAGACAGGAGGGTCATGGTGGAGAGGTCTGACAGAACTTGATCCACTGGAGAAGGGAATGGCAAGCCACTTCAGTATTCTTGCCTCAAGAACCCCATGAACAGTATGAAAAGGCAAAATGATAGGATACCAAAAAAGGAACTCCCCAGGTCATTAGGTGCCCAATATGCTACTGGAGATCAGTGGAGAAATAACTCCAGAAAGAATGAAGGGATGGAGCCAAAGCAAAAACAATACCCAGTTGTGGATGTGACTGGTGATAGAAGCAAGATCCAATGCTGTAAAGAACAATATTGCATAGGAACCTGGAATGTCAGGTCCATGAATCAAGGCAAATTGGAAGTGGTCAAACAAGAGATGGCAAGGGTGAACGTCGACATTCTAGGAATCAGCGAACTAAAATGGACTGGAATGGGTGAATTTAACTCAGATGACCATTATATCTACTACTGCGGGCAGGAATCCCTCAGAAGAAATGGAGTAGCCATCATGGTCAACAAAAGAGTCCGAAATGCAGTACTTGGATGCAATCTCAAAAACGACAGAATGATCTCTGTTCGTTTCCAAGGCAAACCATTCAATATCACAGTTATCCAAGTCTATGCCCCAACCAGTAATGCTGAAGAAGCTGAAGTTGAACGGTTTTATGAAGACCTACAAGACCTTGTAGAACTAACACCCAAAAAAGATGTCCTTTTCATTATAGGGGACTGGAATGCTAAAGTAGGAAGTCAAGAAACACCTGGAGTAACAGGCAAATTTGGCCTTGGAATGCGGAATGAAGCAGGGCAAAGACTAATAAAGTTTTGCCAAGAAAATGCACTGGTCATAGCAAACACCCTCTTCCAGCAACACAAGAGAAGACTCTACACATGGACATCACCAGATGGTCAACACCGAAATCAGACTGATTATATTCTTGCAGCCAAAGATGGAGAAGCTCTATATTGTCAACAAAAACAAGACCAGGAGCTGACTGTGGCTCAGATCATGAACTCCTTATTACCAAATTCAGACTTAAATTGAAGAAAGTAGGGAAAACCCTAGACCATTCAGGTATGACCTAAATCAAATCCCTTATGATTATACAGTGGAAGTGAGACATAGATTTAAGGGCCTAGATCTGATAGAGTGCTTGGTGAACTATGGAATGAGGTTCGTGACATTGTACAGGAGACAGGGATAAAGACCATCCTCATGGAAAAGAAATGCAAAAAAGCAAAATGGCTCTCTGGGGAGGACTTACAAATAGCTGTGAAAAGAAGAGAGGCGAAAAGCAAAGGAGAAAAAGAAAGGTATAAGCATCTGAATGCAGAGTTCCAAAGGATAGCAAGAAGAGATAAGAAAGCCTTCTTCAGTGATCAGTGCAAATAAATAGAGGAAAAGAACAGAATGGGAAAGACTAGAGATCTCTTCAAGAAAATTAGAGATATCAAGGGAACATTTCATGCAAAGATGGTCTCGATAAAGGACAGAAATGGTATGGACCTAACAGAAGCAGAATATATTCAGAAGAGGTGGCAAGAATACACGGAAGAACTGTACAAAAAAGATCTTCACGACCCCGATAATCATGATGGTGTGATCACTAATCTAGAGCCAGACATCTTGGAATGTGAAGTCAAGTGGGCCTTAGAAAGCATCACTAAGAACAAAGCTAGTGGAGGTGATGGAATTCCAATTGAGCTGTTTCAAATCACACCCCTAGGCAACCACTAATCTACACTCTCTCTTAGTGTGCTTATTCTGGACATGTCATATAAATGAAATCACATAATATATGGTCTTTGTGGACTCGTTCCTTTCACTTAGCATATATTTTCAAGATTCATTCATATCATAGACCATATCAGTACTTCATTTATTTTTGTTGACAAATGATATCTCACAGTATGGATACATTACATTTTATTTATCCATTCATCAGCTGATGGACATTTGGGTTGTTTCCCTTTTTGGCTGTTACAAACATAAGTGTACATGTTTACGTGTGGACATATATTTTCTCTAGAAGTGGGGTTGATGGATTATGTGGTAACTCTGTGTTTATTCTTTCAAGGAAATGCCTGACTGTCTTCTGAAATGACTGTACCATTTTACATCCCCACCAGAAGTGTACAAAGTTCCCAATTGCTCCACAACTTCACCAGTACTTATTATTCTGTGTTATTTATAGGGATCTGCGTGGGTGAGACATGGTATCACTCTGTGGTTTTGATTCTTATATCCCTCATGGATAGAGATGCTGAGAATATTTTCAGATGCTTTTCTTTAAAAAGCAAGAGAAATCCAGGAAAAACATCTACTTCTGTTTCACTGACTAAAACCTTTAACTGCGTGTATCACAACAAACTGTGGAAAAGTCTTAAAGAAATGGGAATACCAGACCACCTTACCTGCCTCCTGAAAAACCTTTATGCAGGTCAAGAAGCAATAGTTAGAACAAGATGTGGAGCAATCCACTGGTTCCAAATTGGGAAAGGAGTATATCAAGGCTGCATATTGTCATCCTGCTTATTTAGCTTATGCAGAGTACATCACGTGAAATGCTGGCTGAATGGAACAGGTTGGCATCAAGATTGCTGGGAGAAATATCAATAACCTCAGATATGCAGATAATACCACCCTGACAGCTAAAAGCACAGAGGAACTAAGAGCCTCTTGATGAAGGTGAAAGAGGAGAGTGAGGAAGCTGGCTTAAAACTCAGTGATCAGAAAACTAAGATCATGGCATCTGGCCCCATCACTTCATGGTAAATAGATGGGAAAACAATGGAAACAGTGACAGACTTTATTTTCTTGGGCTCTAAAATCACTGCAGATGGTGACTGCAGCCATGAAATGAAAAGACACTTCCTCCTTGTAAGAAAAGCTATGACAAACCTAGACAATGTATTAAAAAACAGAGACATTCCTTTACTGACAAAAGTCCATGTAGTCAAAGCTATGGTTTCTCCAGTGTTCATGTATGGATGTGAGAGTTGGACTGTGAAGAAAGCTGAGCACCGAAGAACTGATGGTTTTGAACTGTGGTGTTGGAGAAGACTCTTGAGAGTCCCTTGGACTGCAAGATCAAACCAGTCAATCTTAAAAGGAAATCAATCCTGAATATTCATTGGAAGGACTGATACTGAAGCTGAAGCTCCAATACTTCGGCCACATGATGGGAAGAGCTGACTTACTAGAAAAGACCCTGATGCTGGGAAAGATAGAAGGCAGGAGGAGAAGGGGATAACAGAGGATGAGATGGTTGGATGGGATATGAACTGTGGTGTTGGAGAAGACTCTTGAGAGTCCCTTGGACTGCAAGATCAAACCAGTCAATCTTAAAAGGAAATCAATCCTGAATATTCATTGGAAGGACTGATACTGAAGCTGAAGCTCCAATACTTCGGCCACATGATGGGAAGAGCTGACTTACTAGAAAAGACCCTGATGCTGGGAAAGATAGAAGGCAGGAGGAGAAGGGGATAACAGAGGATGAGATGGTTGGATGGGATCACCAACTCAAAGGACATGAATTTGAGCAAGCTCTGGGAGGTGGTGAATGACAGGGAACCCCAGCATTCTGCAGTCCACAAGTTCGCAAAGAGTCGGACCCAACTGAGTGAGTGAACAATCACAATCCCTCAGGTGGTGATAAGAATCTTTTCATATGCTTTTCTTTACATTCTGGCCATGTTTTCCTATTTAGAAATAGCTGTATATTTGGGAAGTAGAGACTCAGTATAGCTGATATATTGAACGATGTCATTTGTATATGTTTGTGTCTGTGTGATCGTGTAAGGTCCTAATCCATGCCAGAGTATCTCTATTGGTATAGAGATTTGTATTTGGGAAAGGAAGAGGCATGAAAGAAATAAGGTACCACAAAATAAAAGTAGCCAATTCAAAATCATAGAGAAAACAGAGGGTTAAATTCAGGAAAGCAAGAATCCAAAAGTTAAAGAGCACATGGTCAAAAATCCAAGGTGAAGCAAGAAGAGTACTCTTTGTGAAGTGAGATGAAGTATCTTTTGCAGCCTCTTATGGACCATTAGAGTCCTCAGAGAACTGGAGGTTTGGGCCAATTTATTGGTACAGAGTCCATGAGAACAGTTAAGTGTTTAACACCTCTGTTCTTACATTGCATTAGGTACTTTAGGACCACAGATAAAAAGCAAAAGAAATAAAGAAAAAAAAGAAGATAATTTTTTTTTTAATAAAGAAAAATCCTTCGTGGCTCAGATGGTAAAGAGTCTGTCTGCAATGCAGAAGACCCGGGTTTGATCCTTGGGTCAGGAAGATCCCCTGGAAAAGGGAATGACAACAACTCCAGTATTCTTGCCTGGAAAGTCCCATGGGCATAGCAGCCTGGTGGCTACAGTCCATGGTTTCACAAAGAGGCTGACACAACTGAGCAACTAACACTCACTCACTCAACAATCAGAAGGAGGCTTACCAAGTATATTATGTCTAGACTTGTACTGTTGATGTGAGCTAATGCTAGATAGGTCAGCAACATAAAGCCAAAAATCCACATGTAACCTGGGGGATAGAAAAGATGTAATCACAATGACTGATAATAAGGCTCAGATTGTTTTCAACATAACGTTTGGGAGAAGAGATATAATTATCGCCCTGAGTTAAGAGAAAAGTTCAAATCTAAGTGGTATCAGTGTGAAGTCCAAAATAAAAAAAAAAAAAAGCAAATCAGATGTCACAAGATCTAAGATGCAGCAAATCCAAATTATTTAAAACATTTAAAAGTTAAAGATCTTGATCACACATAAATTTTTTTCTCTTTAAAGAGCAATCTCCCTAGACATAGTCACACAATAATAATGCAGTTTAACCCCTCATTTCCTGGATAGGGAGCTAAAGATTAAAGAAATAAGGAGATTTATCTAATTAAGATAATACTGGCTATATTAATAGACACAATGTATGGATGTGAGAGTTGGACTAGAAAAAAAGCTGAGTGCTGAAGAATTGATGCCTTTGAACTGTGATGTTGGAGAAGACTCTTGAGAGTCCCTTGGACTGCAAGGAGATCCAACCAGTCCAAACTAAAGGAAATCAGCCCTGAATATTCATTGGAAGAACTGATGCTGAAGCTGAAACTCNGCTGAAGAATTGATGCTTTTGAACTGTGATGTTGGAGAAGACTCTTGAGAGTCCCTTGGACTGCAAGGAGATCCAACCAGTCCAAACTAAAGGAAATCAGCCCTGAATATTCATTGGAAGAACTGATGCTGAAGCTGAAACTCCAAAACTTTGGCCACCTGATGCGAAGAACCAACTCATTGGAAAGACCCTGATGCTGGGAAAGATTGAAGGGAGGAGGAGAAGGGGACGACAAAGGATGAAATGGTTGGATGGCATCACTGACTCGATGGACATGAGTTTGAGTAGTCTCCAGGAGTTGGTGATAGACAGGGAAGCCTGGCCTGCTGCAGATCATGGGGTCACAAAGAGTCGGACGCTACTGAGTGGCTGAACTGAACTGAATACTTTCTTCAAGCTAATACTAGCTGTATTACTAGACACAAAAACTAGATTTGAGATCTGTCCCAAATACAGTGATTTTTCTTTTTCTATATTAACTATGTTTTCAAGCTAATAGCAAGCTAGGTCTGATTCTTTACAATATAAAATAGAGGAAATATTTAATAAGAATATGATTAATTCAGTTTCCATTTCTCTATTTCTCAGTTTACTCTATGACTATCACCTCAGGAAATTCCATTCTGAAACATTCCTGCTTACCTGTTCTCTACCATTAACCATGTATAACAAAGGTCTAGATTCCACTTATTTTATAGTGGATAAAATACTATATGAATGTCACACAATGTACAAACACTATACTTGTACAAGAGGAGTTAATGTCTCTAACAATGACTGTACTCTAACACAGATTGCTCTGATTTCATTATTAAAACACAAAATTAAATGTAAACTTGACAGATCTAACCCATATAAGTGGTATTCTTTCACTGGAGAATGAAATAATATGAAGCAACATCAACCAAAATCAAATAAGCAAAATAAATGGTCTTAAATAGTTAAATATAAACATCATATAGATACTGGTTAAAATTTACTATTTAAATGAAAACTTTAAGAAACTTGCTGCCTTTTACATTTTATTTTTCATTTAAAAAAATGTGCATCACACAATGTATATGCCAGAAATAGTTGTGGCCTACTTAGAGTACTAAATGTTAAAATTCTGAATCAATAATAACCTTTCTCTGTTTCTAAGATATTTATAAATCTTTCCTCCTCTTTAGGGTCATCAGGGACTTCCTACTGCCAAGAAGGTGAAAGAATCTTGTACAAAGCATTTGCACATTGTAGATGAGCTAAATGAATATTTGTTGATAATGAGGTTAATGATAAATTATCACTTATTTGTTATATCTCAGAGCAGTTTCCCTGCACTAAAATGCTGCTTGTTAAAAATGATGTTTCCCTCCTACGCTTTGGTTTTTAACACTCCTTGATGATTGCCTTCACAGAAATTGATGTAAGAAAGTTGTCATCTTGTTCTCTGCATCCCAGTGGCAATTACAAACAGTCTGTAGAGCCTGAATGAATTCTTTAAAAGCCCTTGTTTAGATAAATTTTCAGCATTTATCAAATTACATAGAAATTTGCAAAACCCACAACTTTGCAAAAGTAGTTTTAAAAAGACTTCAGAGATATTGTCAAAAAGCAAGACTTTTACAAATGCAGTTTTAAAAGGATATATCCAGTATTTCTCCCAAGGAAAGAATTGACTTTGTTGAGAAACACACTTTGAGTAGCCATTCTGCACAGAGTTAGGTCCTAGAGGCAGATCAATAGAAGTATACAATGGAAGATGGGGAAGATTCCTCCATATAAGAAAATACTCTAGATCTGTCAAATATTCATTTGAATATTATGCATAACTGTGAGGACTTTTATCTTTTAGTACAATATGCCATAAGCACATTTCTGAAATGAGTGTTTCTTGTAAAAAAAGAAACTGGCAAAGTATCACCATTTGAAAAGTGGGGTACATATACAGGGTGATGAGAATATACACAACCTTGAGCAGTTCAGTGGAAGCATGAATTTGGAGCCAGAGCTGACCACGAGAGCTGCCTCTTCCCCTTTTAAGTATGCCTCTCTAACACCATGCCCTGAATCCCTGCCAATCTTGGGAGGAACAATGCTTATCACTATCTGTGAAATGGAGCTGAGGCTGAGAAACAGGGGGAAAAGAGAAATCTTNGCATGAATTTGGAGCCAGAGCTGACCACGAGAGCTGCCTCTTCCCCTTTTAAGTATGCCTCTCTAACACCATGCCCTGAATCCCTGCCAATCTTGGGAGGAACAATGCTTATCACTATCTGTGAAATGGAGCTGAGGCTGAGAAACAGGGGGAAAAGAGAAATCTTTGCCATTATTTTGAGAATCAAAGTGAAGACAATTTATTAAAAGAGAAGAGCCAATCAAAAGAGAAGGATGATGTAGGGGTAAGGTTTTATCCTTTGCAAAAAACTATGTAACCTGTATTTTCAGGGGCTGCACGTAGCAGATGAAGAGAGTTTATAAGAATATCACAGGAGAGTGTTTGTCTGACTTTAGCTCCGCTTCCACCTTTAATAATTCTAAGTATTTGGAGGCATTTCTTGTCTGCTTGGAAACTCTTCTTGATTTCCATTTTGTCCAATTGTGTTACAAATCAGTTCAGTGATATCGCCTGTTTGATGTCAGGTCCACACTTTCCCACCCAAGCTACTAGCTCACTATTGCCTTTCCCATTCGACTGGTCCAGATGTGAGCTCAGACAACTTGGCACCTTAGGTAACCGTGTCAATTCTCTCCTCTAGCATGTTCCCATAAAGGAAGACAGTGAACTTCCCTCCCAATGGAGATGGCACAATTGCCACGTGGTACACAGGCCACAAAACTGAGATTTTACTGAATAAAATTTCAGTTTCAGCTCCACCCTCTCATCCTTCAAACTAAAACTGAGTCCAGTCTTCTCTTAGTCTGGGCAAAGTCAGGCTATATTTCAAATATCGATCAAAAAATTTAAGTACTTTTAATGTTATAGGGAGTATAAAGGATATCACTGACTCTAGGTTTAATCTTCAACTTTGTTTTCAGTGTAAAGTTTTTATACATTAAGTCTACCTGGAGAGAAATACCTCTTAAATAATCAAACCTGGTCACACTAGTGGTAAAGAACCTACCTGCCAATGCAGGAGATTAAAAAATGCGAGTTTGATCCCTGGGTCAGGAAGATCCCCTGGAGGATGCATGACGGTACACTACAGTATTCTTGCTCTGAGAATCCCATGGACTGAGGAGCCTAGCAGGTTACAGTCCATAGAGTCACCAAGGGTTAGAAACGATTAGAGCAACTTAGCATGGGGCTCAATACCTCATAGACAACAATGGTCATCATCATGTCTATTAAAGTCCTTGCTGATTTCAAGTTTCTGAATTCCCATTCTCTTGCATACTGGGTCTACTTTCAAGTTTTATGCCTCAGACATAAAACCTATTTTTCTATATTTAGACTTCCAATCCTAACCCTTCCTTAAAGCAACTAAATATTATGATGCTTTAGAAGTAAAATTAAAAGGAAAATGTTAATTGTATTAAAATACCACAAATAAACATGCACTATTTTTGTGATGCAAGGGAAGTGTTTGGGAGGCAAAGAGCACAGGAAGGGTTTAGAACATCAGTGTTTCTAAAAAAAACTGCAGAAAATTGAAAGGATTTGTGTGAGTCAGTTTGCTCATGTGTGTCTGTGTATGCTTGAGGAAAGCAGAAGAAAAAATGAAAACAAAATATTTTTAACATGCAAGCTGCAAAGAGTTGCAAGGAATCACACACACCCTCTCCTTTGCTAATGGAATAGAACTATAAGGGCCATGGTTAAGGAGTTCGGTGTAATGAGTTCTAAAAGCAATATCTAATTATCTAACACAGTGACAAGACAATAGCACCCATACCCTCAGGTTCTGTGATAAAACAAGCACATGTACACACACACATCTCACACACACCACTCTTTGTGTATCAACATTTTTACTGTAGAGTTATAAACAAACAAAGAAAAAGACATCAAATTAGCCAATATTAAAAGCATTATTCTCTGGAGTTTGTTTCTTTGTACATGTGGAAAAAAAATTAAGAGCACAGAAATTAATAGACAAGTAGAAAGTGACAACAAATTTCTCCCAAATTCTCAGATGGTTTTGTATATTCCTTTGTACATTGATGTATCCCTGGCTTAGGAAATGTCGCAGTTTGAGAAATGTGCTACACTGAGTCTTTACCCTTCACCTTGAGGTTGGCTCTGCTTTTTGGACCATTCTTTTCCTTCATTTGTTTGTTCCTTTATCTGTTCATCAACACACATATCACTGAGCCTACTTGTCCCCGGTGCTGTATTAGACTCTGGTGGTAAATGGATAAAACCCAGTTATTGTCTTCAAGGAACTCAAATTCTAGTGAGAAAAACGTATAGCTACCTGTGAATTTCAGATAGGCAATGCAAAGATATGAATACATGAAGCATATTATGAAATCAAAAGGGAAAATCACTTATTAGAAAGCTAAGAAAAGTTTCCAGGAAGAAGTGATAATAGGATTGAACTTTCAATAGAAATAGAAAATAAGTGAGTAATGAAGTAAATAGAAAATAAGTGAGTAATGAAGTAAGCCCTGTCTTGTAAGCAATATGGAAAATGAAATTTAGTCAATAAACGTCAGCATGGCAAGAGAAAATTACAGATGCAGTGCTAGAGCACAGAGAAAGGAAGAACTAGGTGCTGCAGATTGAACTGTGTTCCCCATATTCATATACTGAAGCCCTAACCCGAAATGTGGTGACTTTTAGAGAGGGGCCTTTGGGAGGCAGTTAGGTTTAGATGAGGTCATAAGTGTGGGGCCCTCATGATGATGTTAGTGCCTTATTAGAAGAGAACTTGTTTGCTCTTTCTACCTATGAGGACACAGCAAGATGACAGTCTTCTGTAAGCCAGGGAGAGAGCTCTCACCAGACACTGAATCATACTAGACCCCGATTTTGAACTTTCCAGCCTCCAGAATTGATAGAAATAAATTTATGTTGTTTTAAGCCACCCAATCAGAAATACTTCATTATGACACCTTAAGCTGGGTGAGACATCTTGGAATGTAAGAAAATGAATCTGAAGAGAGGAGCTAGGCTCAGACTGAGAGTACCTAGTTGCTCATAAAGAGATACAACTGATACTCTAGCCAAAGGAGATTGCTGATACATTTCCTTCTCTCTACATAGGCTGTTCTTTCCCCATGTATTTCATCAGTTCTTAACGTAAATCACTTCTGGCTCATCAATCATTCATTCAAATGATTCACCTAAACTGAAAATAACCTGAATTCTCATCCCCCTTTCAGCAATAAAATCTGGGAAAAAAATGAGTTAAGGATTATTGAATGCATCAGAAATGTCACTTTCTGCAACAAAAGTAAAATGAAAAACAGAATCAATTCACAACTCACATTAAACTGATACAATCCCACTTGTTATTAGTATTCACTTCTATTAATGAACAATTTTATTTGATTTGTAGGCAATGGGAGTGAAGAAGTAGCTTCAGGGAATTTCCAAAATATTATTATATGAATTAGTATGTCTTTACAAACCTTATTTTTATGCCTGATTACTGATAAATGGTTAAAAAAACTAATTTTGACTTTTTTTCCCCAATGGTTAAACAAATGTGAAGACTAAAGATGATAAAAAAGTGGTATTCTTTTTAAAAATAATATTACTTTCCTATTTTACAAACAATTCATATTCATCACAGACAACTAGAAGTACATAAAAGCATAAAGTAAAAATTTTTTAAATGCCCACCCTTTGGAGAGAGCTATCATTAGCATTTTGATATATTTCTTCCCTGTGTCTACATTTTTTTTTTTAAGTGTAATTGACTTACAATACTATGTTAGTTCTGGGTGTACAATACAGTGGTTTGATATTTCTATATGTTACAAAATGATCAGCATGGTATTTATAGTTACTGTCACCAAAAGTATTACAATATAATTGACTATATTTCTCATGCTGTATTTCATTCTCATGATGCATTTATTTTTATATAAATACCTATAAAATAAATGCCCATAAAAGCATATTATCTTAATATCCCTCACTTCTATCACACATTTCCCCTCTACTTCCCCTCTGACAACTACCTATTTGCTCTCTGTATCTATGAGTCTGTATCTTTTTTGTTTTGTTCATTTGTTTTGTTTAGATTCCACAAAGAGTGAAATTTATTTCACTTAGTACAATACCCTCTATGTTTTTGCCAACGGCAAGATTTCATGCTTTTTGTGGCTGAGTAACATTCTATTGTATATACCACATCATATATATCCATTCATCTAACAGTAGCTAATTCAAATAATGCTGCAATAGAGGGGTGCCTCTCTCTCTTTTTTTTTTTTTTTGTCTTCCTTAGATGTAGAATTACTGAATCATACAGTAATTCTATTTTTTATTTTGTGAGGAACTTCAATACTGCTTCCCATAGTGGCTATATCAGTTTACATTCCCACCAACAGAGTAATAAAATTCCCTTTTTTCCACATCTTCATCAGCACTTTTTATTTGTTGTCTTTTTGGTAGTAGCCATTCTGACAGTTGTGAAGTGATACCTCGCTGTGATTTTCATTTGTATTTGCCTGATGATTAATGATACTGAGCATCTTTTCACATGCCTGTTAACCACTGAAATGTCTTTGGGAGAAAAAAAAAGTCTATTCAGTTCTTCTGCCTAATTTTTAATTGGGTTATTATTCTTTATGTTGAATTGTATGAGTTCTTTGTATATTTTGGATATTAACCTTGTATTAGATATATCTTTTGCAAATATCTTCTCCCATTCAGTAGGTGGTCTTTTTATTTTGTTGATAGTTTTCTTCATTGTGCAAAAGTTTTTAGTTGGATATAGTCCTATATGTTTATTTTTGCTTTTGTTTCTCTTAACTGAAGAGATATATGAAAAAAATATATTAAGGCAGATATTAAAGAGTATACTGCATATGTTTTCTCCTGTTAGTCTTATAGCTCCTGATATTGCATTAAATTTTCAATTCATTTTGAGTTGGTCTTTGTATATGCTTTAAAAAAGCAGTTCAGCATGATTCTTTCGCCTGTGGCTGTACAGTGTTCCCAACACCATTTATTGAGAGGGCTCTATTTTCCCTATTGTACGTTCTTGCCTCTTTTGACAAAGATTAATTGACCATATAAGCTTGGGTATATTTCTGGGATCTCTATTTGGTTCCATTGACCTATGAGTCTGTTCTTGTTCCAGTATCATACTGTTTTGATTACTGTATCTTTATAGAACTGTTATATTATAGCTGAAATCAGGGATTGTGATACCTTCAGGTTTGTTCCTCTTCCTCAAGATTATTTTGGCTGTTTGAGTTGTTTTGTGTTTCTATATACATTTTAGAATTTTCTTTTCTAGTCTGTGAAAAATGCCATTGTTATTTTGATAGGAATTGTACTCAATCTGTAGATTTCCTTAGGTAGCATGGTTATTTTAACACTCTTAAGTCTTCCATTACATGAGCAGAGTATATCTTTCTGTTTGTATGAGCTTCAATTTCTTTCATCAATGCCTTATAGTTTTCCAAATTGAGTATAAGATTTTTACCTGCTTGCTTATATTCATTTCTAGTTATTCTATTTTTTTGATGCAATTGTGTGATATATGGGATTGTTTTCATTTTATTTCTTATGCTTTCTGTTAGTGTGTAGAAAAGCAGCATATTTTGGACATTCATTTTATATCCTGCAATTCTACTGAATTCATTGATGAGTTATCATACTTTTTTGGTTGTCACATCTTTAGAATTTTCTATAATTAAGTCATCTTAAAACAGTAATGGTTTTACCTCGTCCCTTTTCTTTTTTTTCTCTTGTCTCAATATTGTATGGCTAAGACTTTCAATATTAAGTTGAATAAAAGTGGAGAGGACAGGCACCCTTGTCTTGTTTCTGATCTTAAAGGAAATGTTTTTAGCTTTTCATAGTTGAGTGTGATGTTAGCTGTGAAGTTGTCATAAACAGCCTTTATTATGTTGAGATATGTTCCTTCTATACTTGCTTTGTTAAAGTTTTAATCATAAATGGATGTTGAATTTTGTCAAATGCTTTTTCGGCATTTATTAAGATGATCATATAATTTTTATTATTAAGTTTGTTAATGTGGTATATCATATTAATTGATTTGCAAATATTTGACCATCCCTGCATCCCCAGGATAAATCCCATTTGGTCATGGTGTGCAATTCCTTTAACATGTTAGTGAATTTAGTTTGCTAATATTTTGTTGAAGATTTTTACATCTATGTTCTTCAGTGATATTCAGACATTAACTTTCTATATGAATGTTGCTGACCTCATATGATGCTTTGGATGCATTCTTACCTCTGAAATTCTTTTGGAATAGTTTGAGAAAGGAAAATATGAGCTATTGTATAAATGTGACACCATCTGGTGCTGAACTTTTATATGTCTGATTCAGGGATTTATTTATTTATTCCCAGTTATTATGTAGGGGTTAAGTGGGGGAGAGGAGGATCAAAGGTAAGGATTTGAGGTGTTTGATATTTGCTTTTTCTTTTCATAATGCTCTATTTTCAGTTCCTAGTCTTGAAATTTCAGCTGATTTGATACATCGGAGTATTCTAGGAATAATGTAATAGATGCTGTCTGTAATTACTGAGGATAGTCCACAAGCCATTTGGTAATCGGAAAGAAAAAAAAAATCTTCATTCATTTCGAACAGAGATATTTACATGAGGAGGCTAATACCCTGCTATCTTGGTCACAAAATTGAGTTATTGCAAATCAAGTGACTTGAGTTTTCATCTTTTTTGCTGTTTATTGCAGCTTCTATTGGTCATAATTTAAATTTTAAGAAGGATATTTTGGTCTTTAATGATATTCATTCAAAAAAGCCCTAAGGGGATTTGACTCCTTAAGGAGAGATATAAAACTTGTGACTGAAAGCTCACATAAAATTTAAATTGTATTTTCACTCACCAATGACTTAATACAGCAGAACTCTTACTCAGACAAATAATTAGCTTTCTAATACAAAAGTAAACAAAACTATAAATTATGATTAGATAAGTGTACTTCCCTGCAGAGACAAATTATTCAACTGTATTCTTCAGCACTGATACATAAATGTTACAATATTGAGAGAACTTTGTGAAAAATTTGGTAAAAAAATAATTAAAAGAGTCTGAAAACTGTATTCTTTTGCTCATGATATGTGTGTGTGTTATAATTTAATTCCTTGATTTGTATCTTCCTTTGTCATTTTCCTGATCTCTATTACAGATAAAGGAAACAAAAAAGGAATTTAAAAGTTTTTAGTTGCTAAGAAATAAATATACTCAAGGAAGACTTGTGTTTGATAACACTTTCCAAATGGAAATTCCTATGACAACATCAGATTTTCCTCAACTATTTATTTACATATAAAGAAATAGAAATCATTCTTTTGATATTCACTTCAGCTATCTAGGCCCTGTCTCTTATACACATCTCAAACTAAAACTGAGTCCAGTCTTCTCTTAGTCTGGGCAAAGTCAGGCTATATTTCAAATATCGATCAAAAAATTTAAGTACTTTTAATGTTATAGGGAGTATAAAGGATATCACTGACTCTAGGTTTAATCTTCAACTTTGTTTTCAGTGTAAAGTTTTTATACATTAAGTCTACCTGGAGAGAAATACCTCTTAAATAATCAAACCTGGTCACACTAGTGGTAAAGAACCTACCTGCCAATGCAGGAGATTAAAAAATGCGAGTTTGATCCCTGGGTCAGGAAGATCCCCTGGAGGATGCATGACGGTACACTACAGTATTCTTGCTCTGAGAATCCCATGGACTGAGGAGCCTAGCAGGTTACAGTCCATAGAGTCACCAAGGGTTAGAAACGATTAGAGCAACTTAGCATGGGGCTCAATACCTCATAGACAACAATGGTCATCATCATGTCTATTAAAGTCCTTGCTGATTTCAAGTTTCTGAATTCCCATTCTCTTGCATACTGGGTCTACTTTCAAGTTTTATGCCTCAGACATAAAACCTATTTTTCTATATTTAGACTTCCAATCCTAACCCTTCCTTAAAGCAACTAAATATTATGATGCTTTAGAAGTAAAATTAAAAGGAAAATGTTAATTGTATTAAAATACCACAAATAAACATGCACTATTTTTGTGATGCAAGGGAAGTGTTTGGGAGGCAAAGAGCACAGGAAGGGTTTAGAACATCAGTGTTTCTAAAAAAAACTGCAGAAAATTGAAAGGATTTGTGTGAGTCAGTTTGCTCATGTGTGTCTGTGTATGCTTGAGGAAAGCAGAAGAAAAAATGAAAACAAAATATTTTTAACATGCAAGCTGCAAAGAGTTGCAAGGAATCACACACACCCTCTCCTTTGCTAATGGAATAGAACTATAAGGGCCATGGTTAAGGAGTTCGGTGTAATGAGTTCTAAAAGCAATATCTAATTATCTAACACAGTGACAAGACAATAGCACCCATACCCTCAGGTTCTGTGATAAAACAAGCACATGTACACACACACATCTCACACACACCACTCTTTGTGTATCAACATTTTTACTGTAGAGTTATAAACAAACAAAGAAAAAGACATCAAATTAGCCAATATTAAAAGCATTATTCTCTGGAGTTTGTTTCTTTGTACATGTGGAAAAAAAATTAAGAGCACAGAAATTAATAGACAAGTAGAAAGTGACAACAAATTTCTCCCAAATTCTCAGATGGTTTTGTATATTCCTTTGTACATTGATGTATCCCTGGCTTAGGAAATGTCGCAGTTTGAGAAATGTGCTACACTGAGTCTTTACCCTTCACCTTGAGGTTGGCTCTGCTTTTTGGACCATTCTTTTCCTTCATTTGTTTGTTCCTTTATCTGTTCATCAACACACATATCACTGAGCCTACTTGTCCCCGGTGCTGTATTAGACTCTGGTGGTAAATGGATAAAACCCAGTTATTGTCTTCAAGGAACTCAAATTCTAGTGAGAAAAACGTATAGCTACCTGTGAATTTCAGATAGGCAATGCAAAGATATGAATACATGAAGCATATTATGAAATCAAAAGGGAAAATCACTTATTAGAAAGCTAAGAAAAGTTTCCAGGAAGAAGTGATAATAGGATTGAACTTTCAATAGAAATAGAAAATAAGTGAGTAATGAAGTAAATAGAAAATAAGTGAGTAATGAAGTAAGCCCTGTCTTGTAAGCAATATGGAAAATGAAATTTAGTCAATAAACGTCAGCATGGCAAGAGAAAATTACAGATGCAGTGCTAGAGCACAGAGAAAGGAAGAACTAGGTGCTGCAGATTGAACTGTGTTCCCCATATTCATATACTGAAGCCCTAACCCGAAATGTGGTGACTTTTAGAGAGGGGCCTTTGGGAGGCAGTTAGGTTTAGATGAGGTCATAAGTGTGGGGCCCTCATGATGATGTTAGTGCCTTATTAGAAGAGAACTTGTTTGCTCTTTCTACCTATGAGGACACAGCAAGATGACAGTCTTCTGTAAGCCAGGGAGAGAGCTCTCACCAGACACTGAATCATACTAGACCCCGATTTTGAACTTTCCAGCCTCCAGAATTGATAGAAATAAATTTATGTTGTTTTAAGCCACCCAATCAGAAATACTTCATTATGACACCTTAAGCTGGGTGAGACATCTTGGAATGTAAGAAAATGAATCTGAAGAGAGGAGCTAGGCTCAGACTGAGAGTACCTAGTTGCTCATAAAGAGATACAACTGATACTCTAGCCAAAGGAGATTGCTGATACATTTCCTTCTCTCTACATAGGCTGTTCTTTCCCCATGTATTTCATCAGTTCTTAACGTAAATCACTTCTGGCTCATCAATCATTCATTCAAATGATTCACCTAAACTGAAAATAACCTGAATTCTCATCCCCCTTTCAGCAATAAAATCTGGGAAAAAAATGAGTTAAGGATTATTGAATGCATCAGAAATGTCACTTTCTGCAACAAAAGTAAAATGAAAAACAGAATCAATTCACAACTCACATTAAACTGATACAATCCCACTTGTTATTAGTATTCACTTCTATTAATGAACAATTTTATTTGATTTGTAGGCAATGGGAGTGAAGAAGTAGCTTCAGGGAATTTCCAAAATATTATTATATGAATTAGTATGTCTTTACAAACCTTATTTTTATGCCTGATTACTGATAAATGGTTAAAAAAACTAATTTTGACTTTTTTTCCCCAATGGTTAAACAAATGTGAAGACTAAAGATGATAAAAAAGTGGTATTCTTTTTAAAAATAATATTACTTTCCTATTTTACAAACAATTCATATTCATCACAGACAACTAGAAGTACATAAAAGCATAAAGTAAAAATTTTTTAAATGCCCACCCTTTGGAGAGAGCTATCATTAGCATTTTGATATATTTCTTCCCTGTGTCTACATTTTTTTTTTTAAGTGTAATTGACTTACAATACTATGTTAGTTCTGGGTGTACAATACAGTGGTTTGATATTTCTATATGTTACAAAATGATCAGCATGGTATTTATAGTTACTGTCACCAAAAGTATTACAATATAATTGACTATATTTCTCATGCTGTATTTCATTCTCATGATGCATTTATTTTTATATAAATACCTATAAAATAAATGCCCATAAAAGCATATTATCTTAATATCCCTCACTTCTATCACACATTTCCCCTCTACTTCCCCTCTGACAACTACCTATTTGCTCTCTGTATCTATGAGTCTGTATCTTTTTTGTTTTGTTCATTTGTTTTGTTTAGATTCCACAAAGAGTGAAATTTATTTCACTTAGTACAATACCCTCTATGTTTTTGCCAACGGCAAGATTTCATGCTTTTTGTGGCTGAGTAACATTCTATTGTATATACCACATCATATATATCCATTCATCTAACAGTAGCTAATTCAAATAATGCTGCAATAGAGGGGTGCCTCTCTCTCTTTTTTTTTTTTTTGTCTTCCTTAGATGTAGAATTACTGAATCATACAGTAATTCTATTTTTTATTTTGTGAGGAACTTCAATACTGCTTCCCATAGTGGCTATATCAGTTTACATTCCCACCAACAGAGTAATAAAATTCCCTTTTTTCCACATCTTCATCAGCACTTTTTATTTGTTGTCTTTTTGGTAGTAGCCATTCTGACAGTTGTGAAGTGATACCTCGCTGTGATTTTCATTTGTATTTGCCTGATGATTAATGATACTGAGCATCTTTTCACATGCCTGTTAACCACTGAAATGTCTTTGGGAGAAAAAAAAAGTCTATTCAGTTCTTCTGCCTAATTTTTAATTGGGTTATTATTCTTTATGTTGAATTGTATGAGTTCTTTGTATATTTTGGATATTAACCTTGTATTAGATATATCTTTTGCAAATATCTTCTCCCATTCAGTAGGTGGTCTTTTTATTTTGTTGATAGTTTTCTTCATTGTGCAAAAGTTTTTAGTTTGATATAGTCCTATATGTTTATTTTTGCTTTTGTTTCTCTTAACTGAAGAGATATATGAAAAAAATATATTAAGGCAGATATTAAAGAGTATACTGCATATGTTTTCTCCTGTTAGTCTTATAGCTCCTGATATTGCATTAAATTTTCAATTCATTTTGAGTTGGTCTTTGTATATGCTTTAAAAAAGCAGTTCAGCATGATTCTTTCGCCTGTGGCTGTACAGTGTTCCCAACACCATTTATTGAGAGGGCTCTATTTTCCCTATTGTACGTTCTTGCCTCTTTTGACAAAGATTAATTGACCATATAAGCTTGGGTATATTTCTGGGATCTCTATTTGGTTCCATTGACCTATGAGTCTGTTCTTGTTCCAGTATCATACTGTTTTGATTACTGTATCTTTATAGAACTGTTATATTATAGCTGAAATCAGGGATTGTGATACCTTCAGGTTTGTTCCTCTTCCTCAAGATTATTTTGGCTGTTTGAGTTGTTTTGTGTTTCTATATACATTTTAGAATTTTCTTTTCTAGTCTGTGAAAAATGCCATTGTTATTTTGATAGGAATTGTACTCAATCTGTAGATTTCCTTAGGTAGCATGGTTATTTTAACACTCTTAAGTCTTCCATTACATGAGCAGAGTATATCTTTCTGTTTGTATGAGCTTCAATTTCTTTCATCAATGCCTTATAGTTTTCCAAATTGAGTATAAGATTTTTACCTGCTTGCTTATATTCATTTCTAGTTATTCTATTTTTTTGATGCAATTGTGTGATATATGGGATTGTTTTCATTTTATTTCTTATGCTTTCTGTTAGTGTGTAGAAAAGCAGCATATTTTGGACATTCATTTTATATCCTGCAATTCTACTGAATTCATTGATGAGTTATCATACTTTTTTGGTTGTCACATCTTTAGAATTTTCTATAATTAAGTCATCTTAAAACAGTAATGGTTTTACCTCGTCCCTTTTCTTTTTTTTCTCTTGTCTCAATATTGTATGGCTAAGACTTTCAATATTAAGTTGAATAAAAGTGGAGAGGACAGGCACCCTTGTCTTGTTTCTGATCTTAAAGGAAATGTTTTTAGCTTTTCATAGTTGAGTGTGATGTTAGCTGTGAAGTTGTCATAAACAGCCTTTATTATGTTGAGATATGTTCCTTCTATACTTGCTTTGTTAAAGTTTTAATCATAAATGGATGTTGAATTTTGTCAAATGCTTTTTCGGCATTTATTAAGATGATCATATAATTTTTATTATTAAGTTTGTTAATGTGGTATATCATATTAATTGATTTGCAAATATTTGACCATCCCTGCATCCCCAGGATAAATCCCATTTGGTCATGGTGTGCAATTCCTTTAACATGTTAGTGAATTTAGTTTGCTAATATTTTGTTGAAGATTTTTACATCTATGTTCTTCAGTGATATTCAGACATTAACTTTCTATATGAATGTTGCTGACCTCATATGATGCTTTGGATGCATTCTTACCTCTGAAATTCTTTTGGAATAGTTTGAGAAAGGAAAATATGAGCTATTGTATAAATGTGACACCATCTGGTGCTGAACTTTTATATGTCTGATTCAGGGATTTATTTATTTATTCCCAGTTATTATGTAGGGGTTAAGTGGGGGAGAGGAGGATCAAAGGTAAGGATTTGAGGTGTTTGATATTTGCTTTTTCTTTTCATAATGCTCTATTTTCAGTTCCTAGTCTTGAAATTTCAGCTGATTTGATACATCGGAGTATTCTAGGAATAATGTAATAGATGCTGTCTGTAATTACTGAGGATAGTCCACAAGCCATTTGGTAATCGGAAAGAAAAAAAAAATCTTCATTCATTTCGAACAGAGATATTTACATGAGGAGGCTAATACCCTGCTATCTTGGTCACAAAATTGAGTTATTGCAAATCAAGTGACTTGAGTTTTCATCTTTTTTGCTGTTTATTGCAGCTTCTATTGGTCATAATTTAAATTTTAAGAAGGATATTTTGGTCTTTAATGATATTCATTCAAAAAAGCCCTAAGGGGATTTGACTCCTTAAGGAGAGATATAAAACTTGTGACTGAAAGCTCACATAAAATTTAAATTGTATTTTCACTCACCAATGACTTAATACAGCAGAACTCTTACTCAGACAAATAATTAGCTTTCTAATACAAAAGTAAACAAAACTATAAATTATGATTAGATAAGTGTACTTCCCTGCAGAGACAAATTATTCAACTGTATTCTTCAGCACTGATACATAAATGTTACAATATTGAGAGAACTTTGTGAAAAATTTGGTAAAAAAATAATTAAAAGAGTCTGAAAACTGTATTCTTTTGCTCATGATATGTGTGTGTGTTATAATTTAATTCCTTGATTTGTATCTTCCTTTGTCATTTTCCTGATCTCTATTACAGATAAAGGAAACAAAAAAGGAATTTAAAAGTTTTTAGTTGCTAAGAAATAAATATACTCAAGGAAGACTTGTGTTTGATAACACTTTCCAAATGGAAATTCCTATGACAACATCAGATTTTCCTCAACTATTTATTTACATATAAAGAAATAGAAATCATTCTTTTGATATTCACTTCAGCTATCTAGGCCAGTATCCTGTGCTTCCCATTCTGAGTTCCATCTGTGACCCACTAGGAGCGCAATGGTAGTGGTTTGATGGCTGCAATACCCTTTTTTATTGATATGACAAGCAACATTTTTCATTCACCTGATCCTTAGCTTATATAACTTACCCTAATGAAAAAAGGTCGGGCTTCCCTGGTGGCTGGCTCAGTGGTAGAGTCTGCCTGCAATACAGGAGAAATGTGCAGGAGATGTAGGTGAGGAAGCATTCCTGGAGAAAGAAATGGCAACCCACTCCAGTATTCTTTCCTGGGAAATCTCATGGACAGAGGAGCCTGGTGGGCTACCGTACATGGGACTGTAAACAGTCAGACTTAGCTGAGTGACTAAAGAGCAACAACAAATGGGAAAAGGTAGGGGTACCCAAGCTTTGAGGGGGGAGTTCTACAAGACTGAATCTGCTATATGAAATTCCTATCAGACAAGTGCTCATTGTCCTGGAGATTGTTCCTTGGCTTGGAGGTCTTTTGTCCCTGTCCTAGGACTTAGGGCCAGTCTTATGTTTTCTAAAAGAATTGCTATTTTAGATAAAATTATTAATTAGAACTTGTGGGGAGGATTCAAGGACTTCCCAGGTGGCACAAGTGATAAAGAACCTGACTGCCAATTCAGGAGACATAAGAGACATGGGTTAGATCCCTGGGTCAGGAAGATCCCTTGGAGAAGGGCATAGCAACACACTGGTATTCTTGCTTAGAGAATCCCATGGACAGAGGAGCCTGGTGGGCTACAGTCCATGGGGTTGCATAGAGGCAGACATGACTGAAGCGACTTAGCATACACACACAGGGAGGATCCAGAGTGATGCTCAGTTTTACGGATGTGACCAGCACAGGAACAGTGAAGAGGAGAAGCACATTATCCTTTTGAGTCAGTAGCTGCTGGCCTTGGTTATGAGCAGCAAACATTGTTGCTGACTCAGAAATTCTATGTTAGGGACTGCTAGATAACATCAGTAGGAGTCTGAGTGTTCCATGCCTCAGTACAGAATTTATGTAAAGTTAGGAGATAAAAACATACCCAGGAACTTGGGAAAGAAGAAAAGACGCCTGAAAATAAGATTACTGATGAAGATTCTGAGAGTCTGTTTAACTTGATACTTTTAAACCAAAAAATATCTTGAAGCCTTGAGAGATGACCTTTATGTAACTATTTGTTCCTTCAGTCAGTTCAGTTCAGTTACCAGTCAAGTCCAACTCTTTGTGACTGTAAGTATTGAGCAAGCCAGGCCTCTCTATTGTCCCCTTCTTCTGCCTTCAATCTTTCCCAGCATCAGGGACTTTTCAAATGAGTCTGCTCTTCACATCAGGTGGCCAATGTATTGGAGTTTCAGCTTCAGCATCAGTCCTTTCAATGAATATTTAGGACTGATATCCTTTAGTTTGGACTGGTTGGATCTCCTTGCAGTCCAAGGGACTCTCAAGAGTCTTCTCCAACACCACAGTTCAAAAGCATCAATTCTTTGGCACTCAGCTTTATTCATAGTCCAACTCTCACGTCCATACACGACTACTGGAAAAACCACAGCTTTGACTAGACGGACCTTTGTTGGCAAAGTAACATCTCTGCTTTTTAATATGCTGTCTAGGTTGCTCATAATTTTTCTTCCAAGGGGGAAGTATCTTTTAATTTCATGGCTGAAGTCACCATCTGCAGTCATTTTGGAGCCCAAGAAAATAAAGTCTCTCACTGTTTCCACTGTTTTCCCATCTATTTGCCATGAAGTAATGGGACCAGATGCCATGATCTTTGTTTTCTGAATGTTGAGTTTTAAGCCAACTTTCTCACTCTCCTCTTTCACTTTCATCACGAGGCTCTTTAGTTCTTCTTCATTTTCTGCCATAAGAGTGGTGTCATCTGCATATCTGAGGTTATTGATATTTCTCCTGGCAATCTTGATTCCAGTTTGTGCTTCATCCAGCCCAGTGTTTCTCATGATGTACTCTGCATATAAGTTAAATAAGCAGGGTGACAATATACAGCCTTGACACACTCCTTTTCCTATTTGGAACCAGTCTGTTGTTCCATGTCCAGTTCTAACTGTTGCTTCCTGACCTGCATACAGATTTCTCAAGATGCCAGTCAGTTGGTCTGGTATTCCCATCTCTTTGTTCTTTGACCTGTGACTATTTTGTTTTCATGAATTTGTTNCTTTTCCTATTTGGAACCAGTCTGTTGTTCCATGTCCAGTTCTAACTGTTGCTTCCTGACCTGCATACAGATTTCTCAAGATGCCAGTCAGTTGGTCTGGTATTCCCATCTCTTTGTTCTTTGACCTGTGACTATTTTGTTTTCATGAATTTGTTGTTGCTGTTATACGAAAAAGATTAGTATGGACCAAGGAGCCTGGTGGGCTATAGTCCATGGAGTTGCAAAGAATCGGACATGATTGAGCAACTAATACTGGCCTGATATCTTGAAAAAGTATAGAAGTTGGCAAGACTAAGGAACATCATGGAAGAATTATAAGGCTTAAAAAAAGGTAAGAGTCTAGTTACACATTTTTAAAAATCGATAATAAATAAATACAGCTTGGTAGGGTTATTAGATTATTTTCATGAAGCATAAATCAAGCAATTAAAGTACCTAGTTGAGTAAGTGATGTGAAGAAATCAACAAAAAAAGGTAATTTGGAAACTTTGCAACCCTAGTATAAATTAATAATATTTAAATGCAGTTACCCAGAGTGGTAAAAGAATAATACAACTGACTGGATAAAGAAATACTCAGTCAAGAATTGTGTATATAAATTCAAAGACAGAGATGTTTGTCTTAAAGTTATAATCCTAACTAAATCCCATGGACAGAGAAGCCTGGCAGGTTACAGTCCACTGGGTCACAAAAATTTGGACATGACCAAGGAACTAACACACACAATGTACTCTCAATGTTATCCAGGCATTATTAAACTAAATATTAACACTTTAGATACTTACTTCACCATATACATATGGACAGGGAGGAAAAATTATATGTAATACACAGTTGAAAAGCTGGACTGTGGGCATAAAAAAGAATGATTACATTTTAAAATATTGAGATTTTGTGAGACTGTCAATGAAGTAGAGAAGAAAGACAGAGGATGAGATAGTTGGATGGCATCACTGACTCAATGGACATGAATCTGAGCAAACTCGGAGATGGTGAAGGACAGGGAAGCCTGGTGTACTGCAGTCCATGGGGTTGCAAAGTGTCGGACACAACTTAGCGATGACTGAACAACAGAGGACAAAGACAAAGAAAATAACATAGATAAAGGCGTCAAAGGTTGAGGCAATTGGGTTTCTACTGTAAAAGAAAAAATGAACAAGAAGTTGGTAGTAAAGAAAGTCTTTTTCTATGCTGAGGTGGAACTCATAATTAGACTTTGGGGAGGGGGAATTATATAGAAGAATAAATTGAATATTTAGGATATTTTAAACTTTTTCTGATAATAGCAGTATGTTCCACTTTTATAATCGAGAGAGAAAAGGAAAAGAATTAACCATAAAATAAATCAATAATTCTAAGCTTCAGAGGTAGTTTATTAGAACATTTTGAAATAGTTTCTTTTGGTTTTCTATATATGTTTAAGTGGATGGCATAATATAGTTTACAATTTTGTAGCCTTTAAAAGTTATATCTATTTTTACCTTGACTGTTCAAATTGAGTACACAATGAAGTCATGTAAAAACATACAAATAATCAAACTGGACAAAGCATAACATGAATGATAAAACAGATAAATCGGTATGCAATAAATAGTAATGTAAGAAATGCCCAGAACGTTCAGCTACTGTTCTGATATCTCTCAGTTTTGCTGCTATGCAAAATAGTGCTATTTATTAAACTTTATCCTGTTGACAGATGATTTCAAAAGAGTTATGACTACATAAAAGACTAATTACATTTTGGTTGGACTATAAAGTAAGCAGAGTGCCAAAGAATTGATGCTTTTGAACTGTGGTGTTGGAGAAGACTCTTGAGAGTCCCTTGGACTGTGANGTTCAGCTACTGTTCTGATATCTCTCAGTTTTGCTGCTATGCAAAATAGTGCTATTTATTAAACTTTATCCTGTTGACAGATGATTTCAAAAGAGTTATGACTACATAAAAGACTAATTACATTTTGGTTGGACTATAAAGTAAGCAGAGTGCCAAAGAATTGATGCTTTTGAACTGTGGTGTTGGAGAAGACTCTTGAGAGTCCCTTGGACTGTGAGGAGATCCAACCAGTCAATCCTAAAAGAAATCAGCCTTGAATATTCATTGGAGGGACTGTTACTGAAGCTGAAACTCTAATACTTTGGCCACCTGATGCGAAGAACTGACTCACTGGAATGGCAGCAAAACTGAGAGATATCAGAACAGTAGCTGAATGTTCTGGGCATTTCTTACATTACTATTTATCACATACTGATTTATCTGTTTTATCATTCACATTATTCTTTGTCCAGTTTGACTATTTGTATGTTTTTACTTGACTCACTGAAAAAGACCCTGATGCTGGGAAAAACTGAAGGCTGAAGAAGGGGATGACAGAGGATGAGATGGTTGGATGGCATAACTGACTCTATGGACATGAGTTTGAGTAAGTTCTGGGAGATGGACTGGCATCCTGCAGTCCATGGGACTGCAAAGAGCTGGGCATGACTGAGTGACTGAACTGAACTGAACTGAATGACTTTGTTATACATCTGAAACTAACACAATATTGTAAATCATCTATAGTTAAATTTTAAAAGCCAAAAGTGATCGTTACAAACCCAGTACCTCCTAAAGTAATTAAACAAGGAAATCACTAGACTCTAATGCCTTGGTAGCCTGAAACCTAAGCCGGAGTCAATTCAGAGGAATCCAAGAAAAGGAAACTGAAGAACAGCTAATAGCCAACCAGGCTTCCCCAAGTAAGGTAATGGCTAAGCTGTAGCCAATCAGATAATTGCTTTGTTTTGCTTCCAGGGTCTTCTCTATAAAACCCAGTCTCTGAGCTCTCTACTGCTGGATTCCATTTGATGTTTGCTCCCATAAAGATTTGAAATTGTCAACCTGCCTCAGTTTATCTTTTAACATATCTATGACAGATAACCATAATTTACCAGTATGGAAGGCACAAGAGTGTGGAGAAAAAGTTCCTCTATAGCACAGGTATGCAGGAATTGCTGGAAACTAACCAGAAAAATTAAACCCTCTAGTTCCTTCAGCTGTCAATCTAAACAGGAGGTAAGAGCTGTCAATCAACCACTGGAATAAATTGAAGCCTATAGTGTCCTGAGGGTAACAATTGTTCAATAAAAGGCAGACAGGATGTAATCTTAAAGACATGATCCCAGTGAGAGAAGCCAGAAGCAAAAGACTACATATTTTATTTCAGTTTTGTGATAGTCTGGAAAAGATAAAACTGCTTCTACTAGTCAAAACTCAGATCGATGTTTGCCAGTGGCTTGGGTTAATTGGAGAGGATTGACAAAGGTAAAAGAGGTACAAGTGAATTTGAGGGAAATGATGGAAATATTTAATATCTTCACTGTAAGGGTGGTTGTGTAACTATGTATATATATATATATATATAAAAACAAATGTATGTAAATTATACCTCAGTACAATAGGCTTTAAAAGTATGCACAAAGAAAGAATAATTTCTTATTTGCTAAAAAGCAAATTCAACTGGGATTTAAGAAACCTGGCTATCTTTTAAAATCTGCAGTTGATGATTGACCACTTATGAAAATTTCCAAACTCATTCATTTATTCAATCATTTCCATTTCCAGATACTGTTCCAAATAATTTTTTACAGTGTTAAAGAAAAAAAATGTTCATAATCTTACAGGATTTCTAATGGAAAGGTTAGCAAACAAAAACCAGCATAAAATAAAATTGCAAACACTGATTAGTCCCATGAAGAAAATAACACAGGGTCAAGAGACAAAGCATTGCTCTAGACAGCAACATTATAGCAGATAAGATGAGGAGAACATCTGACCAAGGCTTTCAAAGAGTGTTTGAGATTCTTAGGCAAATTTGAAAGATGGTGCCAAGCAGAAGAAAGTAAGCTATTAAAAGTAGGCTTTTGACTGCAGCTGTTTAAAGGAGAAATCTTTAAGAATCTATATCCTAAGAGTTTCAGAAAATCTTCAAGTTGTATTTGTTTGAGATATAGCATTGCTTTAAAAACAGCCTACTAATGCCATTTTCCTAATTTCAGTCTTTAAATTATTGTTCTTTGTTAATTTTTAAAATATACTCAGGAAATAATATCATTGTCCATCTCTTTTTGAAAGATCAACCGTGTCAATTGTGTAGGAGTTATTAAGCCAAATCATTTCTGTACTTCTGTAATCTTGAGTTATCAAATTTTATGTAAGTTAGTTTTGTCACCTTTATTTTGATAAATATCAAATCCAATTTTTTAAAAAATGGCCTACAATTAGTTCATTTTCCTTTGGGGGAAAAAAGCCTTTGGAATCTTTTAATGTATCTATATTTCCTTATCATTATATTTTCAAGAAATAGTTCATATTTTATCTATGTAGCAAAGATCAGTATGACTGGTTTTGAGGCTTTTGGGGATGTTCCTTCCAAACGACTGTAGTAGCAGAAACTGATTTTACTTGAACTTGACTTTCAGCAAAAAATTCTTTATTCCTCACATTTTAATGTATCCTATGACTAATATAAGAAATATTTGTCATTTGATGTATGAAGTTCAAAGAAGAGAAAAACCCTTTGATGTGCTGCATCTAAAACACTGACATTAAAGATGTAAGAGGACAACCAAGGTTGCCAGGTCTTCAAGGAACAAGATTCTATAGAGAAGGGAAATTAAATATCTACATGAACACATGAGTTTTCATCTCTACAGCAAGTTATACACATAAAATATCATTTTCATTTTAGATCTAAATATGTAGATCTAAGTATAGGGAGAAGATTATACAAGAAAACACATTATCTTGAGTTAGGCAAAAATTTCTTACTCAGGATGCAAACAGTATTAACTATAAAAGACAAGATTGAAAAATTGAATTCAATTAAAAACCAATTATATAATATAAGAGACATCAGGAGAGGGTGAAAAGGTAAGTCACAGAATGATGAGAGATATTTATAGTAGATATCCCTCAAATGAGTCATATCCCCAATAGATAAACAACTCTTAAAAATTACCAATAAAGAAACAGGCAGTCTGATTTTTAAGATGGACAAAAGACTTGAGTAGCCTCTTCAAGGTGAAAGAAAAAACTAGTGTCCAAAAAGTCATTAATCATAAGCAAAGTGCAAAAAGCCCCACAATATATCATTATACAGCTACCAGAATTGTTATACTTTTTAAAATTTATGCACAAACATAAGCACACCCAAAAATATGCTAATACAGTTTTGGCCAAAGTGTAGAGAAAGTGAAATAGCACATTTCTGATGAGAGTGTTAGTTGGTACAATTATTTTGAAAATAGATCATATCTACTAATGCTGAATGTAATTTTTATTCTTTAATTGGAGGAAAATGGCTTTACAATATTGTGTTGGTTTCTGCCATACAACAACACAATTCAGCCCTGATTATACATATATTATCTCCCTCCTGAGGCTGAAAAGGGAGTTGAATGTATGCTTTCTAAATAACCTAGCCTTCCGATTGTGTGCAGACCAAGTAGTCCGGTTGAAGGTGGTTTGAAAACACATAAGAGAAGCCTTTACACTTAGCCTATATCAGTTAAGATAAAGATTTGCTTAACATAACTTGTTTATCTATTCATCATGTGATCAATGCTGAAAGGTGAATTTTTGACGTTGAGAAAAATGATATGAATGTTACAAGATCAGATGGAAGATTCAGATGCTAAGCAAGAGTTAGTAACATTTGCAAAGTTAGATAATTCTGATGTTTATTTCTCTTGCTTTATAAATAATCTTCATTTGCTTTCCTTGAGGATTCAAAAGTTGCATGTGTGTTTATGTGTGTTTTAATGAAGGGAATGCTACTTTCTATCTTGTCTGCTCTCTTAAAAGCGGCATGCTTAGAGGTGAGAGAAATTAGGTGACTGTATTTCGTGAAAAGATTTTTCTCATACTCAAAAGTATTTAGAGAATGCTCTCTTCTACTTGTTCATTAAAGCAAGGAAGAAAAAATATGCAAAAATATTTTTAATGAATTTGTAGTAATGTCAGAAAGTGTTATCCTAATTCATAATTTTGTCCATCCAAATTTCCTTTCATTTACTCTCCACCATGACCTCCCCGTCACAAAAGCTGATCTTACTGTATGAAGCAAAGACCAAAAGCAAAGAGGATGAAAGTAAAGTATATTGCCTTTGAGCCTAAGTGGGATAGAGAAGAGCTGAGATTTACCAAGTCTTTGTTGTACATGAAACTTGCGTCTATTTTCCCTCTTGGTAGCCTAGGAAGGCATATTTCTCCCAAGCAGAGAGCCTGCCTCTGAACTGCTGTAAACCAAGAAAGCTTTAGGATATTGTGGATTATCAATTTAGGCTTTATAGTAATCTTCAAAGTGCCCAGAAAGATAATAGATATATTAGATGATTCTAGATTATCATTTTATACATTGTGGTAAGGTTAAATGAAACACATTTCTGTGTTTGTGCTTAATCTACACTGCTATAGGCATTTTTAATCAAGTCTTATTGTTTTCTTGTCTGGGAACAGTAAAATAATACACATGTATGGTGGAAAGGTCAATGGAAAAGGAATAAAGAGATGTTTCTAGTTTCCGGAAATTATGTATAATTTGTGTATATGAGTTTGGGGGCAAAAAATTCACCTGGGCAAACGCCTAGATTACCGCTTGTTTTTCTTTATAAGAAACTGCCCAACTATTTCCAAATGATTTACCAATTTGCATTCCCAGCAGCAATGAGTGAGAGTTCTTGTTTTTCTACCCTCTTACCAGCACTTGATACTGTTAGTTAGATTTCTGCAGTTCTAATAGATTCACAGTGGTATCTCATTGTAGTTTTCATTTGTATTTCTCTAATGACAAATGTTGTGGAGTATTTTTTTTTACATCCTTGCTTGCCATCCATATATCTTTTTAGTGAAGTGTCTGTTTAGATTTTTTGCTCATTTTCTATGGAGTCATATGTTATATTGTTACTGAATTGTGTCTTTATATATTTTTAATATGTCTTAAAGCAGATATGTACTTTGCAAATATTTCCCTTCAGTTCGTCGGTTACTTTCCAATCTTTTAGCAGCATTTTCCAGAGGGCAAATTTTAAAATTCTGATAAAGTCCAATTTATCGTATGGATTATAATTTTAATGTTGTATCTCACAACTCATGCCAACCTCAAAGTGATGTAATTTTCTTATATTGAATCAGATTCATGTGTCTTCATAACTGTGAAATTTTATGCTAACATACCTATATTTGAACTGTCCTGAGGACCAAGTTATGTATCTATGCCACTCAGGTCTCAATTATCAACTATTCTAGAATTTTTAATGGAAAAAAAAAAAGACTATTCCAACCACATTTATCTTACAGATTTCTGGACCTACACTCCAATTGTTGATTTATAAACATTTTTCAGTTTTCTGTTGCTTTTAGAGATTTAAATTATTCTACAATAATTTAAATGAGAGTGTTAATGTTTAGGTGATAATTAGTGCCAAACTTGACAATTTTTTTTAGAATGTTACTACCACTTTGTATTTCCATTACTTACTTCATATAGTATTAATGGAAGCACCAAAGTATTGCTTAGTAATGTCAACATGGTAAAATCTATATTTGTTATCCTCAGAGAGTTTATTTGCCAGTATAATATTTAGGGTCAGGTCCCTTTATATACTCTTCAATCTAACCTTGAGTTTATACTTGCAGTGCCTTATGGAATGCAATTCCATAGAGACTGGCTTCTGATATGAGAGCCATCTTTGGATCAATCTGGAAGTTCAAGAGAATATGCAACAGAATAATTAATTATAATCATGTATCTGTTAATATGTCCTCCAGTTGAACTCTCTAAGGTCAAATATAGTAGTGTTAACATATTAGGAGAACATTTCACATTGAATGAACTTTATAAATATTTGTAATATTTTAATTTGAACTTCATTGAAAGTAACTTCAGGTATGTGATATATGGTCTCAAGATTATGGTATAGTCAGCTCTGATATGGATTAGAAACACTGTGGAGAAAAGCAGCACTGCTTTTCTATTCTTTTAGCCTTTTGAATCAAATACAATTAAAATATGGTAAATCTTACTAAACAAAGTTTTATTACTGAATTATGTCTAAATGTTTGGGATCTAAAAATTTTGGAAATTTCACTTTTTTATAAGGCCACCAGTCATATTGTATTAGGGCCCATCCAGTGACTTCATTTTAACTTGATGACCACTATAAGGTCCCCATCTCCAAATATGGTAACATTCTAAAATATTGGAAGTTAGGATCTAACATATCTTTTGTGAGGAGCCACAATTTAACCCATAATAAACTGCTTTCTTGACCCCCTCAAAAAGCAAGTTTTTCCTGTTTGCAAAATATATCCACTCTATTCCAACATCCTTAATGGTCTTAATCATTCCAGCATCAACTCTCAGTCCAAAATCTCACCTAAACATCCTTAATGCAGTGTCCCAAATCTCATCATTTAAATCACTGAAGTCAGTTGGGGTGCAATTCATCCTGGGACTAAATTGTTCTCCACCTGTGAACTTGCAATACTAGGCAAGTTATTTTCACAATATAATGGTGGGATAAAAATAGCATATCCATGCCCATTTCAAATTGGAAAAATTGGAAGGAAAAAGAGGTCATGGTTCCCAAGCAAGTCTGAAGCCTAGGAGGACAAATTTCATTAGATGTTAAAGTTTGAGAATAATCCTCTTTGGCTTGATGCTGTGTCCTCCACATCCACCTGGGCAGTAGCCTGACCCTCTGGGACTAATGAAGCAGTGTTGGGATGTTGCTTCCCTTTTCTTAAAGGTAAACACATAGTCCGATAGCTCTCCAAGCCAGCTTCCTACCTGTGATCTAGCAGCTGCCTTTATTTCATCTGGTTTCTTTCACTTTCAGTCTAAGCTGGCATCATTTCTGTCTAAATTATTGACTGGATCTGCATATCACACATCTAATTTCTTCAGCAGAGTGTTGTCTAGCCATGTCCTTGGTGTTCCCTCCAGAGCGTGCTTTCTCATTATTTGCAACATGGATATGCTGAGGTTTTTCCAAATCTTCAAGTTCTGGTTCCTTTGTGCTTAACGATTTTCTCGATTATCTTCCTTCTCGCACATTTTACTGTTGGCAGTAAGGAGAAACCAGGAAATCTTTAACTGTCAACGTTTGTCACTTACAAGTTTACTTTCCACAAAATTTATACATTCCATAGAATTCATATTTTTAACAACAGTCTCCTCATAGCAAGCCAGGTATCACAATCAATATTAGGATTCTTCAGAGAAAGAGAATCAGTAAGAAACATACACACACAACACATGCATGAGAGAGAGTAAGACAGGCACAGAGACAGAGTGAGACAGAGATTGATTTATTTTGAGGAATTGGTTCACATGATAACGGGGTTTGGCAAGTTCAAAATCCAGATGGCAAGGTGACAGAGAATAGATACTGTAATCTTGAGCCTCAATTTCATAGGACAGATCGGGCCGCCTGGAAATTCAGAGCTTCTGTGTTCTATCTTGAGACTAAGTTCTTTCTTTGAGTGCATGTGTGCTAAGTCGCTTCAGTCATGTTCATTTCTTTGCGACATTATGAACTGTAGCCCGCCAACCTCTTCTGTACTTGGGATTCTCCAGGCAAGAATAATGGAATGATTGCCGTGCCCTCCTCCAGGGCATCTTTGCGACTTAGGGAAGAACTCACGTCTCACATCCCCTGCATTGGCAGGCAGGTTCTTTACCACTAGCACCACCTGGGAAGCCCAGTTTCTTCTTTGGGAAGCCTCTAAAGGGCTTCAGCTGATTCAATGAGTCCCACTCACATTATGGAGGGTAGTTTGCTTAACCTAAATCTACTGATTTAAAATTTTAATCACATCTAAAATATATCATAGATAAAATCCTCCTTCTCCTTTAACTGAGTAGATTAGAGCATAATATAATAGAGATTACATGAGCTGGGATTCAAACAAACCTATGCACTAATTATAATTCTACTATTTACAATTGTGTGACTTCAGAAAAATTATAGGTAATTATGAGGATTTGCTTTTTAGGAACTGAATGGACAAAAAATTGGCTTCCCATATGGGAAGGCCCAGCTGATTAGATAATGGTGTAACTCAGAATCCTTGCTCATCAGAAGTCTTTTGAAATGAAGTCTGTGGAGGTGGAATTTTGTAAATCAAATCTAGAAGTAATGTCATATACACTACCATGCATAAAATAGAGCTAGTGAGAAGCTGCTGTATACCAAAAGAAGCTCAGCTCTGTGCTCTGTGATGACCTAGAGGTGTGGGATGGGGAGTGGGAGGGAGGCTCAAGAGGAAGGGGGTATATGTATACATATGGTCGATTCACATTTTTGTACAGAAGAAACAAACACTACATTGTAAAGCAATTACATTTCAATTTAAAAACAGTAAAAATAATGTCGAATGTTATACTCAGAGCTTCATATATGTCTGAAATCTTGGGAATATGATAGTCTTCTCTTTATATGATAGACTTATCTCAGATACAGTATTATTTCTGTCTTAAAATTTGAATATCTTTCCAGATGTGTGTGTGTGTTAAGTCGCTTTGGTCATGTCCAACTCTGTGTGACCCCATGGACTGTAGCCCACCAGGTTCCTCTGTCCATGGGATTCTCTAGGCAAGAATACTGGAGAGGATTGCTATGTCCTTCTCTAGCGGATCTTCCTGACCCAGAGATCGAACAGTTCTTTACCACTAGTGCCACCTGGGAAGATATTCTAGTTAAAATGTCCAGAGGGTTCTATAAAGTACAATGCTTGTAAATAACCAACCTATTGAGATCTTTTTAAATTAGAAGAACATATTTACAGAAAGCCTAGTGGGAGTTTAATCAAAGCATTGACATGCTGCCAAATAAATCAGTGAAAATAGTTATCACATGCTGAAAATTCAAAAATAATCACTGTCAATCAAATCAGCAATGCTAAACAAAGATAAACAAACAATTGAAGAAACAAAATTTCTGAAAATAGTACTTCCGAGACCTGCATTATAGAAATAGCATTTTCATGAACAATCTTCAGAGTTTATATGAAGTTCCTGAATAGTACCCTTGGAATGATCACTTCAGAAATAAATTTCTGTAGGATTATATTTACACTAGTTGAGATTTTTGCCTAAAGAATGGACCGAGAGCTATAGGTTAAGGTCAGGGGTTCACAATCTAGCTAACTGTTCCCTGCTGCTTCTTCCACTCAGTTTCTTAGGCCAGAAACCTAGGAGTCATTTTTTTCCCTCTTTTTTCTTTCCCGCATATCCTGCATCCCATCCATCAGCAAATCTTGTCACTATTGCCTACAAAACCTATCTCAAATTAGATTTTCTCACCACTTCCACTTTGTCAGTCTATTCCCAGCAACCAGGCCACCATCATCTGTCACATGATTTATAGCAATTCCTTCCCAACCGGTCTCTCAAATTCTGTTCTTACTATTTCGCCATCTATTCTCTACACAGCAACCAGACATCCTTTACAAGTTAAATCATATCTGTCTCTGGCACAAAATCTTTTGATGGTTTCTTACTACACTTATAATAGCATCTAGGTTTTTTTTTTTTTTTTTTTAAACTATAGCTTAAAAATGTCTGCTGGATTTGACTCCTCTTTTCATTCACTTCATGCTGGCCCAAATCCAGTTACTCTCTTTCAAATTCTTAGGCATCTGTCCTGTCCATTAAAGAAAGCAAATTGATCCTTTCAAACTCTTACTCCCACTCTTTCCTTTACATGGGTTCTCTCTCTTTAGATTTTCATGTAGATTTCTCTTGCCAGCTCTCCTTGACCTCAGTTTCTTGTTTGTGCTCAGTTGCTCAGTTGTGTCTGACTCTTTGTGACCCCCAAAGGCTGTAGCCCACCAGACTCCTCTGTCCATGGAATTTTTCAGGCAAGAATATAAAAGTAGGTTGTCATTTCCTCCTCCAGGTGATCTTCCAGACCTAGGGACTGAGCCTGCATCTCATGTCTCCTGCACTGGAAGGTGGGTTCTTTACCGCGGTGCCACCCTGGAAGCCCTGCAGCTTCTCTTGTTCTACCTTTTAACCTGCCTCAATTCATTCATAGCACTCATCACTCTATGAAATTGTACTGTTTATGTAGAGTTTACTTGTTCACTGTATGTCTCTACCAATTAAAAATAAGCTCTCCATAAAGTGTTAGAAGACAATTGCTTCTCGGTGGGAAAGTGATGACAAACCTAGATAGTGAGTTGAAAAGCAGAGACATTACTTTTCAGACAAGGGTCCGTATAGCCAAGGTTATGGTCTTCGCAATGGTCACCTATGGTTGTGAGAGATGGACTGTAAAGAAGGTAGAGCCCAAAAAATTGATGCCTTCAAACTGTGTTGCTGGAGAAAACTCCTGAAATCCCCTTAGACAGTAAGGAGATCAAACCAGTAAATCTCAAGGGAGATAAACCCTGAATATCCACTGGAAGAACTGTTACTGACGCTGAGCTCCAGTATTTTGGTCATCTGATATAAACAGATGACTCATTGGAAAAGTCCTTGATGCTGGGAAAGATTGAGGGCAGAAGGAGAAGAGGGCATCAGAGGAAAGATGGCTGGACGCATTACTGATGCAATGAACATGAACTTGGGCAAACTCCAGGAGATGGTGAGGGACAGGGAGGCCTGCTGTGTTGCAGTCCATGGGATTGCAAAGTCAGATATGACTGGGCAACAACAGCAACAACAGCAAAAGTGTTAGGATGCTCAGGTTCTAAGCATACCAGCTCTAAAGTGCTTGATAATATCTATTGAATAAAAGAAGAATGAATGAATACATTTCCGTGGAAAACCTAGCTGGAAGAAAAAGATCAGTGGTGCAGAGAATAATTCTAATGAAGTGAATCCAAGAAATAAATGTATTTCAGGATACAGGATTGAAATAAAAATCAGAAATAATCTTAATTGTGCTATCAGCATATGCTAAGACTTTCTTTCCCTAAGAGTCTCTTTATGCTGAAAGAAATTGAAGTAATAGTAGCTTTGATCACTTCATTTCTTTTCTTATAACCAATTGTGAGACTTTTGCTTAATATTTATGTTTCAATATAATAGAAAGTGTGTGTGTGTGTGTTTCATTTGGTCAGAAATTATCAGCTACAAATGTGAAAATGTGACTTCAAACAGCAATCAAGGACTAACCCATTCAGGCTTTTGTTCTGTGAATCTTAGATGTGCATAGAAATTGAAGCTCTTACCTTCCTCCTATGGTCTTCCTGACTTGGGTGATGGAAACCTTGAGCTGTCTTTGGCCAAGTTCTCCTCTGCTTGGAGAAAATGTAATTGTTCCCAAAGAAGCTGAAGTCAGTTGACAAGGAAGTTGAGCTGGAGGAGAAGGGGAAGAAGGATAGGGCAACCAGATGCTATTGTCTAAGTCCCAGAGTTTAGATCTCCTTGAGACCACCTCTCCCTCTGTCTTTTCTAAGTAAATGAGCCACTTAGCTCTATTTTTAAAGACTAATTTGGGTTGGTTTTCTGTCATTTGCAGCTAAGTTTCCTGAGTAATTCGTTCAGAGAAGATAATGTTCTTTATTGAGCTTCCCAGGTGACATTAAAGGTAAAGAACCTGCCTGCCAATGCAGGAGACATGAGATATGGGCAATCCCTGGGTCTGGAAGGTTCCCATGGAGGAGGGCCTGGCAACCCACTCTAGTTTTCTTGCTTGGAGAATCCCATGGAGAGAGGAACCTGGTGGGCTACAGGACATAGGGTCTCACAGAGTTCAAGATGACTGAAGTGACTAAGCAAGCACACACACAATGTTCTTGATCAGATGCTTAAACATTCTCCTGATGATTAGACAGTATATGCTGATGGCTACTGCATTAGACTCATAGACATACGATCTTACATAGTAGGGCTTTCTACAGTATATCTGATTCAGGGAAGTTAATGTTTTGTGTGAATTTAATCTTCAGTCAGTTCAGTTCAGTTGCTCAGTCATGTCCAACTCTTTGTGATCCCGTGAATTGCAGCATGCCAGGCCTCCCAGTCCATCACCATCTCCCGGAGTTCACTCAGACTCACGTCCATCGAGTCAGTGATGCCATCCAGCCACCTCATCCTCTGTCGTCCCCTTCTCCTCCTGCCCCCAATCCCTCCCAGCATCAGAGTCTTTTCCAATGACTCAACTCTTCGTATGAGGTGGCCAAATACTGGAATTTAATCTTACCCAAGCCCAATCTTACTCAAATAAAAATGGAGTTGTATTTTATGCAGATGTTTCCATATTTCTCCATATTTCTCTGTACAGATGGTTTGCTGCTGCTAAGTCGCTTCAGTCGTGTCCGACTCTGTGTGATGCTATAGACGGCAGCCGCCAGGCTCCCCCATCCCTGAGATTCTCCAGGCAAGAATACTGGAGTGGGTTGCCATTTCCTTCTCCAATGCATGAAAGTGAAAAGTGAAAGTGAAGTCGCTCAGTCGTGTTCAACTCTTAGCGACCCCATGGACTGCAGCCCACCAGGCTCCTCCATCCATGGGATTTTCCAGGCAAGAGTACTGGAGTGGGTTGCCATTGCCTTCTCCGACAGACGGTTTAGAAAGGGCTATATGGAACAACAGGCCTCTTTGGGGATACATTTAGAGAATCAACAAATATGAACATTAAGATAGAGGAGTAAAATAATGTTTCCTAAGGATACAATTAGTTGATTAATTTGCCAATCATGAGAAAGAAATGGATAAATCTAATCTATGTTCATAACCCTTAATTCAGAATAATTTCATATCATTGGACTTCTTAAAGTCACTGTACTACTTTTTTTTTTAAGTCTTTATTGAATTTGTTACAATATTGTTTCTGTTTTATGTTTTGGCATTTGGCTATGAGGCATGTGGGATCTTAACTCCCCAACCAGGAATGAACACACCAAACCCCCCACACTGGAAAGAAAGTTATATTTGTGAAAGTGAAAGTTGCTCAGTCGTGTCCAACTCTAATCCCATGGACTATACAGTCCATGGAATTCTCCAGGCCAGAATACTAGAGTGGGTAGCTGTTCCCTCCTCCAGAGAATCTTCCCAATCCAGGGATCAAACCCAGGTTTCCCGCACTGCAGGTGGATTCTTTACCGGTTGAACCACAAGGGAAGCCCACATCTGAAGGCAAAGTCTTAACCATTGGACCACGTGGAAAGTCTCCTGAAGTCATTATTCTCAAAATCTCTTTAATTCTCAAAGTAAATCTCAAACCTAATGAACAGTGCTAAAGCACTGTTCTAACTCTACTTCTTTCTCCAACCTAATCCCACCACATGCCTTTGTCGAGTTGTTAAAGATCCCCAAAACATGGTTCTTTGTATTTCCTTGCATTTACACATGCATTTGCCTCTTTGCAAATGCTGTGCTAAACTTTGTATACTCTATGTGTCTAACAGTGCATAAGATATGGTCGATATTCAATAGACATCTACATAAATGAATGAATGCATTTCTTGTTTCTTTGTAAGCCCTTACTGTCTAGAGAAATCAGAGATGTCAGAAAGGATATTTAGAATTAGTTTGTTAAACACATAAACTATTTCTCATTCAGCAAAGGAATGGTTAAAGGAAGTTATATAATCTTTAGACTGGATAGAGATAAAAATTTTGGGAATTCTGGAATAGTATTTACTTGCACTTAATGCATATTCTTATTTTTCCTACCATGAAATTTTCAGCACCCCAAAGGCTTAATTATTATCTATAAAAAAGAAGTAACTTCATTTTACAGTCTTTTATTTTTATTATCACACTTTTTGTGTGTGTGCTCTGTGAACCTGTTAAAAGTTTACACCAAGACAAAGCAACAACTTATGATTTTCTTCATCTTAAATGTATTTGTTATTAAAGAAAATTTAGACCATATAAATTACTGTTTCAGCTTGAACAAATTTATTTTGGTAACATGATTTAATTAAATAACAACTCATTATTTTAAAATTATTTTCCAAATCTAACAACTGACTCTGATATAGCTGATTTAGGGACTCCATTTTGAAGAGGAAAAAAAAGCTAGACTATTCACTGGTAATAAGCAAGAAAACTGAAATGAGAGAGGAAATGTGCTTTTTTTCTTTAGAAAGAAAGGTCAGTAGTATAAGGAGTTCAAAATTACTAAAAAGAGTGGTAGAATTACATGTAAAATGGAAATATTCTACTCTGTTAATTACCGGCTATTTATTGTAAAAAAAAAAAAAGCCTGATTGGGCATTGAAGTCAGAAAATCTTGTGTTTAAATTTTAATTTTCTATGCCCTTATTAAGTCTCTCTGAGGCTGAACTTTTTCATGTGCAAAATTGAAATAATGATGGCTACTCATAAAGTTGATTTAATTCAAGTGGTTTTACCCTTCTCCAGACTGTTTGAAAAGGTTTGATTCATTTATTTTTTCAGGAAACATTCACTGGAACATTAATTGAGTATTTTCTATAAGTCAGGCATTGAAAGCAGTGTGCTAAAGCCTAGAAAGGATCTACATTTTGTAATGGTGAGTCAAAGGTATACTTTATTGCTTAAAAAAAATCTTTAGTTACTAAATCCATAGATAAATACATGCTTTTTGTGAATTTGTCAAAATAATTTATTTCCCATCCTTCAGCACTTCTTCCCTCTCTATAATTAATCTTTGTTTGAATCTTTCAGATCTTTTTTCTATAATACCATTTTGTAATTAGTCTGGGCTCCCCTGGTCGTTCAGTGGTAAAGAACCTGCCTGCTAATGCAGGGTTTGAACCCTGAATTGGGAAGATCTCCTGAAGAAAGAAACAGCAACCAACTTGAGATTCTTGCCTGGAAAATCTCATAGAGGAGACTGATGGGCTCCTGGAGTCGAAAATAAGTCGAACTCGACTGAGTGACTAAATGACAACAATAGTCACCAAATCCAAGTATTAAAACTTCTTTTTCAAATGGGATAATGGCTTCAGCAGCAAACAGAGGCTTTGAAATGTCTGTTTATTATTTCACAAAACAGATCTAGAGACTAAGCAGGAACTTCAGAGTAAATTCAACAGCTGCTGCTGCTAAGTCGCTTCAGTCATGTCCGACTCTGTGAGACCCCATAGCCGGCAGCCCACCAGGCTCCCCCGTCCCTGGGATTCTCCGGGCAAGAACGCTGGAGTGGGTTGCCATTTCCTTCTCCAATGCATGAAAGTGAAAGGGAAGTCGCTCAGTTGTGTAGGACTCTTAGCGACCCCATGGACTGCAGCCCGCCAGGCTCCAAAAAGGACATGGGTTGCCTTCCTCTTCCCATGCTCCCACCCTCCACTTTACAGACCCTCCCACGCCTTGCCTATGGTTACAAAATGGCTGCAGCTCTTTCAGATAACAGCTCCTAAGCAATATCCAAAGGCTGAAACAGAAATATTCCTAACATATCTCCTCAGAAAATATTTTTCCAGAAGCCTAAAGAAGACTTTCCCTGATGTCTCACTGGCTGGGGTTGTGATTCTTAATATGCCTAAACAAATAATTTGCAAAAAGAATAAAATCACTGTAATCAGATTATACATAGACATTCGCTCTCATATTCCCTGAAAATAGGGACGGTAAACATGTGAATATATCAGTTTCTAAAGCAAGAAAGATGAGCCTCACATCCATATATGACTACTGGAAAAACCATAGCTTTGACTATATGGACCTTTGCTGGCAAAGTCATGTCTCTGTGTTTTAATAAACTGTCTAGTTTTGTCATAGCTTTTCTTCCAAGGAGCAATTGTGTTTTAATTTCATGGCTGCAATCACTGTCTGCAGTGATTTTGGGGCCCAAGAAAATAAAGTCTATCACTTGTTCCATTGTTTCCCATTTATTTGCCATGAAGTGATGGGACCAGATTCCATGACCTTCATTTTTTGAATGTTGAGCTTTAAGCCAGGTTTTTTACTCTCCCCTTTCACCTTCATCAAGAGGCTCTTTTTAATTCCTCTTTGCTTTCTGTCATAAAGATAATGTCATTTGCATATATGAAATTATTGATATTTATCTTGGCAATCTTGATTCCAGCTTGTGTTTCATCCAGCCTGGCATCCTACATAATGTACTCTACATTTAAGTTAAATAAGCAGGGTGACAACATACAGCCTTGATGTACTCCTTTCCCAATTTGCAGCCAATCCATTGTTCCTTGTCTGGTTTTAACTATTGCTTCTTGACCTGCATATAGATTTCTCAGGAGGCAGGTAAGGTGGTCTGGTAGTCCATCTCATTAAGAATTTTCCACAGCTTGTTGTAATTCACACAGTTAAAGGCTTTAGCGTAGTCAATGGAACAGAGGTAGATGTTTTTCTAGAATTCCCTTCTTTTCTCTATGATCCAACTCGCTCGGTCATGTCTGACTCTGCGACCCTGTGGACTGTAGCCCGACAGGCTCCTCTGTCCATGGGATTCTCCAGGCAAGAATACTGGAGTGGGTTGCCATTTCCTTCTCCAGGGATCTTCCCAACACAGGGATCGAACCCGGGTCTCCTGCTTTGCATGCAGATGCTTTATCCTCTGAGCCACCAGGGAAGCCCTATGATTCAACAGATGTTGGCAGTTTGATCTCTGGTTCCTCTTCCTTTCCTAAATCTAGCTTAAACATCTGGAAGCTCTTGGTTCACATACTGTTGAAACCTAACTTGAAGGATTTTGAGCATTACCTTGTTAGCATGTGAAATGAGCACAACAGTGCTGTAGTTTGAACATTATTTGCCTTTGCTCTTCTTTGAAATTGGAATGAATATTGACCTTTTCCAGTCCTGTGGCACTGCAGAATTTTCCAAATTTACCGGCATATTGAGTACCTCACTTTAACAGCATCATCTTTTAGGATCTGAAATAACTCAGCTGGAATTCCATCACCTCTACTAGCTTTGTTCGTTCAGGCTTCTTATGTCCCACTGACTTCACACTCTAGGATGTCTGGCTCTAGATGAATGACCAAACCTTTATGGTTATCTGGGTCATTGAGACCTCTTTTGTACAGTTCTTCTGTGTATTCTTGCCACCTCTTTTTAATCTCTTGTGAATCCATTAGGTCCTTGCCATTTCTGTCCTTTATTATGCTCATTTTTGCATGAAATGTTCCCTTGGTGTCTCTAATTTCTCGAAAATATCTCTAGTCTTTCCCATTCTATTGTTTTCCTCTGTTTATTTGCAGTATCACTTAAGGCTTTCTTATCTTTCCTTGCTATTCTTTGAAACTCTGCATTCGGTTGGGTATATCTTTTGCTTTCACCTTTGCTTTTTGCTTCTCTTTTCAGGTATTTGTAAGGACTCCTCAAACAACTATTTTGTCTTGTTACATATGAGAGAAGAAGCTAGGGTTATTTTACCCACCTTTATTGAATTCATGATTAGTATTGTGGCTGATATGTAATAGATACATAATACTTTTATGCCGAGTAAATTAATTATTGAAAAGAAGGGTAGTTTTTCTATTACTGAAATAATCCAGTACAGTGAAGGGATGGAAATCAGGAAAATTTTATAAGTTGACATGACACAAAACCTGTCTAGACATTAAGAATTTAAACATGCCATCTCTGGGACAGGAGACAGTGCTTCGAATTCCTTATTCTTGCTTTTAAAAGACACATGAGGCAAACTCTGATACTCTGACATGAATATTTTAACGGCTAAAAACCCTCTCATTGGCCTTAATTGACCACCACTCTGTGTATGTGTATATGTGTCTGGGGACGTGGGAGACTTCATTTCTCTCATGTAGAATCCTGTTTTAAATTGGGGGAAATATTGGGGAAGTTAAAAGAAAAAATAGCAGAACAAATTAATAGTAAAATAGTACTCTTTTTAGTAGAGCCTAAAAATAGACACTCAGAAAGCAAGACCTTGGGTTTGGGATTGAGACAGAGAGAGAAATAAAAGAGAGACAGAGAGAGATTTGTGCTATTTTATTTAAAGATTCCAAGGATAGGAGGGAATTCTTGCAAAGAATGGGCATGTTCCATCTGTTTGGTCTTAGAAGGAGTCTCTGAACTATGTCACACAGTGATCACTATGCCTGCACTTAGCCAGCGTGGTTATGTGAGATTGATGGTAGGGAAATCAAGAGTAGGAAATCAAGAGCAGAGCAGCTCTATCAATCTCTCTAGACAGGCTCTTCTGAAACACAGCAGCTTTGAAAGGCTATGATGTATGAATTGATCTTCTTGGAGTCCTCCTGCTACAAGAAAAATCCATGAGATTTTTTAGCTGAAGAATAATAAAATACTAGTACTCCAATGTTCTAAAGGTTTGCTGTAGTCTTTAAAGTTGATTTCCGACTCTTATTCTTTTAGTGGTCTGTATATCCATGTAGCTGGGTGTGTCTGTTTGTGGTCTCTTATTTGGCAAAGTATCAGTCCTTAGATTTGTCCTAGAGAGATCAGGTTATGTGCTCAACAGATAAATGCATCTATTATATTATTTAAAAATACTGTACCATGGTGAAATGAATAACACAAACAGTATTAGTAACAAAGCATTATTTCAACCATACATATTATCCTTTTGTCCAAAGTCACCAGTATACTTTAAAATAATAAGTTGGCTGTTGGTATCAAAATAATTTCTGGTGGTTACTGATGTATCTTAACTATTTAACCTTGGGCAATTAGATAGAATCAGAATTATTTCCAAGGAAGAATAAAAATAAGATGCTTTTTAAAAAATAAATGGTATTATTTTTCAGTCTTCAGCAAATGCTGATCTTGTTTTAGTTCTTCAGTAAGTTCAGAATGTATTGGGTATTTAAATTTATGATAAAAAAATAGATCCCTTTGTGACTGAAGACAGCACTTTTGACTCTCATCAAATTGGTAAAATGTGTCAAGGTTAGAGGAGATTGGGACTCTCAAGCCTAATAGAAGAAGTATGTTCATATGTTGATGGATATAAATCTTGAAATTGCTGAATTTTATATGGATTGTGGACAGTTACAAGACTTCATGAAAAATACTTTGACTCCTTAAGAAACTTTTTTTTTTTTTAACAAAATAGGAACTGTTGTTCTCCAGGAATCAGGATACAAACAGACTTTCTCATCACTTTTACTTATATATTTCCCAGTCTCTAATCATTTTTTTTCCTATTGTGACGTGAAAGTTGTTCAGTTGTGTCCAACTCTGCAAACCAATGGACTATATATAGTCCATGGAATTCTCCAGGCCAGAATACTGAAGTAGATAGCCTTTCCTTTCTCCAGGGGATATTTCCAACCCAGAGTTTGAACCCAGGTCTCCCATATTACAGGTGGATTCTTTACCAACTGAGCCACAAGGGAGGTCCTTTTTTTCCCTATTAGGTATATGTGAATAAAAGTGGAAACCACTGATAATAAAACCCAGAACATTCTGAGTATGAAGAAACAATCCAAACCTGCAAATATGGCTGAGCCTTTTGCGATGTTGATTCAAATCAAGGTTCTACAGCACAGTCTTTCTTATTTCTTCATTTTTATGGTTGACAGAAAACATGAGATCAAATATTATATAACAAGGGAGAACACTTAAAATTCTATCACAAGATACTTGGTCTTCAAATTGAGTTTAATTTAAAATATGTATGAGGTGGTTTATTCTCACTACATTTGTTTGGTATATAAAATAATATGGGTGATTAAAAATTTAAACATGCCATAAAATGTAAGCACTAGAGGTTATGTAAATGGTAGAACTGATCCAAATATTTGTTTTATCTCTGTCTTGATCAAATTGACACAACCAAGCAAAAGTTCATCCGAATTAGATTTCAGTCCTTCAAAGGAAGTCATTCAGTTGAAACTAATTTTCTCGTCCTTTGCCTTCTTTATGTGCTGATTATAGTCAAAGCCAAGGAGCAGAAACACATTTCTACAGCATTTCTTTTTCTCCTAGAGATTACTTGTTTCCTTTCTGCAGGTTTTATCTCAGTTGAATTGTTGATGTAAGGAAATTATGTGAAATCACTGAAGTTGGGCTTAAATCAAGCTTCCATAGAAACTGAAATTGTAAACAGAATTTGATGGATAACACTTTAGGAAGATGTTTCAAAAATTTAGCACATGATAACACAATTTTAAAAAGCACCCACATATCAGAAATTTCTATGATCAAGATATTTTAAATGTATGACTTTTTGTGTCCTGGGTAATTATTTTGTCTGAATTTTATTTTGTCCTTTTCATCTCTGTAATATACTTCCCTACCAATTATACTCAAATATTTTTTTTAAGTAAGTAAAGAAATAAAGATCACAGAAGGAAGTTAAAAAAAAAGACAAGCCCAAACTGATAATCAAAGTGCCCCATCAATGTAGATAAACAGAAATTTTTTTTTTTCTTGATGAAGTCCTGAAAAACCTATCCAGAATTTATACAGTAAGCAAAGACAAAAGTACATCTAACTGAGTATAGAGTAATAGACAAATAAGTGATTTTTTAGCATGCTGAATGAAGGTGCTATGTTATCTTGATATTATTTAACACCTTCAAGTTTCTATTTAATAATTAGCAGTGTATATTAGCAATTGTTAAGCTATGGCTATAGTTGGTCACCTATTTTTAATAATAAAGTTTTATTGGAATACAATCATACTCATTTATTTATGTACTTTCCAGGCTACTTTTGTGATACAAGAACAGGGTTGATTAGTTTTGATAAAGACTCACAAAGGGTAAATATACATTTTTGGCCCTTTACAGAAAAAAGGTTTTCCAAACCCTGGTCTGTACAAATCAAAATTAATTTAAAATATTTTAAGATGACACAATTAAAACATTTTTACTAAATAAAAGATGAAAATGAGTCATAACAGTTTGAGATAAGCAACAGTGTGTTATGAGTTTTATCTCTCTAAAATTGCAAATTTCATAGAAGAAGCAATTTTATTCCAAGAATGCAATAAACTGTGCAACATTACCTTTTTGCAATTAAAAAGGGAAAGAAAGCATTTTAAAATATAATACACAAGTCTAAAATTTAATTGACATAGTGGCTCAGATGGTAAAGAATGTGCCTGCAGTGGAGGAGACCCAGGTTTGATCCCTGGACTGGGAAGATCCCCTGGAGAAGGGAATGGCTACCCACTCCAGTATTCTTACAGGGAGAATTCCATGGACAATGGACCCTGGAGGTCTACAGTCCATGGGGTTACAAAGAGTTGGACATGACTGAGGGATTAACACTTTCACACTATTATTATTTATTTTGCTGTCATACAACAGTCTGAAAAGAGTGTTCCTCTTTGGAAGGCTCTTGAGTCACAGTCCTTTGTTTAGGACTGTTTGCTTTCTTATATTATTTGTGATGGTGTTTTCTTCTGAAATCTGCCTGCCAATCAGGTTAGATCCCTGGGTTGGGAAGATTCCCTGGAGAAGGAATGGCACCCCATTCCAATATTCCTGCCTGGGAAATCCCCTGGAGAGAGGAGCCAGTCAGGCTACAGTCCATGGGGTCACTAAAGAGTCAGACACTACTTAGTGACCAAACAACATCTTTTCTTCTATGTTCTTTGAGCTTTCTTTATTTCATTTTCTAATGGGGAAAAAGAATGGAGAACTGTATATGGAAGGATTTTTTTGAACCATATTAAAAAAGGTGGTTCATCATTTCCACCCAGATTCCATTGTTCAGCTTATTTCATATGGCAATTACAAGGCTGGCTGGGAGATATAGTCTTACCATGTGCTCCAGAAAAATAGGGAATTCCCTAGATGATCCAGCTAGTTACTGGACAGTATTATGTGCACACATGCACACACACACAAACATATTATACTATGGAAGAAGCAGTTTGTAATCTCATTTACAACAGCAATCAATTGTTATTGCTAGTAAAGTAGCCTATTTTAAGAGTCTGTGATAATTATTCAAGTTCATGCATTCAAATTACATCAAATTTATTTACAGAACTGAAAAAATTTTAATTAACATTAAAGTATATGTACATGATGAATAACATTTACATAATACAAATAAAATTTAGTACTTGGATATCACAAATAAAAATTAAAAGTGAATATCCTTTAAGAATTTTTACAAATTACAAAGGAAATATGAATATTTCAGTATAAAGCTGAACAAAAATATGAAGTTACTACTATCACTATCTGTAGTCTAGAGAGTAACATTGGCAAAAAAAAAAAAAAAAATGCTGCTGCTGCTGCTAAGTCACTTCAGTCGTGTCCGACTCTGTGTGACCCCATAGACGGCAGCCCACCAGGCTACTCCATCCATTGGATTTTCCAGGCAAGAGTACTGGGGTGGGGTGCCATTGCCTTCCCCGTTTATGAATCTTAAAAATCTGGAATATATTTTATGCCTCAACTGTGTCAGTAGTCATATTTCAATGAGTTAATAGCCACCTGTAGCGGCTAACATAATGGTTTCTTACATCATTGATTTTCAAACTTAGGAAATCTGATGGTCACCTGTGGAATTTGTTACAAGTACACATTCCAGGTTCTCATCTAGGGATTCTGATTCAGTGGGTTGGGGTGAGACCGAAAAATCTATATTTTATAGATATCCTCATGATTTTCATGTAGAAGATTAGGGATCCACAATGATAAAAAAAAAAAAAAGACTTATAGAAATCTCTAAGGTCCCCTCTACTACCAATTGTATAATTTCTAGGATTTTTCAGAACCAATTTCAACTTGTAGTGTTTATTATAGCATACTATTTTGTGGAAATTTTGTTTAATGGAGCATATTGAATTTCAAATCTTTTGATATTTTTAACAAAGCTGCAAGGCAAGTTAGAGTTGACCAGAGCCATCCTTATTCTAACTTACACCACTCCACTGAGTAAAGGGACAGACAAATAGGAGGCACCCTTATAATGTCACTGAGAAAAATATTCTCTTTAATACAGGATATGAAGAAACATCCATTTTGATAATCACAGTAAGCTTTGGATTTCAGAAAACAAATTAAATCCATATGTAGAAGATCTCAGCTTTAAAAAATGCTTCTCACAATCTAAATCATTAGCAACATATGGTTTATTTTTACTGTTTTATTTTCCTTCTCTATTGTTAATTTTCCTCAGATCCTCAAATTCATATGCTTTCCTACAGACTTTACCACGTCTCATTTTGTCTAATTATGTACTTGTCTGAAATACAAATGACTGTTATTTATAAAGTTTAATATCTCTGTGTATGTAAATGACTTGGATATATATGAAAAAGTTTTCTTAAAATTTTAAAATACCAAGACTCTCAAAATATTACATGTATCAATATATTAGCAACAGCTCCTGCTTTAGAAATAAGTGACGGTTTTTCATTATTTTCTATTTTAAAAGGATTGATTCCACTCACTCATATCTGTAAATCATTCTCCTCTAAAATCAAGACCAAACTTAAGAGTTTACATTTCTCCTTATGAGAACAGAAAAAAATACATTTTTCTCCAAAGACGCTTCATTTGTTGACATGAATCCAATTAAATCCTCTCCATGATCAATCATGGTCCAACATATATCTCCAAACTTTTCTCTTAAGTGAGGTATGAAATATTTGTAAACTTTATCAGAAAAGAATCTGGAAAATATACACTGTTGAGTCAGTGTACTACTTAAGACTTTCTGTGAAATTTTTCAATAGCTAGAATTTCTCAACAGGTAGAAAAATGGTCTAGTTTTCATTTATTCCCTCAAATTACTTACAGTGTGAAGCCTTTTTTAAAAAATGTTAATCCCAATAATGTATTGGATCTCATTTTTCCTATGTAAATTGAGCTTATTCTAGATGCAAGGGAATGCCACACATATTACTAATACAATGGACCTTAAATCAAGAGCATTACTTCCAGGGAGATTCAAGTTGTGCTTATATGTATGTCATTTCACTTATTTCTTAGACAAAATCATGTAACTATTATTATTATTCCAACTTTGCTGATGGAGAATCTTGGAAACAATGTAACACAGCTCCTAAATATTAAAATTGTCACATATAAACCCCATATTTTAAATCCAGGTCTGGAATTTTTTTTTTTTTTTCTGGAGAACTCAAGTTTGTTATCCTGGCGGGCCCAGAGGAGTTAACACTCCATGCTCTGAGACCTGAACAAGGGGGTTACAGAGTTTTAATAAACAAACTATAGTGGGCAACAATAGTTGTTCATCAGCTCAGTTCAGTCACTCAGTCATGTTCAACTCAGTCACAACCCCATGGACTGCAGCAAGCCAGGCTTCCCTGTCCATCACCAACTCTCAAATTCATATCCATCAAGTCAGTGATGCCATCCAACCATCTCATCTTCTGTTGTCCCTTTCTCCTACCTTCAATCTTTCCCAGCATCAGGGCCTTTTCCAGTGAGTCAGTTCTTCGCATCAGGTGGCCAATGTATTGCAGTTTCAGCATCAGTCCTTCCAATGAATATTCAGAACCGATTTTCTTTAGGATGGAGTCGTTGGATCTCCCTGCAGTCCAAGGGACTCTCAAGAGTCTTCTCCAACACCACAGTTCAAAAGCATCAATTCTTCGGCGCTCAGCTTTATGGAATTCTTTCTACTACATCTGGTGAGTATAGCGGGAGAGGGCAGAGGCAAAAACAGAATGTACTCAATTTCAATGAACATTATTTATGATACTTATCTTAATTCCTCCCATTATGAAGCAAATGTAACATCCCAGATGGTTTTCATAAAATCAGAGAAATTTTGTGTTTGAACAGTGATGTGGAGAGAATCACACTGCCTAAGATTATAAAGAAGAAAAACCAAACTAATCGTTATTTTTCTTTAAAAAATGCAAGATAAATTACTTATTCTTAGATTCCCATACAGTCATTTTCTTATAACTAAAAGATATTTAATGTTATATTGTCATGCTATCACATACTGAGCAGTGAAAATTGGTGTAATTTTGTTCATGCAGAAAGCTATCAAGACCCTTAAAGTAAGAAACTTTATAAAGTAACAATCTTTCCTGGAGTATTAAAAATGTCAATTGTTCTATAGTCTGAGAAATCAGAGTTAAATGATAGTTAATAACATGCTTTTAATAGAGAAAAGACACAAAGTACTGTACAATCTTTTGTATCTTTTCATATTACCTGGGAACAGTTTCCCAGCTCCTTTCAGTATCCATCCACCCCCTGTAAAAAATTAAAATTTAGATCTAAAAATCAGCATTTATTAAGCTACAAGTTGGATTATAGAGAATACCATTATAGAGACCGACTTTTGTGTTGAAAATGTTTTCAAACATTAATGATGTTCAGAACAGTAACCAAGCTTTATTGATGTGTATAAATATATGCCACCATCTTACACAAGTAGGCTTTCTTTAGTCTCTACATCAAATAGTTACCCTAAGATTAAAGATGTGTAAATCGATGAAGGTTCTTTAAAGAATAATGACTGAGAGTTGACAGTGAGAGGTAAGGTCAAAATTAAAATTTCTCTGCTTTTTGTTTGTTTTTCTCATATTCTCCAATTTTATTACAGATTTTGTACTCCAGACACCAGGCATTTGAACCTGCTTTTTCCTCTGCTGGGAAATAAATATCTCCACATCCTTTTGTCCTACATATAGTTGATTCAGCACTTGCCCTCCAAGAGAACTTTCCTACCCTCTCTGATTGATCAGTTCTCTTGGCTATGTCTTTTTTAGGACCATATGCCTCTCCTGTTTTGGTTCAGCCACTGAGTCACGTCTGACTCTTTGCAACCTTATAAACTGCAGCATACCAGGTTTCCTGTCCTTCACTATCTCCTGAGTTTGCTTAAACTCATGTCCTTTGAGTCAGTGATGCTATCTATCCCATCTCATCCTCTGTTGCCCCTTCTCCCCCTACCCTCAATCTTCCCCAGCATCAGGTTCTTTCTAATGAGTTGGCTCTTCTTATCAGAGAACCAAAGTATTGGAGCTTCAGCATCAGTGCCTCTTCTTAGGAGGACCAAATAAGGGTTTAAGTTTCTTTTTAATTATGATTATTTAATTTGCCTCTATTTTCTCCACTAAACATATACCATTTTTAAAGCAGGGCTGCTCTCTGTTTGGATAAACCATGTTTCTCCAGCATCCATTGAAATACCTGGCAAAAATCTAAATTAAAATGGTAAGTTTTTATCTCCTCATTGGCCCCTAGCATTTTCCTTCAGCTGACAATTTATTGTTTAGTTTTGTCACATCCAAGAACAGTCTTTGCCTTGGACCCATACTTCTAGCACCATTTTGATTACTAAACTATTTTATTATAAGGATCTAATTTAGGGTTTGCTGTTTAATTAGAGAAACTGCAAAATTAAAGACACGGATTCAAACCTTGTCAGGCTTATGAATGAATAAAATTCCCATAGAATGTTTCCTAATACTCTTTTATTATGAAACATTGGTAAATACTTCACTTATAAAAAAGATATTGAACATAATGAAACAACCTTTTAAAAACCCAACATCCAGATTAAAAAAAAAAAAAAACTTTGTCAGAACAGCTAACTTCTCTATTAACTTTCCAAGATCAATGTTCCCAACAAACCTCGAGTTGTAACTATTCTATATTTGTTGTTTATCATTCTATTTTTAGTGTCTTTGTACATATTTCATATAGTATAGTTTTGTATTTTTAAGCTATATATATCATCTATATTTTATGCATACACTTTGCCACCTTAATTTTTATACTCAATATTTTAACTGTAAATCCATCCATATTTTTCTGTAGCTTTAGTTCATTGATTTTTTTTTCTCTGATGAAGAGAGATTTTAGGATATTCAGGGTATTTCTAATTTTTAGCTTTTAATAAAATGGTTTCTTTAAATATTCTTGTGAATGTACTTTTATGTATCTATGTCAGAATTTCTCTAGACTACATATCTAGCTGTTGAATAGCCAGTTCACAAGTCTGTTAGACATTTAACTTACTGGTTATGTCAAATTTTTCTGTCAAAGTGATTTTGCCAACTTGTATTTTAATATGCAGTTCAGTAGATTTATTCATGCTTTACATCTTGACCCACACTTACAATTTTCAGATAAAAAAAATTTTTAGACTAGAACTACAGATACAATGTAGGAAAATCTTAGTAATAGCAGAATAATAAAAGCATCTTTCAGAAGACTATGTGTAGTATCATCAGTTCAGTTCAGTCACTCAGTTGTGTCCGACTCTTTGTGACCCCATGAACCACAGCACACCAGGCCTTCCTGTCCCTCACCAACTCCTAGAGTTGACCCAGACTCATGTCCATTGAGCTGGTGATGTCATCCAACCATCTCATCCTCTGTTGTCCCCTTCTCCTCCTGTCTTCAATCTTTCCCAGCATCAGGGTCTTTTCAAATGAGGTGGCCAAAGTATCGGAGTTTCTGCTTCAACATCAGTCCTTCCAATGGACACGCAGGACTGATCTCCTTTAGGATGAACTGGTTGGATCTCCTTGCAGTCCAAGGGACTCTCAAGAGTCTTCTCCAACACCACAGTTCAAAAGCATCAATTCTTCTACTGAAAAAACTATAGCCTTGACTAGACAGGCCTTTGTTGGCAAAGTAATGTCTCTGCTTTTTGATATGCTGTCTAGGTTGGTCATAGCTTTTCTTCCAAGGAGGAAGTATCTTTTAATTACAAACACTTAAAAAAAAAAAAGCAGATGAATGATAAATTCAAAGACCAGGGAAGTAGTTCTCCCTGTGGAAAGCAGGATATAGGTGGATAGGATTGGAGAGAAAAATGGTAGCAGAAAATTTTAGTTATGTTCTACAACTTGAGAGGGCTTCCTAGGTGGCTCCGTGGTAGAAGAATGTACCTGCCAATGTAGAAGGTGCAGGAGACCCTGCTTCGACCCTTGGGTCAGGTAAATTTCCTGGAGGAGAAATGGTAACCCACACCAGTATTCCTGCCTGGGAGACCCCATGAACAGAGGAACCTGACAGATTAAGTGCTTGGGGTCGCAAAGAGTGGGACATGACTTAGTGACTGAGAGCACACAACTTGGATATAGATTTGAATCTATGGTTGTTGCATGCATTAAAGTAAATAAATAAAACAGCAAGTCATATGTGTATCAACTTATCAATTATGTTAGTGAATCATGAAATGCATAATTTAATTAATCCAATTATATGCACTCAATCCCAGAAACAGGTGGACAAAGAGAAAGATAAAGATGTAGATGACCATGTATGATGTGGAATTGTGTTACAATATGATTTTAATTAGAATTTTCTTCACTGGCCAATAAAGTCAACTATCTTTTAAAATATATTGAAAATTTGTGGTTTCTGATCTTGTATTGAGATCTTTCCTGCACATTTCTACTGTATTAATTGTTTTCTCCTATATTAATTTTTCTTTTTGATTTGTAAATTTTAAAATATATTTTGGCTCTCAGTCCTTTGCAGCTTATATGTGTGCAAATTTCTCTCCTTTTTATTTCAATTATTCAACAAATGTATACTGAGCTCCAATGATGAGTCAGGAAAACACAAATTTCTAGGTGCTTGGGATACTGGAATAAACAAAGCAGACACATTCTAACCTATTTGTAGCATATATTTTATTTTGAGAGAAAAGATTAAAAATGCATAAATGTTTAAGGGAATGAAAAGGAAAGCTACAGCTAGAAGAAAATGTTTTCAAAATACATATCTGATAAATGATTGGTATCTAAAATATACAAAGAACATTTATGTGTGTGTGTGTGTCTGTGTGTGTTACTTGATCAGTTGTGTCTCATTCTTGGCAACCCCATGGACTGTGGCCCATCAGGATCCTATGTCCATGGAATTCTCCAGGCAAGCATACCAGAGTGGATTGCCGTTTCCTACTCCAGAAGATCTTCTCAACCCAGAGAATGATCCTGTGTCTCTGGTATTTCCTGCATTGGCAGATAGATTCTTTACCACTGGGAAGCCATCTGGGAAGCCGCACAATGCAATGTTATCCAACACTAAAAAGAAAGAAGCTAGCAAGCAACAAAAAGATATAAGGAAGCTTAGATGCATATCACTAAGTGAAAGACGCCAATCTGAGAAGTCCACATATGTATGATTTCAACTACATGACATTCTGGAAAAACAAAACAAAACAAAACAAAACTATGGAGACCATAAAAAGAGCAGCAGTTATCAGGGTTTGGAAGAAAAGATGACCAGAAATGGAGCAAAGTGGATTTTCAGGTCAGTGAAACTATTCTGAATGATTCTGTAATGATGGATAAATATACTATACACTTATCAAAATCCACAGAATGTGTAACAAGAGAAAGCCCTAATATAAACTATGGGCTTTAGTTAATTAATGGAGCAATATCGGCTCATTGATTATCACAAGTGTACAGTATCAATGCAAGATGTTAACAACAGAGAAAACACTGAGGAAAAGCGAGGGAGTATGTGGAACTCTGTACTTTCCACTCAGTTTTTCTGTCAACCTAAAAGTGCTCCAAAAAAGTCTATTAAGGATAAAAACACAGAAGAATTAAAGCATGAAAGTGTTTGATATGTCAGATGGTGAAAGGTACTTGAGAAATGAGCCATGGCAAGGATTTAACAGCTGTTGTGGAGGAAAGTGCTGTGCTGCTATATTTTAACAGAACAAACAGGGGAGACCTCCCTGAAAAGAAAACATTAGAGCAGAGATATGAAGAAATGTGAGGTTAGGCAAAGATATGTAGAGAAGGGTAACTGCCAAGAACAGGGACGGCAGTAACCCTGAAGTTAGGAAGAGTAAGGAAGTCAGTAGAAGAAGCAGAATAAGCAAAGGAGAGAGCAATAGTTTTGGTCAGAAGCACAGAGGGCAGTCAGGCTATAGAGGAACATGTTCGGTGGGGTGAGACTTTGGCTTTCACTCTGAGTAGGACGCCGTTTGAGGATTTTGAGCAGAAACCTGGCCTCACTTATGATTTTACAGAATCATCCCAGCTGCTGTGCTGAAAAATAAACTGTGGGTGGCAAAGACAGAAAGAGATAGGCTCCCATTCAGTGACTTGATTTTCATTACGGTGTGTTTTGATAAAAATATGTTTTTAATTGTAATCATTTTCTACCCTACCCACTAGAGCAAATGTATTTCTTTAAAACAGATTTGACATATGTTATAGAATATTACATTTACCCTAACCTATTCTTCTCCAGTATCACATGGACCCTTACTTACCCTTTGATTTTCATGTAAGTAAGCTTGTTAAGTACTCTGAAAATCCATGCTCAGTTTTTAAACCAAATTTGCACTGAAATTTTTGATTAATTTGAGGATCATTTATATTCCAGCAATATTGAGCCTTTTTATCCATAGATAGGGGTTTATATCTGTATGTATTCAGGTTTCCTTTTAATTGTTTTAGATTTTTGATGAAGGAAGATAAATGACCTAGAAACACATACTAGACTTCTGATATCACTTTCATTGGGAAAACTTTTGAATTTTGAGTAATTTCAGATCCTCCATTGCCCTCTGCTCTGCAGCAAAGCATAGCATCTAATTGTGCTAGATATCAGACTCTGGAAGAGGGTTCTTAGCCTTTGATTGAGTACATGTGCATGCTCATTTGCTCAGTCCTACCCAACTCTTTGTGACCCCCTGGACTGTAGCCTGCCAGGTTCCTATGTCCACGGGATTTTCCAGGCAAGAATACTGGAGTGGGTTGTCATTTCCTACTCCAGGGTATGTTCCCGATGCAGGGATCTAACCCACATCTTGCATGTCCTGCGAGTTCTTTACCACTATAGCACCTGGGAAACACGTTTAAATTGCATGACCAGGGAAGACCAAGCCCTTCTCATATAACTGGGGTTGGTCTCCAATAGTAATATGACATGCTTAAAATCTGACACCCAGTCTGTTCTGCCATATCAGTAAATCCATGGTGAGTGGAGCACAAGTCTCCCCAATAAAATCAAGAAGCTGGGGGACCATGCTTTTCAGTTTTCCCTGTATGGTGTGGAGGCCAGTAGCACTGTACCAACATGATTGCCTGAAGAACTGGGTGTAGCTAGTTTTCCATATAACTTTATAGGAGACATGAGATGGCATCAATTTTGGACAAGCTCTTTCTTAAAGAGTTTCCAATGCAATGATCATGTAAATCTTTTGTTAGATTGACTTTTAGGTACTTTATATTTTTATCTTTAATGACATTTAACAAATATCCAGCAGATTTGGTAAACTTTGATTACTCTTGATGCTAATAATTTCTCTATATACTCTCTCTGAATTTGTTACAGACTTCATTGTGTCCTCCCAAATTCATATATTGAAGTTCTAACCACAGTAGCTAGAATGCGACTGCATTTGGATATTCGGCCTTTGAAGAGATAAGTTAAAATGAGGTTATTAGGATGAGATCTAATCTAATATGACTGATGTCTTTATAAGAAGAGTTTAGAACAAACACTCACAGAAGGAAGGCCACATGAAGTCACAGGGAGAAGATCAAGAGGTTCAAGAGAAACTAACCATGTCACACCTTGATCTGAGATTCTAGTCCCCAGAAAGTGAGGAAATAAATTTGTTACGTAAGCCATACAGTCTGTGGTACTTTGTATAGCAACCCTAGTAAACTAATGTAGATTTCAAACTGAACTGTGCTTCCTAGATTTGGTCAGTTCATAACCTGTTTGTTTTCGGTGGTAGTTTTTAGACAATTAAACTATCTGTGAAAAAAAATGACACTTTATTCCTATAAAATTATTGTAGTTGTATCTGTTTTTTTTTTACTGAAAATTTTAGAATGTTGAAAAGAATCAGTGAGAGTGAGAGAGTGGAAATGCTTCTATGTTTTCATCACTACGAATGATGTTTGTTGGGCATTATCCCTTCTTTAGGGGATCTTCCCAATCCAGGAATCAAACCAGGGTCTCCTGCATTGCAGGCAGATTCTTTTACCAACTGAGCTATCAGGGAAGCCCATGGATTTTTGATAGATAACCTATATTAGGTTGATGACTTGTCTTCAATTCTTATTTGGAGAGTTGCTTCTTTTAAAATTAAGGGTTTGAACTTACCTTTATCTAAAAATTTTCCTATATCAAAACTGCCTATTTTTTAACTCTACCTTGTTTTTGAAATTTTAACAACTGGAATAGATATAGGTATTACTTATATGATATAAAAGAAGGAAAAATGAGATGACTATTCATAATCTTCCATTTGACTTAATAAAATCTAATGAATGTAAATCCTGGTAATAACATTCTTGTTAGCTCTCTGCAGCCACAATTTTCATTAATTTTTTTCTTTTTGACATTTCTTCAGCGATACAGTCCAAAGAACATACATAGTAAATATCCACCTTAGATGTGCAAAATAAATGAGAAGAAATGGCACCCGTACTCTTGCCTGGAAAATCCCATGGATGGAGAAGCCTGGTAGGCTGCAGTCCATGGAGTCGCCAAGAGTCGGACACGACTGAGTGGCTTCACTTTCACTTTTCACTTTCATGCATTGGAGAAGGAAATGGCAACCCACTCCAGTGTTCTTGCCTGGAGAATCCCAGGGATGGGGGAGCTGTCTATGGGGTTGCACAGAGTCGGACACGACTGAAGTGACTTAGCAGCAGCAGCACTCTTCTCACTATACTCTTCTCTTGATACATGAGGTTGGCTATTAAAATCTTTGTTAATGCTGATAAGAAGGCAGACAAATCATAGATTCTCATTAAAAATGAGCAAAATTTTTATTTTTTAGCTTCACAAGCAGTTGTAGACTGTCTTATTTCAAGCTCCACAAATTTCCAAATTATAGGAATTTGTTATTATTATGTATATGTTGTTTTACTTTTCTGTGCAGGTGACCATTTGTCAACAGTGTTTATTTATGGATTTATGTTGATACTTTGACAATTCTCTCTGGAGATTCAACATAAAATATAATTGTTTAGGTCAGTGTTGACCTTGTCTTGACCTCAACATCTGAACATACTCTTCACTTTTACTTTTATAGAATCAATCATTTCCTCCCTAGCTATATACAAGCAAGCTCCCATGAGATACTTTTCAGAATTTTTGTGTCTAAAGAGAGCTTTTAGCTTGTGTCTCCACTAGACTTTTCAGCTGGTTTTGTTTATCTTAAAAATCTGGTATCAAATCAATCAGACAGAAATAGAGGACACTCCAAGAAGGAAAATAAAAGAATTATAATTTCTCCTTAAATCATCTGACACAAATTTTTAGTGTGTTTTGAAGAAGGCATTCCATTGAGATCACTTAAGTAACCATGTCTTGTTTTGCACTGATGCTAAGAAAGGAATTCTCCAAAGTTTACCCATACTGTCACAAGCATGGGCTGAGTCATCTCTGTGATTGAAGTTTTTTTTGACTGAAAATAGACATAATGCTAAATAAGTCTTTTCGAGTCCTATCACTTCTTAGCTACTGGCTGACACATAACTTAGGACAAGCTATTATTGTATATAAAATGGTATCAAAATTAGAAATATTTTCATTTTAACATTTTGATTCATTTAGATTCATCTAAAGCAATTATAATTCAGAGAGCATGAGTAAGACAATTTCTAAGGAAAGTACAGTTGAACATTGCTATATATATAAATATATATATATATCCACACACGCATCAGTTCATTCAGTAGCTCAGTCGTGTCCAACTCTTTGAGACTATATGGACTGCAGCATGCCAGGCTTCTCTGTTCATCAGCAGCTCCTGGATTTGCTCAAACTCATGTCTATCGAGTCAGTGATGCTATCCAACCATCTCATCCTCTGTCAGTCCCTTCTCCTCCTGCCTTCAATCTTTCCCAGCATTAGTGTCTTTTCCAATGAGGCAGTTCTTCATAGCAGGTGGCAAAAGTATGGGAGCTTCAGCTTTAGCATCAGTCTTTCCGTTAATATTCAGGTTTGATTTCCTTTAGGATGGACTGGATTGATTTCCTTGCAGTCCAAGGCACTCTCGAGAGTCTTCTCCAACACCACAGTTCAAAAGCATCAATTCTTCAACACTCAGCTTTCTTTATGGTTCAGCACTCACATGACTACTAGAAAAAACAAAACTTTAAATAGACAGACCTTTGTTGGTAAGGTAATATCTCTGCTTTCTAATATGCTGTCCCAGTTGGACATAACTTTTCTTCCAAGGAGCAAGCTTCTTTTAATTTCATGGCTGCAGTCACCATCTGCAGTGGTTTTGGAGCCCAAGAAAATGAAGTCTGTCACTTCTTCTTTGTTTCCCCATGTATTTGCCATGAAGTGATGGGACCAGAAGCCATGATCTTCATTTTCTGAATGCTGAGTTTTAAGCCAACTTTTTCATTCTCCTCTTTGACTTTCACCAAGAGGCTCTTTAGTTCTTCTTCACTTTCTGCCATAAGGGTGGTGTCATCTGTGTATCTGAAGTTATTGATATTTCTCCTGACAATCTTGATTCCAGCTTATGCTTCATCCAGACCAACATGTCACATGATGTATTCTGCATATGAGTTAAATAAGCAGGGTGACAATAGACACCCTTGACATATTCCTTTCCTGATTTGGAACCAATCTGTTGTTCCATATGCATATCCAACTGTTGTTTCATGACCTGCTTACAGATTTCTCAGGAGGCAGGTAAGGTGATCTGGTATTCCCATCTCTTTCAGAATTTTCCACAGTTTGTTGTGATCCACACAGTCAAATGCTTTGGAGTAGTCAGTAAAGCAGAAGTAGATGTTTTTTTAGAACTCTCTTGCTTTTTCGATGATCCAACGGATGTTGACAATTTGATCTTTGGTTTCCCTGCCTTTTCTAAATCCAGCATGAACGTCTGGAGATTCACGGTTCACTGAGGTCTTTACTATAGAAGTCTGGCTTGGCGATTTTTGAGCATTACTTTGCTAGCATGGGAGATGAGTGCAATTGTTTAGGGTAATTTTGGTAAAAAATAACCTCATTTTCGGAGAAGGCAATGGTACTCCACTCCAGTATTCTTGCCTGGAAAATCCCATGGATGGAGGAGCCTGGTAAGCTGCAGTCCCTGGGGTCACTAAGAGTCGGACACAACTGATCAACTTCACTTTCATTTTTCATGTTCATGCATTGGAGAAGGAAATGGCAACCCACTCCAGTGTTCTTGCCTGGAGAATCCCAGGGACAGTGAAGCCTGGTGGGCTGCCATCTATGTATGGGGTCGCACAGAGTCAGATACGACTGAAGTGACTTAGCAGCAGCAGCAGCAGCAGCCTCATTTTGAATAGACAAATTAGTATAGGTTTGCTATTAGAATATTCATACCAATGACTTAGATATCATTAACTTTTTTTCATTTGGAAGGTCATTTCTTCATATAGTTCATAAATGCCTATAGCAAGAGTTTTCAAATGTGAAAAATAGAAAGAATGTGGTAGATTCAGTTACTGGCTCTCATTCATCAGTCCTTTCTGCAAGCTCACCATTGCCATGACCCATTCATGTATAAAGGGACCTCTATTGATTTTGAACTTACACATGTGACTGGCACTAGCTGACGGTATGTAGGAAGGAGTGACAGTGTGTAGGGTATGTGCTGTCCTGAGCTCCTAATATTGTAAAACGAACACACACTCTGGCCGTCATGCTGGTCCAAGGGGGACGAAAGATGCCATGAGCACAGGTGCCCCAGTCACTGAAGCCAGAGCCAGGGTGGCCCAACTGAGCCTAGCTTAGATCAATTTAACCAGTGAATCTATGAGAATACTGAGTAATACTGAGTGCCAAGCAGATTTTGTGGTTGTTTGTTATACAGCATTATAATAATGACTAACCAATCCAGTGGAAGTGAGAAATAGAGTCAAGGGATTAGATCTGATAGAGAGTGTGACTGAAGAACTATGGACGGAGGTTCATGACATTGTACAGGAGGCAGGGATCAAGACAATTCTCAAGAAAAATAAGTGCAAAAAGGCAAATGGTTATCTGAGGAGCCCTTACAAATAGCTGTGAAAAGAGAAGGTAAAGGCAAAGGAGAAAATAAAAGATATACTCATCTGAATGCAGAGTTTCAAAGAACAGGAAGGAGAGATAAGAAAGCCTTCTTCAGTGATCAATGCAAAGAAATAGAGGAAAACAACAGAATGGGAAAGACTAGAGATCTCTTCAAGAAAATTAGAGATACCAAGGGAACATTTCATGTAAAGATGGGCACAATAAAGGACAGAACTGGTATTGACCTAACAGAAGCAGAACATATTAAGAAGAGGTGGAAAGACTACACAGAAGAACTGTACAAAAAAGATCTTCATGACCCAGATAATCACAATGGTGTGATTACTTACCTAGTACCAAACGTCTTGGAATGCGAAGTCAACTGGGCCTTCCACTGGAAGCGTCATTATGAACAAAGCTAGCGGAGATGATGGAATTTGAGTTGAGCTATTTCAAATCCTAAAAGATGATGCCGTGAAAGTGCTACACTCAATATGCCAGCAAATTTGATAAACTCAGCAGTGGCCATGGGACTGGAAAAGGTCAGTTTTCATTCCAGTCCCAAAGAAAGGCAATGACAAAGAATGCTCAAACTACCACACAGTTGCACTCATCTCACATGCTAACAAAGTAATGCTCAAAATTCTCCAAGTCAGGCTTCAACAGTACATGAACGGTGAACTTCCAGATGTTCAAACTTGATTTAGAAAATGCAGAGGAACCAGAGATCAAATTGCCAACATCTGCTGGATCGTTGAAAAAGCAAGAGAGTCTCAGAAAAAAAAAATCTATTTCTTGTTTATTGACTATGCCAAATCAATTGACTGTGTGGATCACAACAAACTGTGGAAAATTCTTAAAGAGATAGGAATACCAGACCACCCGACCTGTTTCCTGAGAAATCTATATGCAGGTCAGGAAGCAACAGTTAGAACTGGACATGGAACAACAGACTGGTCCCAAATAGGAAAAGGAGTATATGCAGGTCAGGAAGCAACAGTTAGAACTGGACATGGAACAATAGACTGGTCCCAAATAGGAAAAGGAGTACATCAAGGCTGTATATTGTCAACCTACTTATTTACTTATATGCAGAGTACATCATATGGCATGCTGGGCTGCATGAAGCACAAGCTGGAATCAACATTGCTGGGAGAAATATCAATAACCCAATTGTGCAGATGATACCACCTTTATGGCGGAAAGTGAAGAAGAACTAAAGAGCTTCTTGATGAAAATGAAAGAGGAGAGTGAAAAAGTTGGCTTAAAGCTCAACATTCAGAAAATTAAGATCATGATATCTGGTCCCATCACTTCATGGCAAATAGATGGGGAAACAGTGTCTGACTTTATTTTCTTGGGCTCCAAAACCACTGCAGATGGTGATTTCAGCCATAAAATGAAAAGACACTTGCTCCTTGGAAGAAAACTTATGACCAACCTAGACAGCATATTAAAAAGCAGAGACATTATTTGCCAATAAAAGTCTGTCTAGTCAAGGCTATGGTTTTTCCAGTAGTCATGTATGGATGTGAGAGTTGGAATATAAAGAAAGCTGAGCACTGAAGAATTGACGCTTTTGAACTGTGGTGTTGGAGAAGACTCTTGAGAGTCCCTTGGACTGCAAGGAGATCCAACCAGTCCAAACTAAAGAAATCAGTCCTGAATATTCATTGGAAGGACTGTTGCTGAAGCTGAAACTCATACATTGGCCACCTGATTCAAAGAAATGATTCATTTGAAAAGACCCTGATAATGGGAAAGAATGTAGGTTGGAGGAGAAGGGGATGACAGAGGATGAGATGGTTGGACACTGACTCCTTGGACATGAGTTTGAGGAAACTCTGGGAGTTGGTGACGGACAGGAGACCTGATGTTCTACAGTCCATGGGGTCACAAAGAGTCAGACACAACTGAGCAACTGAACTGACTGAACCAACCCAGGTAAATTTACTTTTATGGAAATAAATAAATATGTTATTTGTAAGGTAGTTTTCAGTCCCCCCCCCCCCACCTTTTTGTTTCTTTCCCTGTAATCACTCTTTTGGGTAAAAGAAGTCTAACCCAAGTCTCTGCTAGAGATACACCTTCAAGACTCAGTCCAGGTTCAATGCAGGATACAGGATGCTTGGGGCTGGTGCACTGGGATTACCCAGAGGGATGGTATGGGGAGGGAGGTGGGAGGGGGTTCAGAATTAGGAACACGTGTACACCCGTGGCAGATTCATGTTGATTTATGGCAAAACCAATACAATATTGTAAAGTAAAAAAAAAAAAAAAAAGACTCAGTGTGTCTATAAACTTGAATGTATATAAGATAATCTGCCTGCATACCAATTGTGCAGATGATACCACCCTTATGGCGTAAAGTGAAGAAGAACTAAAGAGCTTCTTGATGAAAATGAAAGAGGAGAGTGAAAAAGTTGGCTTAAAGCTCAACATTCAGAAAATTAAGATCATGATATCTGGTCCCATCACTTCATGGCAAATAGATGGGGAAACAGTGTCTGACTTTATTTTCTTGGGCTCCAAAACCACTGCAGATGGTGATTTCAGCCATAAAATGAAAAGACACTTGCTCCTTGGAAGAAAACTTATGACCAACCTAGACAGCATATTAAAAAGCAGAGACATTATTTGCCAATAAAAGTCTGTCTAGTCAAGGCTATGGTTTTTCCAGTAGTCATGTATGGATGTGAGAGTTGGAATATAAAGAAAGCTGAGCACTGAAGAATTGACGCTTTTGAACTGTGGTGTTGGAGAAGACTCTTGAGAGTCCCTTGGACTGCAAGGAGATCCAACCAGTCCAAACTAAAGAAATCAGTCCTGAATATTCATTGGAAGGACTGTTGCTGAAGCTGAAACTCATACATTGGCCACCTGATTCAAAGAAATGATTCATTTGAAAAGACCCTGATAATGGGAAAGAATGTAGGTTGGAGGAGAAGGGGATGACAGAGGATGAGATGGTTGGACACTGACTCCTTGGACATGAGTTTGAGGAAACTCTGGGAGTTGGTGACGGACAGGAGACCTGATGTTCTACAGTCCATGGGGTCACAAAGAGTCAGACACAACTGAGCAACTGAACTGACTGAACCAACCCAGGTAAATTTACTTTTATGGAAATAAATAAATATGTTATTTGTAAGGTAGTTTTCAGTCCCCCCCCCCCCACCTTTTTGTTTCTTTCCCTGTAATCACTCTTTTGGGTAAAAGAAGTCTAACCCAAGTCTCTGCTAGAGATACACCTTCAAGACTCAGTCCAGGTTCAATGCAGGATACAGGATGCTTGGGGCTGGTGCACTGGGATTACCCAGAGGGATGGTATGGGGAGGGAGGTGGGAGGGGGTTCAGAATTAGGAACACGTGTACACCCGTGGCAGATTCATGTTGATTTATGGCAAAACCAATACAATATTGTAAAGTAAAAAAAAAAAAAAAAAGACTCAGTGTGTCTATAAACTTGAATGTATATAAGATAATCTGCCTGCATGTCTCATTTACATGCACAAAGCAGGAGATGAGCATAAACCTTCTCTTCCCTTCTCAGATATATCAATGAAACTAAGGTGCCAAGCAGAGTAGCAAGGTGCCAAGAGATTAGATTCTGTGTCCCACTTCAGAAGCTACCTAGGCATTCTTTTCCTTGTTCTGTCAGTTTTAGTTATTGGTCCATATCTCCAGGAATCCAGGATGTTTCTTCTAAAGCTCTTCTTCCAACATGCACCAACACTAAAGTGGAATTGCTAAGTTAATAATTTGTTTCATGGAAATTTTAATTGGGAAATGTAAATTGTGCTTTCACAAGAAATACATACACACAAATTATAGTGAACTCATTTATAATTAAAATGGTGCTGAGTGGCAGGCTGATTTACAGTTTAATAAATCATTTGGTGCTAGCAAGTTATTTATTTTAACTACTCTTGTTCAAACAAAGAGGTTGCTATAGAATGTCAATTAAGTTTAAACCCAAAGTCATTATTTGGCTAAAACACTTATTAAAAATTGGATGTCCTATATATTTAACATGACTTTCCATACCATTGGAATGCATTTATTCTCCATCAAAAGGAAGAGAGACTTTGAATTAAACTAAGGGTATTGGGAACACAAATGATCTTTAGCAAAACCAGGTTACACCAGCTAATGGGTATGTATATATTTGAGAAACAGGAACTATAACATGACAGTTTAATCTATCTAAATATATAAATCTGTTGCTTTCTCTTTGAAGTTGTAGAAAGGGAAACCAATGACTGATAGTGTAATGTACATGGTGTTCCCACAATATTCCTTGGTGTCATGTTGAAGTTAGACTGCCACTTTGACATCTGAGAATCCACCTACTTATCATGTCAGGGAGCTGTTTAAATAATCTGCTTTTGTATATCTGTGAAGCATCTTACAGCTTTCCTGCCTCAAGATGCGGGATAATTTTCACTCTCCTCTGGAAACTCAATATTGTGGCAAACTGAACAGTGAGTGCAGGTCCAACAGTGACTCTTTTAAATTTGGTGGTATATAAAAAATCAAAACTTAATCCATGAGCTTTCACTTTTTTCTCATCTTTTAATTTCTTTAATATCATACACACACACAAAAAATGAGTATATAGTTCCCATGATCAAGCAACATGCAGCTTAAGCCAGGCAGAATTTAAACAAATATTTAATCAAATAAAAATCTAATTGCCCAATCTATTGTCAGTATTCTATATTCCCCCTCCCCTCTCTTATTAGTTTATTTCTTTTATTATTTTTTACTCTCATACACACTTGCTCCATAGAATGGAGAATCATAAATGGAGAGTCTGTTCACAAAATGGTTTCTTTATATTTTAGTAGCCTTGGCTGGTACACTTAAGTATTTCTACCAAGTATTTATTGTTCCAATATCCATCTAGGTAGAGGCTGGATTCTCCTTAGTTAGATCTAATATTTTCCTCAGTTTGGAAAAAGAGGGTAAACACTAAGAAGGTCAAAGCACTACAAAGACTAAATTTTTGGCTGGGTAGAACATTATTTTGAACATTAATTCATTCATATATTGATTTATTTGTTGATTAACAAGTATTTATGAAAAGATTACCATTTTTAGGCACTTTTGTAAGCATATAAAAAGTAAGCAAATAATCCTACTTATTTGGGATAGTGACAGTGGGATGAAACAGACAATATACAAACAAATTTTTTAAATTTATTTTTTAACTGGAGGAAAATTACAATGTTGTGTTGTTTTTTTGCCATACAACAATGCAAATCAGCCATAATTATACACATCACCTCCCTCTTGAGCCTCCATCCTCTCTATCCATCTCACCCCTCTAGGTCATCACAGAGCACCAGGCTGGGCTCCCTGTGTCATATAGCAACCAGCTCTCTATTTTACACGTATTATTCTATATATGTCAATGCTACTCTCTCCATTCATCCCACATTTCCTCCTCCTATTGTGTCCACAGGTCTGTTTTCTATATCTGTGTCTCCGTTTCTTCCCTGCAAATAGATTGATCAATATTCTATAAGAGCATTAATACACTATATTTATTTTTCTATTTTTGACTTACTTCACCCTGTATAACAGGTTCTAGGTTCACCCACCTCACTAGAACTAACTCAAATTCATTCTTTTTTATGGCTAAGTAATATTCCATTGTATAAAAGCACCACATCTTCTTTATCCATTCATCTATTGATGGACATCTAGGTTGCTTCCATGTACAAGCTACTATAAATAGTGCTCCTATGAACATTGAACTCTGTGTATTTTTTTCAGTTATTGTTTTCTTAGGGTATACGCCCAGTAGTGGGGTTGCTGGGTCATTCAGTTCAGTTCAGTTCAGTCACTTAGTCATGTCCGACTCTTTGCGACCCCATGAATCACAGCACGCCAGGCTTTCCTGTCCATCACCAACTCCTGGAGTTCACTCAGACTCACGTCCATCGAGTCCGTGATGCCATCCAGCCATCTCATCCTCGGTCATCCCCTTCTTCTCCTGCCCCCAATCCTCCCCCAGCATCAGAGTCTTTTCCAATGAGTCAACTCTTCGCATGAGGTGGCCAAAGTACTGGAGTTTCAGCTTTAGCATCATTCCTTCCAAAGAAATCCCAGTGTTGATCTCCTTCAGAATGGACTGGTTGGATCTCCTTGCAGTCCAAGGGACTCTCAAGAGTCTTCTCCAACACCACAGTTCAAAAGCATCAATGCTTCAGCGCTCAGCCTTCTTCACAGTCCAACTCTCCAACTCTCACATCCATACACGACCACAGGAAAAACCATTGCCTTGACTAGACAGACTTTAGTCAGCAAAGTAATGTCTCTGCTTTTGAATATGCTATCTAGGTTAGTCATAACTTTTCTCCCAAGAAGTAAGCGTCTTTTAATTTCATGGCTGCACTCACCATCTGCAGTGATTATGCTGCTGCTGCTGCTAAGTCACTTCAGTCATGTCTGACTCTGTGTGACCCCATAGACGGCAGCCCACCAGGCTCCCCCATCCCTGGGATTCTCCAGGCAAGAATACTGGAGTGGGTTGCCATTTCCTTCTCCAATGCATGAAAGAGAAAAGTGAAAGTGAAGTCGCTC
>SJYX01018013.1:76651-215829 GCA_006410675.1 Oreotragus oreotragus | reverse complement strand
CAATAAAGCAGAAACAGATGTTTTTCTGGAACTCTCTTGCTTTTTCCATGATCCAGCGGATGTTGGCAATTTGATCTCTGGTTCCTCTGCCTGTTCTAAAACCAGCTTGAACATCAGGGAGTTCACAGTTCACGTATTACTGAAGCGCAGGCGGCTGCAAGAGGAGCTACCCCACGTCCGAGGTCAGGGGCAACGGCCTAGAGTGCCAAGCTGCAACGGCGCAGGAACGGCCGAGAGGAGCTACCCTGCGTCCGCGGCCGGGAGGAGACACCCCGCGTCCGAGGTCAGGGGCGGTGACCCTGAGGAGCCAGACCTTTCTGGGACTCCACAATTCTTCCAAGAATAATCTTCTGAGCTTATACTTTCAGAATATATTTGTTCCTGCACAGATATGTTCCTATTCATCTGTATCGTTCTGCTGACCCTCCTGTTTCACAATAGAAAGGGAGATAAATGCATAATCCTCTTTCTGCCTGGAGCATCCCCAGACTGCACTCGACTTAAACCAACAGGGCCATTTCATCATTCCTAGAGACACTGATGCTTGATCCCTACACACACTTTAAGGGCCCACAAAGATCTGGAAGGAAAATGCCTCTGGAAAAGCTGAAGGAAAGACACTGGTCCCATTGAGGCTACCTGTCTTTCCAGGTGGGGTCCTGGAGTGGAGCGGAGGTGAGGGGACCTGGCCGACACAGAGGAGCTCCCTGCCACACCCACGTGAACCCAACAGAGACCACCACAGGCAGACAAAGAATGCCAGAAGCACCGACATTGAAGGACTATTGAACAAAATTGTCAATGTGCCCTCTGCTTTAAATAGCAACAGTCACTCCTATGTAACAGGGAGAATGGAAAGGAGCCCCAGGGGAATTGTTTAATAGATTCAGGAAGACACTGCTAATAGAAGCGACTGTCACTGGAAACAGGAACGGAAGCCCAGGGATGGCCAAGGAAGTCCTGCAGGCGCCAGAACACAGAGCTGCTGCTGCTGAGTCGCTTCAGTCGTGTCCAACTCTGTGTGACCCCATAGACGGCAGCCCACCAGTCTCCGCCATCCCTGGGATTCTCCAGGGAAGAACACTGGAGTGGGCTGCCATTTCCTTCTCCAGTGCATGAAAGTGAAAAGTGAAAGTGAAGTTGTTCAGTCGTCTCCGACTCTTAGCGACCCCATGGACTGCAGCCTTCCAGGCTCCCCGTCCATGGGATTTTCCAGGCATGAGTACTGGAGTGGGGTGCCATTGCCTTCTCCAGAACACAGAGACCTGGGTTCAACTGTCAAGTCCTACTCCTTACTGACAGAGTGACCTTGGGAATAACGCTCAATTTCCCTGAGGATTAATGTCCTTATTTGCAACTGAGGACAAAATAGCCCCTAAGTAATAGGGTTTTATGATAGAGAAACAAGATGTGTATAAAGCATTAAGCATAGTGACTGCCTGGCACCCAGTAAGTGCTCAGTGAATTGTAGCCACTTCCTTATCTTCTATTAACCAATTGTATCATTCATATTCAAGCTTATAATATTATTTATTATTGACAAAAGCAAAGAGAATCCTCGGCCAAGGGAGTAGCTTATCCCATCAAGAACGAACATTATTATAAAATGTATGCTCAGTTGTGTCTGACTCTTTTGACACCAACTATCGCCTGCCAGGCTCCTCTTGTCCATAGAATTTTTCAGGCAAGAATATTGGAGTGGGTTGCCGTTTTCCCCCTCCAGGTGATCTTCCCAACCCAGGGATCGAACCTGGTCTCTTGTGTCTCCTGAATTGGCAAACAGCTTTTTTACCACTAGTTACTATTTGATATTTTCTATTACTTTTCAACACTGGCTTGATATGTTCTCTGAAATATACAAAAATTAATTCCCAACTGTTTGAAGTACCTTTAGTAATGTGCAAATGAACTTAGAGAACCTTCAGGGGATGTAATTTATTCTTGACTCTAAGCCTTGCATTAGCAGATCTATTTTTGTCTGAATTGGTCCCTGAAGAATAAAACTGTTTAAATTCTAATTCCTCTTATAGAAACCATAACATGCATTAGTGTCAATGTCAAAAAAAAGCCGCCTCTACATGGTGTCAATTTTGTTCAAACACCAGTGATTCTTTTCAGAGTCTTTCTTCCAGGGACCCTTTTAAAATCATTATCATAAGCAATTGAAATCCTTTCTTCTTTTTTTTAGACATGGGCATTTCACACAGGGTTTTGGTTACCTATAGCACAATCACATGGCTTCATCTCCCCCCTAGAGTCTGGGCCTCTGATAAGATACAGTAATGAAAGAGTCGAGGTGGAAGGCAGTGCTGCAGCCTCAGCTCAGTCCTTGCCAAAAAATTATGCTAATGCCACACTTTCCCCCGTTAACCATGGGTTACATTTCCCTAAGAGGCAGCTGTCAGCACGCACCAGCCGTGGTTAACAATGAGGAGTTTGTGTGCTCAGTAATAGTCTCCAATAGCTCCATTTCTTATAATTAACACTGTTCCAAAGACCCTGTAATGGAGGAACATTGCTTGCACAACTTTATTTAAGCTCTAATAAAATTATTTTCCACTAAATTAAAACAAATGGCTTTATTAACTAAGAATACTTAAATACATTTATAAAAATATTAAATACCTTTTTAAAAAATCCTGAATGTTCACCCCAACCAGTTAACAAAGCAAAAAAAAATCTTACAAATACCTTCTTAAGCTTAAATGATAAAAATGAGCATTCCAGACCCTGAAAAAAAATATAAATTGTTATCAGTTATGATTTAGAAAGTGGCTTTCATTCCTAATTAACTTTAAAAGCAAATGAATGCTTTCCTCTGTGTATTCCAGGCTCAAAATCACTGCCATGATTTTAATACATCAAATCTACTGCCTTGTTTATCCCCCCATTGAATCTTAATATACATTATAGGATGTCAAGGGTACCTTTGTAGAAGGAAATTACTTTTGGAATCAAATGATCAGTGTAGTATTGTGATAATAACTACCTAAATATAAATAAGAATTATTGCTGAATTAGCTCAGGGATTCATCATAATTGTATTATATGATCTTATTCAGGTAGGAATAAAGTATAAAAGAGAGATGGAACCATTTAGGTTTCTGTTTCATTCCATTAGATTTTCCTCCCAAAGTAATTACTACAGTCAGCTGATTCCACCTCTGTGACCAGAACACACCCAGTGGGAGAGCAGCCCAGTGCTGCATACTCCAAGGCTCTAATCAGAGTCAGATAATCTTCTTCCAGGACCTAGCCACCATGAGGATGGACACTTTCCATCATACAATTACCGCATAAAGAACCCCTAAAGAATGTGGTGGAAGATGAGCAGGACAAACACATCTAAGAAACTACCTTGGGAGAAACAGAACAAGGCCAAAAAAATCTGTACCTTTCAGATCATCACTGATGGTTCACATCAATGCTGACCTGGGGTCTATGCTAAGCACTCAAAAGACTCATACCACTTTGTTCCTATGACAACCTCTGAGGCAAGAACTACTGTCAGGCCCATTTTACAGCAGAGAACACTGAGACGGGGGAGGTGAAGTGACCTGCACCCCCTCGAACAGCTCATCAGCAGGCGCTCCTGGGTCAGAGTCCAGCTGCCTGATTCTGAAGCTCTTTTGCTCACCACACACTCCCTACCTGACTCAGAGATTCCAGTCTGGGAGACACAGGTACTTTGAAATACTGTCCTGTTAGCCCTCAGGGCATCTCAGGCTGATCAGTCTTGGGCTTCTCAGGGATGGAATGGACTGGAGAGGATGGAGTTGCTCAGGTTTCCGAGCAACATGCAGGCAGGACACTCACAGATTCATCCATCAAACACTTATCAAGTGCTTACTTTATGCCAGGCACTATGCATAGTGATACAGGCCTGAATAAAAAGATATGAACCCTGCCTTAGTTCAGGCCTACTATAATAAATTACTACAGACTGGGTGGCTTAAACAACAAACATTTATCTCTGACAGTTCTGGAGGCTAGAAGTTTAAGATCAAGGTCCTCATGGTCCAGGGTTCCTCCTGACTTGCAGATGGCTGGGTTTCCTGCTGTGGCCTCACGTGGTGGAGAGACAGAGCTCTGGTCTCCTCTCCAGATTAAGGCACTACTCCCATCATGGGGGCCCCATCTTCATGACCTCATCTAAACCTGATTACCACATGAAACCCCCATCTCCAAATGCATCCAATTAGGGGCAGGGCTTCAATTTGTATATAATATGTATGAGTGAGTGAATTCGCTCAGTCGTGTCCGACTCTTTGCGACCCCCTGGACTGTAGGCTACCAGGCTCCTCCATCCATGGGATTTTCCAGGCAAGAATACTGGAGTGGGTTGCCATTTCCTTCTCCAGAAGATCTTCCCGACCCAGGGATTAAACCCAGGTCTCCCACATTGTAGGCAGAAGCTTTACCGTTTGAGCCACCAGGGAAGTCTGTATAGGAGTATATAAATGTATAGGGCTTCAATATGTATAGGAGTATATAAATGTATAGGGCCCCAATATATATAGGAGTATATAAATGTATAGGGCTTCAATATGTATTGCTACTGCTGCTGCTGCTAAGTCGCTTCAGTCATGTCCAACTCTGTGCGACCCCATAGATGGCAGCCCACCAGGCTCCCCCGTCCCTGGGATTCTCCAGGCAAGAACACTATGTATAGGAGCATATAAACAGTCCATAGCCCTGGCCCTCTAAAGTCTGCAATAAAAATGAATGACAGACATTAAACAAATGATTACAAAATAAGACTTCAGTTGTTTGTGATGACTCTTGTAAGGGGTGAAGTACAGGGCGGAATGAGAAGGAACAACAGAGCTTCCTTAACTCAAGGAAGAGGAGTGCAGTCAAAGAGGGTGATGAGTCTAAGGGTGTTCTATGACCTTGAAATAAAGATCAGAAGACAAAGTCTCATTTAAGAAGCAGAAGGAACTTTGTGCCAAGATTCCAAGGGCTTTGGGGCACATCGGAAAAGACCTTCTTTTTCAGCAGCTCCCACCCCCATCAACCCTAGGAGGTCAGCAGGACAGAGTGAGGGTCCCTTTCCACAGAGAAGACCTGAGCCCAAGGTCGTAGGTATAGAGAGGTGTCAGAGCTGGACTTGAAGTTGGGTTCAAGCTCAAAGGAATTCCAGTCCATACTACTTTAGGGCTGTATGCAGTAGGACAATGGGCAGATGGGAGAGTTTTCTGCGACTGCTGTGTGTGCAAAAAGGCACCACTCTGAGCCTGGAGGGAGGTGGAACCCAGAATCGAGATAGAAGAACTCTGTGAAGACTAGGTAGGGAAACACCTTGGGAAAGTCAACAGTGGGCCTTGGTGATGTCCTGCGAATAACTCTTGCTGAGTGACGAACCACTACTTTGTTAGAGGTTGGTGTCAACACATACATATTTTTTAATGGATTAAAAAAATCCACTGCTAGTTCGGTCTTCTGCTTGATGGGCTCCTAAGCCATGGCCTGAGGCCACTGGTGAATGAGAATCTGTGTCCTCTATATTCTAAATGAAACAGTCATATGTTTGACAAAGAATTACTCGTCACTTGCCAATTCTTTTCATGCTGTAGGAAGATGAGTATGAAAGAGCACTCTACAGGGTGTTTCAAATAAAGCACACTACAATGATATGCACACAAACCAGAGAGTCGAAGAGTGCTCATAAATGCTGATGCTGATTTAGAAAGCATGTGGATGAAATGGCTTTCATGGGGACGTCGGTCTTACACAGATGTTGTAGTGCAGACTGAACTATCCCATCTGGGATTATACTTTCATATCAACTTTCGAATAACACAAGGAAGAGATCATAGTTTCCTGTTTATTAGGTCTTCAAATGTAAGAGAGGATTTTTAATAGAGCAGCAGGAACCACTGAAGTCATTCAGAGCAGTAATCCTCACAAAATTAACTAGCAATCAAACTCATGAGCCTGGCGGTCTCTATTTAAAAAGGGTGAATTTCAATAAGTTCAGCATCGCTCCCTTTTCTATCATCTCTCTAGTTCTATTTTGTATCAGATTTAATAGGATTTAGGCAAGATTTTGTGGTTCATGGAACTATAATATTGGAAGATAAAAAAGGATTCGTATACCTCTATATATTACTCTGTAGGCCCATATAAACACCCCTCCCCACAAAAACAAATAAGTGCCTAAAAACCAGATATTCTTTGCCAAAGATGAGCCAAAGTACCGAATACAGGAGAAAGAATGTGGGGTTTTGAAGCACATCAATCCGAGGTGGCAGTCTACTTCCTGAGTGTGACCTTGAGCTCGGTCTTGAAGTTTCTGGGTTTTACTTTCCCCACAGGAAAAGCAGGAAGAATAAACCTCATCTCATAGGACTAGGGGGATCAGAGTTACATTTACAAACTGTGTGGCATGCATACAATAAAGAGTAGCACCATGATTATATTTAAAACAGAGTCAATTTCAAGATGTGACACATTAAAAAAAAAAATGTTACGCATGTAGGTAATCACATACATAAACATCAGACCAGCACTGAAATACGCATCTCTCATTATGCACTGGGATGGCCTGTCACTGTCTTCCTCCACAATTCCCAGGATTTATGATGAGAGGTTATACCTGGGCATGAACAAAATGTAATTTTTTAAAACCTGGCAGAATTTGGCTATTCATATGCTTGTATTATTATTCTGAAAGATAGAGTGTTCTGGAGGTCATAAATACTCTCCAGCACATAGTAGATCGGTTTCTTTTCTAATAAAGTTAATCCTGTCTTTCAACAAAATGAGTTGGGGAAGAGTGCTTTCTTACACCCAGAAAGAAGAGTCTTTCTTAAAAAGCTTGTTTGCCTTGAATTCATCATAGATCTGGAAATATGAATAGTCTTTCAAAATTACAGTGAGTTACTTGCTTTTCTGAATCATTGAAGGATTGAGTCTGAGGGTNTGAAATACTGTCCTGTTAGCCCTCAGGGCATCTCAGGCTGATCAGTCTTGGGCTTCTCAGGGATGGAATGGACTGGAGAGGATGGAGTTGCTCAGGTTTCCGAGCAACATGCAGGCAGGACACTCACAGATTCATCCATCAAACACTTATCAAGTGCTTACTTTATGCCAGGCACTATGCATAGTGATACAGGCCTGAATAAAAAGATATGAACCCTGCCTTAGTTCAGGCCTACTATAATAAATTACTACAGACTGGGTGGCTTAAACAACAAACATTTATCTCTGACAGTTCTGGAGGCTAGAAGTTTAAGATCAAGGTCCTCATGGTCCAGGGTTCCTCCTGACTTGCAGATGGCTGGGTTTCCTGCTGTGGCCTCACGTGGTGGAGAGACAGAGCTCTGGTCTCCTCTCCAGATTAAGGCACTACTCCCATCATGGGGGCCCCATCTTCATGACCTCATCTAAACCTGATTACCACATGAAACCCCCATCTCCAAATGCATCCAATTAGGGGCAGGGCTTCAATTTGTATATAATATGTATGAGTGAGTGAATTCGCTCAGTCGTGTCCGACTCTTTGCGACCCCCTGGACTGTAGGCTACCAGGCTCCTCCATCCATGGGATTTTCCAGGCAAGAATACTGGAGTGGGTTGCCATTTCCTTCTCCAGAAGATCTTCCCGACCCAGGGATTAAACCCAGGTCTCCCACATTGTAGGCAGAAGCTTTACCGTTTGAGCCACCAGGGAAGTCTGTATAGGAGTATATAAATGTATAGGGCTTCAATATGTATAGGAGTATATAAATGTATAGGGCCCCAATATATATAGGAGTATATAAATGTATAGGGCTTCAATATGTATTGCTACTGCTGCTGCTGCTAAGTCGCTTCAGTCATGTCCAACTCTGTGCGACCCCATAGATGGCAGCCCACCAGGCTCCCCCGTCCCTGGGATTCTCCAGGCAAGAACACTATGTATAGGAGCATATAAACAGTCCATAGCCCTGGCCCTCTAAAGTCTGCAATAAAAATGAATGACAGACATTAAACAAATGATTACAAAATAAGACTTCAGTTGTTTGTGATGACTCTTGTAAGGGGTGAAGTACAGGGCGGAATGAGAAGGAACAACAGAGCTTCCTTAACTCAAGGAAGAGGAGTGCAGTCAAAGAGGGTGATGAGTCTAAGGGTGTTCTATGACCTTGAAATAAAGATCAGAAGACAAAGTCTCATTTAAGAAGCAGAAGGAACTTTGTGCCAAGATTCCAAGGGCTTTGGGGCACATCGGAAAAGACCTTCTTTTTCAGCAGCTCCCACCCCCATCAACCCTAGGAGGTCAGCAGGACAGAGTGAGGGTCCCTTTCCACAGAGAAGACCTGAGCCCAAGGTCGTAGGTATAGAGAGGTGTCAGAGCTGGACTTGAAGTTGGGTTCAAGCTCAAAGGAATTCCAGTCCATACTACTTTAGGGCTGTATGCAGTAGGACAATGGGCAGATGGGAGAGTTTTCTGCGACTGCTGTGTGTGCAAAAAGGCACCACTCTGAGCCTGGAGGGAGGTGGAACCCAGAATCGAGATAGAAGAACTCTGTGAAGACTAGGTAGGGAAACACCTTGGGAAAGTCAACAGTGGGCCTTGGTGATGTCCTGCGAATAACTCTTGCTGAGTGACGAACCACTACTTTGTTAGAGGTTGGTGTCAACACATACATATTTTTTAATGGATTAAAAAAATCCACTGCTAGTTCGGTCTTCTGCTTGATGGGCTCCTAAGCCATGGCCTGAGGCCACTGGTGAATGAGAATCTGTGTCCTCTATATTCTAAATGAAACAGTCATATGTTTGACAAAGAATTACTCGTCACTTGCCAATTCTTTTCATGCTGTAGGAAGATGAGTATGAAAGAGCACTCTACAGGGTGTTTCAAATAAAGCACACTACAATGATATGCACACAAACCAGAGAGTCGAAGAGTGCTCATAAATGCTGATGCTGATTTAGAAAGCATGTGGATGAAATGGCTTTCATGGGGACGTCGGTCTTACACAGATGTTGTAGTGCAGACTGAACTATCCCATCTGGGATTATACTTTCATATCAACTTTCGAATAACACAAGGAAGAGATCATAGTTTCCTGTTTATTAGGTCTTCAAATGTAAGAGAGGATTTTTAATAGAGCAGCAGGAACCACTGAAGTCATTCAGAGCAGTAATCCTCACAAAATTAACTAGCAATCAAACTCATGAGCCTGGCGGTCTCTATTTAAAAAGGGTGAATTTCAATAAGTTCAGCATCGCTCCCTTTTCTATCATCTCTCTAGTTCTATTTTGTATCAGATTTAATAGGATTTAGGCAAGATTTTGTGGTTCATGGAACTATAATATTGGAAGATAAAAAAGGATTCGTATACCTCTATATATTACTCTGTAGGCCCATATAAACACCCCTCCCCACAAAAACAAATAAGTGCCTAAAAACCAGATATTCTTTGCCAAAGATGAGCCAAAGTACCGAATACAGGAGAAAGAATGTGGGGTTTTGAAGCACATCAATCCGAGGTGGCAGTCTACTTCCTGAGTGTGACCTTGAGCTCGGTCTTGAAGTTTCTGGGTTTTACTTTCCCCACAGGAAAAGCAGGAAGAATAAACCTCATCTCATAGGACTAGGGGGATCAGAGTTACATTTACAAACTGTGTGGCACGCATACAATAAAGAGTAGCACCATGATTATATTTAAAACAGAGTCAATTTCAAGATGTGACACATTAAAAAAAAAAATGTTACGCATGTAGGTAATCACATACATAAACATCAGACCAGCACTGAAATACGCATCTCTCATTATGCACTGGGATGGCCTGTCACTGTCTTCCTCCACAATTCCCAGGATTTATGATGAGAGGTTATACCTGGGCATGAACAAAATGTAATTTTTTAAAACCTGGCAGAATTTGGCTATTCATATGCTTGTATTATTATTCTGAAAGATAGAGTGTTCTGGAGGTCATAAATACTCTCCAGCACATAGTAGATCGGTTTCTTTTCTAATAAAGTTAATCCTGTCTTTCAACAAAATGAGTTGGGGAAGAGTGCTTTCTTACACCCAGAAAGAAGAGTCTTTCTTAAAAAGCTTGTTTGCCTTGAATTCATCATAGATCTGGAAATATGAATAGTCTTTCAAAATTACAGTGAGTTACTTGCTTTTCTGAATCATTGAAGGATTGAGTCTGAGGGTTGAGGCTGATGCAGAGCTTGGGAGCCAAGACTAGCATGAGTTTTGCTGGAGGAAAACTGGAGTTCATCTTTATAGCAAAACAAACATCTAGTTTCCTGGTTTTCATGCTCATGAATGTGAAATATACACAAGCCTACTTAAGATCAATTTGCTTATTGGAGAATACTTCCTAATAAAAAAGTTTTCCCCAACAGCACAAAACATCAATCAAATGAATTCAAGCCCACCCAAAGTAACTTAATTGTCATGGTGCAAAGGGAGACTCAGCTGATCAAGACAGAACTTCTAGTCTAAGGAGTTGTCGAAAGTGGAATGGGGCCTCAGGGTAGCATCCTCCCAGAGGCAGGGCTGAAGCCATGATAGGCAAGATCCCTTCGCTGGGTGGAGGGAGTTGCATGGTGACCTCTCAATCTTCCTTCCAACTCTCAGATTCCCTGAAGATTCCTGAGTGCCTGCTCAGTCACTCAGTCCGGCCCAACTCTTTGTGACACTATGGACTGTAGCTTGCCAGGCTCCTCTGTTCATGGGATTTTCTAGGCAAGAAGACTTGAGTGGGTTGCCATGCCCTCCTCCAGGGGATCTTCTGGACCCAGGCATCAAATATGTATCTCTGGCATCTCCAGTATTGGCTGGCGGATTCTTTACCACCGAACCTCCAAGTAAGCCCTTGAAGACCCCTCACACAATGAGGAAATGAAACTGCTCATCTTTCAAAAATCATTTTCTTTATCATGTAGATTTCAATCATTTGAGTAAGTGTGAATAATATTAAGAACAGATATATTGATAATATCAAGAAGCCATTTTAACATGGACACAACTCTTTCTAGAAAGCACAGAATTTAATACATGAAATGACTTAAAAAAAAAAAAAATGTATAACTTCAACCCTGCCTGAAAGAAAGGTAGGAATAGGGAAAGTTGGTTAATGCAAAATGTGTTTTTCTTTTCAGAACCAGTTTATGCCAAGTGAATGACATAAGAACCATAGATTTTTCTATGTTGTGAATGCCAGGCACACATGTCCGGATTCAAGCCCACTGAAGTGGTAGGAACTGGGGCTGTATAAAAGGATGAGATAGTCTACCTTCAAGACAAAGGACTGAAATTGGAGTTCTGTATAGAACTAAGGTCTTCCCTGGTAGCTCAGCTGGCAAAGAATCTACCTGCAATGCAGGAGACCCTGGTTCGATCCCTGGGTTGGGAAGGTCCCCTGGAGAAGGGATAGGCTATGCACTCCAATATTCTTGGGCTTCCCTGGTGGTTCAGATGGTAAAGAATCCGCCTGCAATGTAGGAGACCTGGTTTCAATCCCTTGGTTGGAAGATCTCCTGGAGAAGGGCATGGCAACCCACTCTAATATTCTTGCCTGGAGAATCTCCATGGACAGAGGAGCCTGGCGGGCTACAGTCCATGGGGTTGCCAAGAGTCAGACATGACTGAGTGATTAAGCACAAGCACGTAGAACTGAAGGGTTCCTGTTAAGGATTTTGTAGCTAAGGTTTTACAACAGAAGTCCTAGTCCAGGCAACAGTAAGAATCAGACGGTGGTTAGGCTAGAGGCCTTGAACACTTCAGACTCAGTGAGCAAAGCCATTACAAACCTAAAAAACAATTAGCGCTCTGTGGCGGCCATAAAAAGATAAATCATAAGAAGGTATGTGAATGCTTTACACATAACTGAGAATAATTGAGGAAAGCACTCAGCAATGGAGAAAATATATTTCTTGACAGTACAAAGAGGCACTGGAGCAAAAATAACTTTGTAAGGATTATAAGAATAATAAGGTAGGGTTATAAATGACAGGAAAAATTGAATATGCTAATGAAATCCTGATGATAAAGGTTAGAAATAGAGAGTTAGATGATACTAGGTTAATAGAAATATAAAGCAGTGGAAAATGAATTTTTAGGTAGCAGAGACTTGATCCTTTCCCGAGGTACAGAAAGGTACTGAAATGTATGAATATTTATTATGTGCCAATCAAGAATTGTGCATTAGGCAAATCATTACATATAGCTCTGTCCTTCCATCTGCAGGTAGATACTGTTTTCTCATCTTGTAGATGAGGAAATAAACCCTCAGAGAGGTCAAAAAACCTTCCGGAGAGGAGGCAGTTAAACAATGTGGGGCCAGGGTGGAGCTGGACCCTTCCACTTCCAGAACCTTCTGAAGACTTCTCTTTCCACTCAGACCCACCACACACTATTGGCTCTTCTGCCTGCATGGTGGTGGTGGCAGTGGTTAAGTCGCTAAATCCTGCCCAGCTCTTTGTGACCCCATGGACTGTGGCTCTTTGTGACCCCATGGACTGTAGCCTTCCAGGCTCCTCTGTCCATGGGATTTTCCAGGCAAGAATACTGGAGTCTGCCTGCATAATACTCATAACTTTTTTTAAAAAATCAGGGATTTTATAAAATCTTTCAAATCGGTGAGAGAAGTAAGATTTGGGGGCCCATCATGGGTTTTCAAAAATGTTATTCTACTTTTTAGTTACTTACATAAAATAACTAAAGTTGTCTTGGAACAAAGTAGGAAAGAATTTTAAAACTCTTTGTTTTTATATATACCACTCATATACTCTAAAGTTCTATAAATGATGTTGCACAAAGCTACACATATATGTAAGAGATATTGTCTCAGGAAGATATCTGGCTCAACTGAAAAGATGCATTCTATTTTTAAGTAAGTTCCATGCATGTTCCCTAAAACATTCAAGTCAAGTTTACAAAACCTTTAAGTCAAGTTTACATACAGGACTTCCCTGGTGGCACAGTGGATAGGAATCTGCCTTGTCAATGCAGGGGGCACTGGTTTGATCCTTGGTCTGGGAAGATCCCACGTGCTGCAGGGCAACTAAGCTCACGGGCCACAACTATGGAAGCCTGAGGGCCTAGGGTTCGTGCTCTGCAACGAGAGAGGCCACCACAGTGAGAAGCCTGTTCACCGCAACCGGAGAGTAGCCCCTGCTCACCACAATTAGAGACAGCCCTCTGGCAGCAACTCAGACCCAGCACAGCCAAAAATAAAGCGAAAACGAAAAGGTCTGCATAGGATCAGTACAGTTCAGTCGCTCAGCCATGTCCAACTCCTTGCGAGCCCATGGACTGCAGCACCAGTCCTGCCTGTCCATCGCCAACTCCCAGAGCTTGCTCAGACTCACGTCCATGGAGCTGGTGGTGCCATCCAACCATCTCATCCTTTGTCCTCCTACTCCCACCCCGATAATGGAAATTGTTTTAGCACCACTTTTTTATGCATCCAAATTTTAGCCACTCAAGCCCCACGTAACTTTTTTCACTGTCTATTTTTAAAAATAGACTTCAGCTACACTCATTTGTCCCTTCTCTGAACTTCCATTATTGGGGTGGGGGTAGGGACACACACACACACACACACTCCTCCTCACTCCAGCAAGGAGAGAAGGGTCTACACAAGTCCTGGAGAGTAATCAATTTTGACTGCTGCATGTTTCACTTCACTTTGGCATGGACTCAGCTGGTCCCCAAACCAAGTGTTGTTTTTTTTTTTACATTTCCATACTAAAAATAAATAAAAAGTAAGTGACTTTCCCTAAAAAGCCAAAGAATTTTAAAACATAACCAACTTTTCCCTGCTATACCTCTGATCAGAGAATTAAACACCACACTGAAAATTCAATGCTTGATTCATATTGACGGGGAATCATTCCAAAGCTTTAAATACCATGACCCCATGCCCTTAAGGGCACTTAAAAGGCAATTTCACAAGTGGGTCCCTTTTGTTCCACTCCAGGGATCAATCATTTGTGTTAGAAAAATCACCTAAGTACCAGCAGAGAGCCCTGTATTTGAAGCCAAATTCCTTGAATGGCAATCATCCTTGTGTGTTTCACTCCACACAGAATCATTGAAGTACTTTATATGTGTACCACCTACACTTTATCAAGACATCCAAATGATGTTTGCAGTGGAGGTCACGTTAATTTTTAAAGGTTTGAAAGCCAATATAATATTCATAGTCATAACAACTTCTAGGCCTAAATACTGCAGAATGCAAAGTAGCATTTTTGATTTAGCTTAACTAGATTTTAAATCTTTTATGAATAAAACTACATACATAACGCAAACCAAATTTATAAGTTTTTATTAGCACTTAGAGACAAAATACCATCAGCCTTTTGGAACCTCTTGGCTTTGCATGGAGAAGCACTGTGTGCTGCAGGAAAAACAGGAGGAACTTGAGGGAAGACTCCTGATCTATTTCAGACTGCCCAGTAAACTGGGCTCTAGAGTATCCTGTTTTGTCAAGTGACAGTTCTTTCCTTCACTATGACTATTGATCTTAACATTTTTAGAAACAGATAAGAATAAGGCCTAATTCTTACATCAATACATAACACTCCCATCCAATTCTTATAGTGTTTTTATGGTCTCAGAAATCAGTGAGTGAGTCTGTTTTACACAAATATCATTCCATAATGCTGCTGCAAGTAAATAAACACTGCTCTTTGCAATCAACATACACTCAGATTTTCCCGTCTTTATCTAGGTTCTGGATTCTTGTCTGCTGAGCATCCTTGTCCGCTGACAGAAGAAACTAGCTGTGGTTTCTCAACCACTAGGCACCCAGGCCTCGATCAGACAGAAAAAACAAACAAAGGTGGATAAGGCTTGCAATGCTTCTTCCTCTTAAAACATCTGGGAGATTTTATAAGACGTAAGGGCCTCTTCATGGGGAAGGCAATGGCACCCCACCCCAGTACTCTTGCCTGGAAAATCCAATGGACGGAGTAGCCTGGTGGGCTGCAGTCCATGGGGTCGCTAACAGTCGGACAGACTGAGCGACTTCACTTTCACTTTTCTCTTTCATGCATTGGAGAAGGACATGGCAACCCACTCCAGTGTTCTTGTCTGGAGAACCCCAGGGATCGTGGAGCCTGGTGGGCTGCCGTCTATGGGGTCGCACAGAGTTGGACACGACTGAAGTGACTTAGCAGCAGCAGCAAGGGCCTCTTCAAGGACACCTGGGATCTGGATTCTGGCTTCACTCTTGCTGCTGCTGCTGCTAAGTCATTTCAGTCGAGTCCAACTCTTAGTGACCCCATGGACTGCAGCCCACCAGGCTTCTCCGTCCATGGGATTTTCCAGGCAAGAGTACTGGAGTGGGGTGCCATTGCCTTCTCCGGCTTCACTGTTAACAGGATGTAAAATATCAGTCGGGTTCTTTAGTAGCTCAAACAGTAAAGAATGTGCCTGCAATGCAGGAGACCCAGGTTCAATTCCTGGTCAGGAAGATCCCCCAGAGAAGGGAATGGCAACCCACTCTAGTACTCTTGCCTGGAGAATTCCATGGACAGAGGAGCCTGGCAGGTGACAGTCCACGGGGTTTGCAAAGAGTCGGACATGACTGAGCAACTTTCATTTCACTTCATTTTCATAATATCAGTCAGGTTGTTTGGCTTCACTGAGTCTCACTTGCCCCAGGTGAAACTGGGGTTAAGGTGAATATATAGGAGCATCTAAAGTCATGATGTGAGTACTCTGTGTTATGAGCTTTGGACTTCAGCACCTGCCCACAGCCCTCTAATTATACTTATCAAGCTGTGATAATGGAGTGACCGACTGCAAACTGAGAGGAAGGATTAGAGGTCTATGTTGGCAGACCTGCAAGTGGAAGTAATACTTGAGCTGGGCCTGAAACTGTGGACATGATTCAACTCAGGTGTGATGAAGGCAAGGGCATGTACCCCAGGGGAACAGCATAAAGGATCATAAGGAGGGGCAGGTCAGCTTGGCCTGTATGTGTGCTGGGGGGACAGTGAGCACATGGAGGGAGACAAAACCGTAAAGGAAAGATGAACAAGATAGTATTTGCAGCTCTTCTTTGATCATTTTTACAATTTGTCATGGACCTTGTGGGTGAAAATTTACACTTGAAGCCAAGTTATGTTCATTGAATGTGTTCACCAGTTTCAAGATGCTCTTAACTGAGCTCCTCATAAAAATGATCCAGGATCTTTAAAGGACCTTTGTCAGTCACTCAGTCATGTCTGACTCTTTGCGACCTCATGAACTATAGACGCCAGGCTCCTCTGTCCATGGACTCCTCCAGACAAGAATACTGGAGTGAGTTGCCATTCCCTTCTCCATGGGATCTTCCGGACCCAGGGACTAAACCCGGGTCTCCTGCGTTGCAGGCAGATTCTTCACCATCTGAGCCACCAGGGAAGACCCCTCTAATGATCCAAGAACCCGCTAAACTTAACATGACATAACACTGCACCTCCATCCCCACCTTCAAATATAAAAAAGCTTATATATACACATACTTATATATGTAGCACAAAGTTCTCATTGCCAGTGTTTCTTTAAGAATCCAATTTTTTTAAAAAAATTACTTGTTATAAAATGTTATCTCTGGGGGACAAAAAAGGAGGAAAAGTCAGGGATCTGATCACAATAACACAGGTTAGATCCCAATCCTCAGTCAGTCTGGTATGAAGACCAACCTGAAATGTAACTTAGGGCAAGTTTATACACTTCATTCCTCCAGGGCAGCACTCCTGACCAAGTCAAACAGCTTGTGCATAAACACTTGATTTACGTAGTGTACTCGACCAGATCATCTCTGACATTATACAGAGATTACACGGGGAAGCCCACACCCCAACTCTCACCCCATCTCTTAAGGAGGTAGCTATCTGTGCCTTAGTCTCTGGTGTTTATATGTTTAAAGGAAAAAAAACAACTGTTAAGGACCTTTCTATAGATGGCATGCCAGCATGTACATCTCAGCTCTATCTGCTTCCTATGAATAGCACTTAGTTTCTACATAACTTGATTGCACAGTGTTATGCTAATGGGTCTGATTTTGGCTTTGTTTAGTTTCTTAGCATGCATCACTTCTGCGAATGTTCCCCATACTACCTTAAAGGATATTAATCAAACAATATTTGGGGGGGATATTTTTTCCCTAAATACAAAGGAAATTTTTTTCCCTAAATACAAAGGAAAATTTTTTTCCTAAATATAAAGGAATTTTGGAGTTTTTTTCCTAAATACAAAAGAAGAAGGGTCTCATTTGTCAATTGACTTTGGTCAAGTCCAAGCGCTGCCCTGGTTGCTGCCAGTTCAAGCTCACACAATTCACACAACACAACTTGGATTGCCCAGCATCTGCTGTGCAGCCTATGATATTCCCCAGGAGCATACACCCGGCTCAGCTTTCCAGCTAATCTCACTGTGCCTACAACTCATCTTTTCTCCTGTAGTAATATGATCATTAGTGAGCAAAACTGAGGTGGAAAAAAAAAAAACCTATTTCTACCTATGTACGTGTGCACTAAAAGAGGAAATTGTCCTCTGCCAAAACTTTCCAGACACACGTTCCCACCTGCCTCAGATTCCTCTCCACTCTGGATGGCACTGCCAATTTTCTTAGTTAACTGGCTCTCAGACTCCAAATAGAGTCCCTGCATGTGAGCAGAGACACTCTCAGAAGGTAACACGTTCCCTCTCTCCTGCCTGTCCCCAGTGGCTTTCCCCAGGGAGCCTTCGCAAGAAGTGGTATCTTTCTGGTTAGGATGGTGTTTTGGTGCTTTCTGGGCATGAATATTTGAGTCTGGGACTCCAAGAGAATTGTTGGAACAGTGAGAGAAGATGGGAATCAACTTCATGTTGTAGGCTGTAAGAGACAGACTCCTCTGAGCAAGCTGAGAAAAACCAGGAGTTCAAAACTGAATAACTGATGTCAACCACAATATCAAAATGTTTCAACAACAAAGGCTACTGAAATATTTTTCTACTTTCAATGTCTACCCTCTCCACCCAAGTGTTGCCCATTACACTGTGATCTACACCATCCATAACATTAACCTCATTAATCAGGAGACAGAACCTTTCTATCCCACCTTTGCTCCTTGTCCTTCCTAATATTTCTATTCTATGCAGTATATGCCTAAAACTTTACTCCATTGACTGCTCCCCAAGCATTTGTTGTTGTTCAGTTGCTAAGTTTTGTCTGACTCTTTTCGACCCCATGAACTGCAGCATACCAGGCTTCCCTGTCCTTCACTATCTCCTGGAGTTTGCTCAAACTCATGTCCATCGATTCGGTGGTGCCATCAACCATCTCATCCTCATCCTCTGTCACTCCCTTCTCTTGCCCTCAATCTTTCACAGCTGATGCTTCTGATGAGTCTTCTCCAATGAGTTGGCTATTCGCATCAGGTGGCCAAAGTATTGGCGCTTCAGCTTCAGCATGTCTTTCCAATGAATATTCAGGGTTGAATCCCATGAACAGTAGGAAAAGTCTCCTCAAGCATGGTGATATACAAAGATTGGGTCCTCAGTGAATAATCTTTTCCTGAAATGGAATACCAGGACAAAACCAGTCTCCTTACTGACATGTTAGATGATATAGCATGGTGCTGAGAGTGTGACTATGAAGAAAAGCACGTTTAGACAAATTTTAATTCTCAGTTCTGCAAGAGGAGATGAAAAAGCGTGGGCAAGAGCTTTTGGAGGAAATAGAATGGTCTCAAAATAGACTGGGTGTGTTCCTTCCCAGTCACACATTTACAATCACATGGAGCTGGAACCAGGCTCCAGGCCCGAAGGTGGTAGAGGGACTGTGCGTGGAATGCTCACTGCAATGTTTCCAAGTCCTAGCTCTGTAATTCAGTCAAAGTGATCTGATCCCAAGGACCACAGGATCCTGACGTTCACTTTTGTCTAAGAATTTTTTTATTCTTTTTTTGATCAGTTACCTGCCAGGACTTACCAGATTCAATCATATATGATATTGTTAGGGAATAAAGAAAGGAGTTTCGTTATTTGATATGAAAGTTGCACGCCAAGGTTTCAGGAATCCAGGGGACAAGGAGGTGGCCCTGGGAGTAGGAAGGATTAGTAGTATACAGCAGTCCCCTCACTAAAGGACAAACGCTTTCAGGAAGACAGGCATCCTCATTCGCTCAATAGATGTTTACTAAAAGCTTCAGGCAGACACCATCTCAGGTGATGTGCTTCCAACCCGACCATCCAGAGGTGAGGACTGGAGAAGAGGTTGCAGGCAACCATAACCAGGTATGAGAGGTGGAAGAATGGAGGAATACAGGGGAGAAACAACCAGCTCAGGCTTGGAGGGCTCAGTGAAAGCTTTCTGGGAAAATGCAATCTGTAATCCAATGAGAAAGGTAAATAAAAGTTAAGATATCAAGACTGGTTGGTGAGAGAGAAGCAAGGGTCCACAGCAGTGAAAGTACCAAGTCCTAACCACTGCAGGAAATCCCCACGGTCAATATATGCAGATCCAAATCATCAATATAGTTAATAGAAATTAGAAGTATGTTGTAATTAGGTTTTCTTAAGGTGAAGAGACAACTGGCAATAAAATTATCAGAACTGATCATGTGCAGATTTTCTTAAATTTTTGAAAACTTCTGGAGACATGGGATGAGGAAGTACAAGGAAGGACATGAGTGAATATGGAGGAGCCGTCCAACAGAGTGCTGTGGGCAACCCCCACCTTACATGCCCCGGAAGCAATTTCTTATGCTTCCAAAGTCCTTGAATACGATATTTCTTCATACAAACGGATGAAGGAAAAAATGGATTTGGTTTACATAGGTACACACAGTAATGTCTATTGCAGTAGACTCCCTGGGTTGAAAATCAATAAATTTGAGTCTAGGAGCCCCAGTGGAACATAAACACAGCGATCCTTTTCCTGTGCTGCAATAGTTCAAACATACATTCAGATCCAGGATGAGCACCACAGGCCTTGACAGCAGGAGGGTAAACAAGAGATAAGCATTTAACCAAACACAACATGTGTTTTTAATAGATTTAGTATAATTCACCTATGTATGCAGACTGTCACTTTTTCCCAAAGGAAGAATCAGTTGTCTTTGTCCAGTTCTAAACATTTTGAACACAATGGCCCTTCCTCTGCTTTGCCTTAGGTCTTTTCTTAATTACAGCCCTGGCATTTATCACAGATTCAAAACATGCATACAGGTAAAAACGTCCTTTCTGGAGAGAGATGAAAGAATCTGCTAGTTGGTGTGCTTGATTCTTTTTGCTGCTATTTAAACAGCACCAGCCATCGTCCTAGGATTCCTTGCATCTCGTAGCAACAAGAGTTAAAAAGTCATCATTCGAAATGTTTCCCAGCCCCACACAGCTGGTGCCTCACTCTTGTGACCTTGTCAGAGTCAGCTCCAGGGTCAGCAGCACAGGGAACGGAATGCTCATGAACATCAACCCCTCTGTCTCTCCCCTGCTGGACCCCAAGCGAACAGCCAGCGAGCTGGAGGGCTCCTCCTTGTTCACTCATGCCCTTCCTCATACTTTCTCCTCCCTTGTCTCCATGAAGTTTTCAAGGATTTAAGAAAATCTGCACATGACCAGTTCTGATGATTCTATTCCTAGCTGTCTCTTCACCTTAACAAAACCTAGTTACAACATTGCTCTGANCCAGGCTTCTCCGTCCATGGGATTTTCCAGGCAAGAGTACTGGAGTGGGGTGCCATTGCCTTCTCCGGCTTCACTGTTAACAGGATGTAAAATATCAGTCGGGTTCTTTAGTAGCTCAAACAGTAAAGAATGTGCCTGCAATGCAGGAGACCCAGGTTCAATTCCTGGTCAGGAAGATCCCCCAGAGAAGGGAATGGCAACCCACTCTAGTACTCTTGCCTGGAGAATTCCATGGACAGAGGAGCCTGGCAGGTGACAGTCCACGGGGTTTGCAAAGAGTCGGACATGACTGAGCAACTTTCATTTCACTTCATTTTCATAATATCAGTCAGGTTGTTTGGCTTCACTGAGTCTCACTTGCCCCAGGTGAAACTGGGGTTAAGGTGAATATATAGGAGCATCTAAAGTCATGATGTGAGTACTCTGTGTTATGAGCTTTGGACTTCAGCACCTGCCCACAGCCCTCTAATTATACTTATCAAGCTGTGATAATGGAGTGACCGACTGCAAACTGAGAGGAAGGATTAGAGGTCTATGTTGGCAGACCTGCAAGTGGAAGTAATACTTGAGCTGGGCCTGAAACTGTGGACATGATTCAACTCAGGTGTGATGAAGGCAAGGGCATGTACCCCAGGGGAACAGCATAAAGGATCATAAGGAGGGGCAGGTCAGCTTGGCCTGTATGTGTGCTGGGGGGACAGTGAGCACATGGAGGGAGACAAAACCGTAAAGGAAAGATGAACAAGATAGTATTTGCAGCTCTTCTTTGATCATTTTTACAATTTGTCATGGACCTTGTGGGTGAAAATTTACACTTGAAGCCAAGTTATGTTCATTGAATGTGTTCACCAGTTTCAAGATGCTCTTAACTGAGCTCCTCATAAAAATGATCCAGGATCTTTAAAGGACCTTTGTCAGTCACTCAGTCATGTCTGACTCTTTGCGACCTCATGAACTATAGACGCCAGGCTCCTCTGTCCATGGACTCCTCCAGACAAGAATACTGGAGTGAGTTGCCATTCCCTTCTCCATGGGATCTTCCGGACCCAGGGACTAAACCCGGGTCTCCTGCGTTGCAGGCAGATTCTTCACCATCTGAGCCACCAGGGAAGACCCCTCTAATGATCCAAGAACCCGCTAAACTTAACATGACATAACACTGCACCTCCATCCCCACCTTCAAATATAAAAAAGCTTATATATACACATACTTATATATGTAGCACAAAGTTCTCATTGCCAGTGTTTCTTTAAGAATCCAATTTTTTTAAAAAAATTACTTGTTATAAAATGTTATCTCTGGGGGACAAAAAAGGAGGAAAAGTCAGGGATCTGATCACAATAACACAGGTTAGATCCCAATCCTCAGTCAGTCTGGTATGAAGACCAACCTGAAATGTAACTTAGGGCAAGTTTATACACTTCATTCCTCCAGGGCAGCACTCCTGACCAAGTCAAACAGCTTGTGCATAAACACTTGATTTACGTAGTGTACTCGACCAGATCATCTCTGACATTATACAGAGATTACACGGGGAAGCCCACACCCCAACTCTCACCCCATCTCTTAAGGAGGTAGCTATCTGTGCCTTAGTCTCTGGTGTTTATATGTTTAAAGGAAAAAAAACAACTGTTAAGGACCTTTCTATAGATGGCATGCCAGCATGTACATCTCAGCTCTATCTGCTTCCTATGAATAGCACTTAGTTTCTACATAACTTGATTGCACAGTGTTATGCTAATGGGTCTGATTTTGGCTTTGTTTAGTTTCTTAGCATGCATCACTTCTGCGAATGTTCCCCATACTACCTTAAAGGATATTAATCAAACAATATTTGGGGGGGATATTTTTTCCCTAAATACAAAGGAAATTTTTTTCCCTAAATACAAAGGAAAATTTTTTTCCTAAATATAAAGGAATTTTGGAGTTTTTTTCCTAAATACAAAAGAAGAAGGGTCTCATTTGTCAATTGACTTTGGTCAAGTCCAAGCGCTGCCCTGGTTGCTGCCAGTTCAAGCTCACACAATTCACACAACACAACTTGGATTGCCCAGCATCTGCTGTGCAGCCTATGATATTCCCCAGGAGCATACACCCGGCTCAGCTTTCCAGCTAATCTCACTGTGCCTACAACTCATCTTTTCTCCTGTAGTAATATGATCATTAGTGAGCAAAACTGAGGTGGAAAAAAAAAAAACCTATTTCTACCTATGTACGTGTGCACTAAAAGAGGAAATTGTCCTCTGCCAAAACTTTCCAGACACACGTTCCCACCTGCCTCAGATTCCTCTCCACTCTGGATGGCACTGCCAATTTTCTTAGTTAACTGGCTCTCAGACTCCAAATAGAGTCCCTGCATGTGAGCAGAGACACTCTCAGAAGGTAACACGTTCCCTCTCTCCTGCCTGTCCCCAGTGGCTTTCCCCAGGGAGCCTTCGCAAGAAGTGGTATCTTTCTGGTTAGGATGGTGTTTTGGTGCTTTCTGGGCATGAATATTTGAGTCTGGGACTCCAAGAGAATTGTTGGAACAGTGAGAGAAGATGGGAATCAACTTCATGTTGTAGGCTGTAAGAGACAGACTCCTCTGAGCAAGCTGAGAAAAACCAGGAGTTCAAAACTGAATAACTGATGTCAACCACAATATCAAAATGTTTCAACAACAAAGGCTACTGAAATATTTTTCTACTTTCAATGTCTACCCTCTCCACCCAAGTGTTGCCCATTACACTGTGATCTACACCATCCATAACATTAACCTCATTAATCAGGAGACAGAACCTTTCTATCCCACCTTTGCTCCTTGTCCTTCCTAATATTTCTATTCTATGCAGTATATGCCTAAAACTTTACTCCATTGACTGCTCCCCAAGCATTTGTTGTTGTTCAGTTGCTAAGTTTTGTCTGACTCTTTTCGACCCCATGAACTGCAGCATACCAGGCTTCCCTGTCCTTCACTATCTCCTGGAGTTTGCTCAAACTCATGTCCATCGATTCGGTGGTGCCATCAACCATCTCATCCTCATCCTCTGTCACTCCCTTCTCTTGCCCTCAATCTTTCACAGCTGATGCTTCTGATGAGTCTTCTCCAATGAGTTGGCTATTCNCATGAACTGCAGCATACCAGGCTTCCCTGTCCTTCACTATCTCCTGGAGTTTGCTCAAACTCATGTCCATCGATTCGGTGGTGCCATCAACCATCTCATCCTCATCCTCTGTCACTCCCTTCTCTTGCCCTCAATCTTTCACAGCTGATGCTTCTGATGAGTCTTCTCCAATGAGTTGGCTATTCGCATCAGGTGGCCAAAGTATTGGCGCTTCAGCTTCAGCATGTCTTTCCAATGAATATTCAGGGTTGAATCCCATGAACAGTAGGAAAAGTCTCCTCAAGCATGGTGATATACAAAGATTGGGTCCTCAGTGAATAATCTTTTCCTGAAATGGAATACCAGGACAAAACCAGTCTCCTTACTGACATGTTAGATGATATAGCATGGTGCTGAGAGTGTGACTATGAAGAAAAGCACGTTTAGACAAATTTTAATTCTCAGTTCTGCAAGAGGAGATGAAAAAGCGTGGGCAAGAGCTTTTGGAGGAAATAGAATGGTCTCAAAATAGACTGGGTGTGTTCCTTCCCAGTCACACATTTACAATCACATGGAGCTGGAACCAGGCTCCAGGCCCGAAGGTGGTAGAGGGACTGTGCGTGGAATGCTCACTGCAATGTTTCCAAGTCCTAGCTCTGTAATTCAGTCAAAGTGATCTGATCCCAAGGACCACAGGATCCTGACGTTCACTTTTGTCTAAGAATTTTTTTATTCTTTTTTTGATCAGTTACCTGCCAGGACTTACCAGATTCAATCATATATGATATTGTTAGGGAATAAAGAAAGGAGTTTCGTTATTTGATATGAAAGTTGCACGCCAAGGTTTCAGGAATCCAGGGGACAAGGAGGTGGCCCTGGGAGTAGGAAGGATTAGTAGTATACAGCAGTCCCCTCACTAAAGGACAAACGCTTTCAGGAAGACAGGCATCCTCATTCGCTCAATAGATGTTTACTAAAAGCTTCAGGCAGACACCATCTCAGGTGATGTGCTTCCAACCCGACCATCCAGAGGTGAGGACTGGAGAAGAGGTTGCAGGCAACCATAACCAGGTATGAGAGGTGGAAGAATGGAGGAATACAGGGGAGAAACAACCAGCTCAGGCTTGGAGGGCTCAGTGAAAGCTTTCTGGGAAAATGCAATCTGTAATCCAATGAGAAAGGTAAATAAAAGTTAAGATATCAAGACTGGTTGGTGAGAGAGAAGCAAGGGTCCACAGCAGTGAAAGTACCAAGTCCTAACCACTGCAGGAAATCCCCACGGTCAATATATGCAGATCCAAATCATCAATATAGTTAATAGAAATTAGAAGTATGTTGTAATTAGGTTTTCTTAAGGTGAAGAGACAACTGGCAATAAAATTATCAGAACTGATCATGTGCAGATTTTCTTAAATTTTTGAAAACTTCTGGAGACATGGGATGAGGAAGTACAAGGAAGGACATGAGTGAATATGGAGGAGCCGTCCAACAGAGTGCTGTGGGCAACCCCCACCTTACATGCCCCGGAAGCAATTTCTTATGCTTCCAAAGTCCTTGAATACGATATTTCTTCATACAAACGGATGAAGGAAAAAATGGATTTGGTTTACATAGGTACACACAGTAATGTCTATTGCAGTAGACTCCCTGGGTTGAAAATCAATAAATTTGAGTCTAGGAGCCCCAGTGGAACATAAACACAGCGATCCTTTTCCTGTGCTGCAATAGTTCAAACATACATTCAGATCCAGGATGAGCACCACAGGCCTTGACAGCAGGAGGGTAAACAAGAGATAAGCATTTAACCAAACACAACATGTGTTTTTAATAGATTTAGTATAATTCACCTATGTATGCAGACTGTCACTTTTTCCCAAAGGAAGAATCAGTTGTCTTTGTCCAGTTCTAAACATTTTGAACACAATGGCCCTTCCTCTGCTTTGCCTTAGGTCTTTTCTTAATTACAGCCCTGGCATTTATCACAGATTCAAAACATGCATACAGGTAAAAACGTCCTTTCTGGAGAGAGATGAAAGAATCTGCTAGTTGGTGTGCTTGATTCTTTTTGCTGCTATTTAAACAGCACCAGCCATCGTCCTAGGATTCCTTGCATCTCGTAGCAACAAGAGTTAAAAAGTCATCATTCGAAATGTTTCCCAGCCCCACACAGCTGGTGCCTCACTCTTGTGACCTTGTCAGAGTCAGCTCCAGGGTCAGCAGCACAGGGAACGGAATGCTCATGAACATCAACCCCTCTGTCTCTCCCCTGCTGGACCCCAAGCGAACAGCCAGCGAGCTGGAGGGCTCCTCCTTGTTCACTCATGCCCTTCCTCATACTTTCTCCTCCCTTGTCTCCATGAAGTTTTCAAGGATTTAAGAAAATCTGCACATGACCAGTTCTGATGATTCTATTCCTAGCTGTCTCTTCACCTTAACAAAACCTAGTTACAACATTGCTCTGATTTCTATTGACTATATTGATGGTTTGGATCAGCAAACCATATATTGACCGTGGGAATTTCCTGCAGTGGTTAGGACTTGATACTTTCACTGCTGTGGGCCCGGGTTTGATCCCTGGTCCAGGAACTAAGATCAGGAGCATGATGTGGCCACAGGAAAAAAAGAAAAAAAACAAGCAAACAAAAAACTCCACTTTATGTTGACCATGAAAGACCTTTACAGCCCTTCTGAGTAGAAGAGCTTAACCACAGCCTTCTTAGGATGGATAAATTTTCATACAACTGTATGAGTATTGCATAGCTAGATATGCCTAGAGGTTGCATGAAAGGGTATTTAAAATGTTGGTGTTCATTTTTTAGTAAATAAAGCAATTCCTGTGAATGACTGGATTTAAGGAGATTTTTGCCTATTTTCTTTGCAAATTTCTGTGATGTTTGAATTGTTTATAAAGTTTACTGTCAGTAAAAACTATAAATATGTACATACAAAAACTATATGGTTTTGCATATATATTATATATTTATAAAACCATGAATATATATGCACGTATATCTATGTTTATATATTTATTTATATGTATAATAACACATTTATTTACCGTTGTTGTTCAGTAGCTCAGTCATGGCTGACTCTTTGCGACCTCATGAACTGCAGCACACCAGGTGTGTCCTTCACTATCTCCTGGAGTTTGCTCAGTTTGGCTGCTCTGTAATCCTTATGTTAACCTGGAGATCACACTTCCAGATGCCCGTTGAGACTTTTCAGAGAGTTCCAACTATTCCTGCAACTTTGGGAGTTGCTTTTTTAATCCTTTTGGGAAGCATTTTATGTTGCCCTTCAAAATCACAATTAGACCATTATCGTCAGATGTTTATTTTTTTAAATAGTGAAGTGTGTTGTCTTTTTCTCGGACTGCTTGTCCTAAACCAGAAGCTTGGAGGGAGTGTGCTTTTTCGGTTTGTTTTTCTTAAGCTGGAATGTGTAAGTTTGTCTTGAACTCTTTTTTTGATTCTCCTTCTTCGCTGTTGCTAAGGGTGCCATGACCTAGGTGTGAAAACAAATTCCTCAACCCTGGGGACAGTGAGACAGTTAAGAGCAGGGACTCTGTCTAGTTCAGGCTGTGGGGTCTGACTGCTGGCTCCATTGTGGACGGGCTGTGAAGCCCCAGGCCCGTTGCCCTATCTCCTTGTGCCTCTTTTGCCTTACTTGGACAGTTCAGTTCAGTTCAGTTCAGTCGCTCAGTCGTGTTCGACTCTTTGCCACCCCATGAACCACAGCACGCCAGACCTCCCTGTCCATCGCCAACTCCCGGAGTTCACCCAAACCCACGTCCATTGAGTCAGCGATGCCATCCAACCATCTCATCCTCTGTCGTCCCCTTCTCCTCCTGCCCTCAATCTTTCCCAGCAGCAGGGTCTTTTCAAATGAGTCAACTTTTCGCATGAGGTGGCCAAAGTACTGAAGTTTCAGTTTCAGCATCAGTCCTTCCAATGAATATTCAGGACTGATCTCCTTTAGGATGGACTGGTTGGATCTCCTTGCAGTCCAAGGGACTCTCAAGAATCTTCTCCAACACCACAGTTCAAGAGCATCAATTCTTCAGTGCTCAGCTTTCTTCACAGTCCAACTCTCACATCCATACATGACCACTGGCAAAACCATAGCCTTGATTAGACGGACCTTTGTTGGCAAAGTAATGTCTCTGCTTTTGAATACGCTATCTAGGTTGGTCATAACTTTCCTTCCAAGGAGTAAGCGTCTTTTAATTTCATGGCTGCAATCACCATCTGCAGTGATTTTGGAGCCCAGAAAAATAAAGCCTGACACTGTTTCCACTGTTTCCCCATCTATTTCCCATGGAGTGATGGGACAGGATGCCATGATCTTCATTTTATGAATGTTGAGTTTTAAACCAACTTTTTCACTCTCCTCTTTCACTTTCATCAAGAGGTTCTTTAGTTCTTTTTCACTTTCTGCCATAAGAGTGGTGTCATCTGCATATCTGAGGTTATTGATATTTCTCCCAGCAATCTTGATTCCAGCCTGTGCTTCCTCCAATAGGAACAATAATAGTACTCACATTATAGGATTTACCAAAGCATAGTCAGACATGGCCTAGCGACTAAACAACAATTTTGAAAACGTTAAAATACCATTCTCAAGTAAATATAAAGTGGGCATGAATCAAATTTTTATTTCACTCATTATCAAGGGAACCAGTAGGATAAGAGAACAGATGTAAAAAAGAATAGGTAGGGGCAGTACACATATATTTTAGATTTTTTTAAACAGGTGGCTATGAAGAATTAAATCAGTAAATATACATATATTTTTTTACATAGATATATAGTGTATATGTGTGTATATACTATATAATCTATGCTGAGTATAACTGTATTTAGCACATAATAAGCTCTATATATCTGTCACCCATTATTATTATTTTGTAACTAAAATAAAATTGCTCTTTCAATATGTATCCATCAAAAGAGTTTTTTTTTTTTTTTTGGCTTTCAATGTAAAATGTCTAGAATATGCCAAAAGGAGTTTCTAAATGTCTACTAACATTGTCTCCCTTTTTAAACTAACACAGATAAATACACTGCTTTCCATTTTATTGAAATGATTAATCCCTATACTTGAGGAAGGAGGCTATGAAGTTTATGGAGGAGATAAACTTTGAAAGAAACTTTTTTTTTCAAGTCCAGCTATGTGGCCCTTCGTTTTCCAAAGCTTTCTGAAGAATGGAAGGTGAAGGTAGGTGAAGGTGAAGTCGCTCAGTCGTGTCCGACTCTTTGCGACCCCGTGGACTGTAACCTATTAGGCTTCTCCATCCATGGGATTCTCCAGGCAAGAGTACTGGAGTGGATTGCCATTTCCTTCTCCAGGGGATCTTCCCAACCCAGGGATCGAACCCGGGTCTCCCGCATTGGAGGCAGACGCTTTAACCGCTGAGCCACCAGGGCTGAAGAATGGAAGGACTACAATAATGTTTCCCGAAAGTCTGGAAATGAACCTTTGTGCTTGATTTAAATTTAGAAAAACATTTAGGGCATTCAAAATCCTTAGTGATCAAGGATGGGCAGAATAAATACCACACGGTCAAGGCTGGACAAGGCTCCCCTGTCTTCCTCGACTGGCTAAACTCTCCAAAGCTAGTGGTGAAAGCCTGGACACCTGCCAGGTATCTTCTGACAAGTAGAGCATTTTGTTTTCACTGCCGTTTATATGTGTGACTTACATTTTTAATTAAAAATACTCTACCTCAGAGTATGGACAATTTAGTTGTTTTCTGTGTTTGGTCTCGGTCAGTCATTGCAAACTCACCGGCAAAAAGTCTGGCTTCCCACACGTGGGTTACAGGCGTCTCTCTGCCAGTCTGTTTCTTTAATCCATGACGAATTGCAGAGCAGAAGCTCTGTCCAGTAGCAGGTCATAGAAAAGATTCAATTCATCTACCCTGAATGAACCCACTCAGATATATTTATGCATAAAGCACTTCATGCTTTCCTATCGATCAATGTATCAGTGGACATTAACTGCAGATAATTTATCCAGAACAGGGTCTCTGTGTTGGGGTAATGTTGGAGCCTCTGAAATGATTCATTAGAAGAATTAAAAAAAAAAAAATATTCTCTTTGGGTGAAACAGCTATATTCTTCACAAGATCTCTATTTTTCACTTTTTAAAAAATTTAATTGACCTTCTGCGGTAGACAGATATTAAGACGGCCTCCATGAGCCTCACCTCTCAATATTCATGTCCTTGCGTGATCCTCTTTCCTTGTACATGGGCAGGATCCATGACTTGCTTTTTACCAATAGAATATTGCCAGGGGGACAGGATGTCATTTTCACAATTTTATTGCATAAAATGCAAACATCCATCTTCCTAGGAGTTGCTCCCTTGCTGGCTTTGATGAAGCCAGTGGCCATGTTGGTGAAGCCCATGTAGCAAGAATTATGGGTGGCTAGCAGTCAAAAACTAGCAAGAAGCTGAAGCCCTCAGTCCCCCAACCCATTTGGACCTGAATCCCGTCAGAGACCAAGTGAGCCTGGAAGCAAAGCCCCAGCCCATTCCTGGACTGCAGCCTTGAAGCAGAAGATGCAGGTGAGCCATGACTAGACTCCTGATCCACAGGATCCTGTTTTAAGCTATTTTAAGTTTGTTTTCATATTATTATGCAGCTGTAGTCCTAAAAGACTGAAGGTCAGAAGTCAACACTCATGCTTTCAGTGATGTCCAAGGGACTCCCCATGTCACACGTGCCTAGCGCAGAAGCACAGACTCACAGGCCACCTCACTCAGGACGATGGATGTCTGGCTGGTTACTCACTTTCTCAGTAGGGATCACCAGTCTCTACCTCCCTTTGAAAACAGTGCTACCCTGAAGAGTACTGTCCAAAGCCTTTTCAGTTTAAGACTATCTGCCAACCACATGGCATTAGGTTAGAATTACAGATTTTCATTGGTAGAAAGGACCTTGACAAACACTTTTGTGATCCTCAAAATTAGTTTCACATGCATCAGATTTGTGCCAGACACTGAGTTAAACTTGGATGGAGAAATAAGTGGCACCTATTTTCTGACCTTGAAAGGCATGCAGTTAAGGAGGAAAGAGGGCATTTTTAAAGGTAGTGAAAAATGTAAAAAGATCAACAGCACCAAATGTTGGAGATGAAATGGAGAACTAGAACTCTTAGACGTTGCTGATGACAGTGTAAAATAAAACAGTACAGCCACTATGGAAAATTGGTAATTCCTCACAAAGTTAGCCATGCTTCCACTTTATGGCTCAGCAATTCCACACTTAGGTGTTAACCCAAGTAGGGTGAAAACATATATTTTCATTTACGAGAGTGTTTATAGTAGCTTTTATTCACAATAGCCAAAACCTGGAAAGATCCAAATGGCAACAATAGGAGAATGGACAACAGATTGTGGTATATTCATAATACGGACTACTATTCAGCAATTAAAAGGAGGCAATCATTGATACGGTGGGTATCATTACCCGTTACAACATGGATGACTCTCAAAAATATCATATTGGGTGAAAACAGTGACAGGTCAAAATAATACATCAGTTCAGTTCAGTCCCTCAGTCGTGTCCGACTCTTTGCAACCCCATGAATCACAGCACGCCAGGCCTCCCTGTCCATCACCAACTCCCGGAGTTCACTCAGACTGACATCCATCGAGTCAGTAATGCCATCCAGCCATCTCATCCTCTGTCTTCCCCTTTTCCTCCTGCCCTCAATCCCTCCCAGCATCAGAGTCTTTTCCAATGAGTCAACTCTTCGCATGAGGTGGCCAAAGTATTGGAGTTTCAGCTTTAGCATCAGTCTTTTCAATGAACACTCAAGACTGATCTCCTTTAGGATGGACTGGTTGGATCTCCTTGCAGTCCAAGGGACTCTCAAGAGTCTCCTCCAACACCACAGTTCAAAAGCATCAATTATTTGGCGCTCAGCTTTCTTCACAGTCCAAATCTCACATCCATACATGACCACTGGAAAAACCATAGCCTCACTCTCTTAATTTCTGTGACATTCAAGCAGCGTTAATCTTGAGTGGCAGAAACTGACAGAGAAGGGGAATAAAAGAACTTCCCTGGCAGTGAAATGTTTTGCATTTTGATGGGTAGACAGTTACACAGATGTGCACACTTATCAGAGTCACCACACTGCACACTTCAGTTACAGGCACTTCACTGTGTGTAAATTTTGCCTCAATTGTTTCCTCACCTGTAATATAGGATATGGGCTTCTCAGGTGGCTCAATGGTAAAGAATCCACCTGCCAATGCAGGAGACCTAGGTTCAATCCCTTGGTTGGGAAGATCCCTTGGGGAAGGAAATGGTAACCCACTTCAGTATTCTTGGGAAATCCCATGGACAGAGAAGCCTGGCAGGCTGCAGTCCATGGGATCGCAGAGTTGGACATGACTTAGTGATTACACAACAACAAATATAGAATAACGATGCCTAAGGTTTGTCATCCCCCAGGATTGCTCTGAAGATTAAAAAGAGATATCATTTGTAGAGTATTTAGCTTAATGCCTGGCATAGCACACAATGTGCATGTCATGTCCAACTCTTTGTGACCCCATGGACTGTAACCCACCAGGCTCCTCTGTCCATGAGATTTCCCAGACAAGAATACTGCAGAGGGTTGCCATGCCCTCCTGCAGGGGATCCTCCCTACTTATGTCTCCTGTATCTCTTGCATTGGCAGGGAGGTTCTTTACCATTAGAGCTACCTGGGAAGCCCGTAGTGCACAATAAATAGAAATTATTATGAGCATCCTTTGTCTTAAAAAAAAAACTACAAGAAATTATACATAAAGTCCTAAATCATACATAGAAGCAGAAGTAATTCTGCCTCAGCAACAAAATGGGTCAGAGAAAGCTATATAAATGAGATGATAATATGAACTAGCCTTTTATATACGACTTTACCAGATGGATAAAAGGATGGAGATAATCCATTTCTGTACGTTTTCTAACCAAGATTGCTCTGACCTCTGTAAGTGAAGCAGCTTTTTCATGGGGCTCAAGATCCAAGAAAATGGATTAAGCAAGAAATACTTGGTTCAGCAAGTATTCATTAATTATGTGCTATATAGAGCACATCATGCTAGGTACTAAAATGGGAGAAATAATAAAACAGGAATAAACCATAAATACCTGGATTATACTGGAAGTATGATTAACTTCAGGTAAATGGAAAACTCCGGCACATTACCAATGTATTTGAACCTGTCAGGTCCATGTTGCTTTGAATCATGACTGTCATGAATATGACATGAAATATTCATGAAAATCATGAATATGGTTTTAGGTAGATGAGCTGGGGTGGGAATCTGGAATTGGACATCTACTTACCCTGTGGCCTTTGGCAAATGATCTCACCTCTTAGAGTCTCAGTTTTGTTTTTTTTTTAACTTGCAAAAATACCTAAGGAAGTTATCTTGGAGATTAAATGAGAGAGCCTGAGTAAAAACGTCTATGACAATGGAGTATTTAGTATAGCCAAGGTTTGGAAGATATTAGCTGATTTCCCATGAGAATAGCTACCAAGAAATCCAAAGACTTGGATGAGAATTTATCCATAGGAGAAAGGAGTCTCTTAACCTCAAATGGAGACAGTATTAATTGGACCACTGTTATTAAAAAATTATTAAAAGAATTCCTACTAAAAGAAAAACTCAGTTTTAGCTCTGCATTTTTAATCACAAAACAATTCCACAGTAATGGCCTACAGCTTATGCGCTAGCCAAAAAACTCCTAGTGGAAAATAAGTGATCTTGGCCTGGATGGGTTGCTCTGCTGGCTTACTTAATAGTAAATGCAGTGACTAAGGAGGGAATGTTTCTTTTGCGGGCACCTGTCACACTCAACAATCTGCTCCCTGTTTCTCCTAGGATCAGTCAAAACGTTTTCAAAATATTTGATCTAAATAAGACACTTGAGAGAGACATTCTTTCCTGAAATTTTAATCTGGGAAATTATGTTTATCTACAGAATCTTCAGGTGCCTAAACCACACTCAAATTTAGGGTTTCGACATTTCATTTCTGGCGATAATTACATAGACGTGTTCTTTATTTTATTGAATATCTCTTTCCTGTGTTTTATTTAGCTTCCAGAACCACACTGGGTATGTCATCACCACCACTGAGTGGTTTGTAAACCCTCTAAGTGCTACTCAGCAGTATCGCCAACAGACCAGGCCTGTTATAAGAAACCTCTTAAAATACACAGAATAGGGCCCCGCTGTACTTGCTGCCTCCAAGGGTATGAATTAAGGCTAAGTGCAAGCATATGCCTACTGAGGAAATGGTCTTACACTTTTTAAACATATCAAATAATCCAGCAAAATAAAGTACCTGGTTTAAATAATATTCTCACTTTGTTAGGATAACCACAGAAGAAGGGATGTATGTGCACATGCAAAGTAAATCCCCATAACTTTTTTCAGGCCACTTAGACCTTTGGAGGAAGGAGACACCTCTTACTCCCCTCTGGAAAGGCTGCACAACACTCTCCTTAACAAATTAAGTCAATGGCCTCCACAAGCCCTAGTGATCAGAATGTATATTTCTTTCTTGGTCTTGTTATTTGAAATTCAGTTCAGTTCAGTTCATTCCCTCAGTCGTGTCTGACTCTTTGCGGCCCCATGAACCACAGCACACCAGGCCTCCCTGTCCATCACCAACTCCCAGAGTTCACCCAAACTCATGTCCATCTAGTCAGTGATGCCATCCAGCCATCTCATCCTCGGTCATCCCCTTCAACTCCTGCCCCCAATCCCTCCCAGGATCAGGGTCTTTTCCAATGAGTCAACTCTTCTCATGAGGTGCCCAAAGTACTGGAGTTTCAGCTTTAGCATCATTCCTTCCAAAGAAATCCCAGGGTTGAACTCCTTCAGAATGGACTGGTTGGATCTCCTTGCAGTCCAAGGGACTCTCAAGAGTCTTCTCCAACACCACAGTTCAAAAGCATCAATTCTTCGGTGCTCAGCTTTCTTCACAGTCCAAATCTCACATCCATACATGACCACTGGAAAAACCATAGCCTTGACTAGGCGGACCTTTGCTGGCAAAGTAATCTCTCTGCTTTTGAATATGCTATCTAGATTGGTCATAACTTTCCTTCCAAGGAGTAAGCGTCTTTTAATTTCATGGCTGCAGTCACCATCTGCAGTGATTTTGGAGCCCAAAAAAATAAAGTCTGACACTGTTTCCACTGTTTCCCCATCTATTTCCCATGAAGTGATGGGACCGGATGCCATGATCTTCGTTTTCTGAATGTTGAGCTTTAAGCCAACTTTTTCGCTCTCCTCCTTCACTTTCATCAAGAGGCTTTTTAGGTCCTCTTCACTTTCTGCCATAAGGGTGGTGTCATCTGCATATCTGAGCTTATTGATATTTCTCCCGGCAATCTTGATTCCAGCTTGTGTTTCTTTTAGTCCAGCGTTTCTCATGATGTACTCTACATATAAGTTAAACAAACAGGGTGACAATATACAGCCTTGATGTACTCCTTTTCCTATTTGGAACCAGTCTGTTGTTCCATGTCCAGTTCTAACTGTTGCTTCCTGACTTGCATACAGATTTCTCAAGAGGCAGGTTAGGTGGTCTGGTATTCCCATCTCTTTCAGAATTTTCCACAGTTTATTGTGATCCACACAGTTAAAGATCTACTCCAGTTTTCTGACCTGGGAAATCCCATGGACAGAGGAGACTGGGGGGTACAGTCCATGGGGTCACAGAGAGTTGGACACAACTTAGCAACTAAATAACAACAACAAACTCAATCAAAGTGGAATATAAAATAACAACAAAAAATCTATTAATTTATGAAAATTTTCTCTCTTCCTAGTTCCAAAGATACAGAAATCTTTCTTACAGATGAAGATTGGAACTGGGTGCAATTCTGGCTGAAAAAAATCTTTTTCAATAATTTTTTTCTCTTTGTAAGTATTAAATTAATCATAAGAGAGGAAATTATGTAAATAAATGCAGATATGGGCATTTGTTTTATGGATACAAATTAACTGCTGATACCATAAGAAATATTTTAACTTCACTTTTTAATGTACCACTTAATAAGAGGTGATCTTTCTCTGCTTTTACAAAACATTTTTTGTAAGTTATGAGAAAGATATTTTATTCTATTTTTAAACCTTAACTTGTTTTTATTTTTTAAAATCTATCAAAATATCCAGAAAACCCGCTTTAATTTTAGTTTTTTTTTTCTTTGCAAAAGTTTCTTGGTCATTGAAGAAGCTCAGTCATGCTTCAAAAGTGAAGCACAAGGATGAGTTTTCACTAATGAACACTAGTAAGAACAGCGTGGTAAGTACACAGACTGCATAGAGAGGGTAACACCAACCAAAGGGATGAGATGGTGAGCAGGGGAGAGCAGGGAACTCAGGACACACCAAGACTCAGCAAGTAGGAATGCTTCACAGGGGGCGGGAGGGGGGAGGGGGGCTCAAAACAGCAGAGGGTCAAGCTCCAAATACTAAAGAACGGCATCTGCTTCCTCTTGATGGCGACTACTAAGACATGCTGCTGCTGCTGCTAAGTCACTTCAGTTGTGTCCGACTCTGTGCAACCCCATAGACGGCAGCTCACCAGGCTCCCCCGTCCCTGGGATTCTCTAGTCAAGAACACTGGAGTGGGTTGCCATTTCCTTCTCCAATGCATGAAAGTAAAAAGTGAAAGTGAAGTTGCTCAGTCATGTCCGACCCTCAGCAACCCCACGGACCGCAGCCTACCAGGCTCCTCCATCAGTGGGATTTTCCAGACGAGAGTACTGGAGTAGGGTGCCATCGCCTTCTCCAACTAAGAAATGACCAGTAGCTAAAAGTTTCAGTGTTCAGCGCTTCTATCATATTCTTTTGCATACAGAAGAGGGGGATTCTAGTCAATACAGCCTGCAAGCAGAATGCATAAGTCAAGCCCCATTTTCCTATAGACAGTAAACAGGGCTTAGATTCAAGCGGGGTTAGGGTTTGGGGGAAGCATGGGTCCCGTGACTGCAGCACGACCACCGACAGCAGCATCTCTGACAGTGGAGTGCCAGATACCAGTTTGTAGTTTCCAGCCCAGGACCACAGCAGTTTCCTGATCTTTGTGAATATCCCTTCCTTATGTCAGGGCCTTCCGAGGTGGCACTGGTGGTAAAGAACATGCCTGACAACGTAGGAGATGTAGGCTTTGTGGGTGCAATCCCTGGGTTGGGAAGATCCTCTGGAGGAGGATGCGGCAATCCACTCCAGTATTCATGACTGGAGAACCCCACGGGCAGGCAGGCTATGGTCCATAGGGTTGCAAAAAGTCCGACATGATCAAAGCGACTTAGCACACACGCACTTCCTTTTGTCTCTTCTACAACTGTTTCTTCCTTTTTGCCTTCTGCGACAACCATTTCTTCCTATCTGTTCCTTCTGCAACTGTCCCTTCCTTTTTCCCCTCTAGCCCTCTCAGTGCCGTTGTAACCAGTCTCCTGTATTAGAGTCACTCTCTTTGAGATACCTGAATTCCTGTTTCCTCAGTGGACTCTGCCTTCTACCATGTTCCCCTCAATATCTAGCACAGGGAGTTTTGCCTAAAATAGGAAGTAGGGAATTAGTATGGTATTATGGAAAAAGCATGGCATTTCCCTGGTGGCTCAGAGGTTAAAGCGTCTGCCTGGAATGCAGGATACCTGGGTTCGATCCCTGGGTCAGGAAGATCCCCTGGAGAAGGAAATGGCACCCCACTCCAGTACTCTCGCCTGGAGAATCCCATGGAGGGAGGAGCCTGGTAGGCTACAGTCCATGGGGTCGCAAAGAGTTGGACACGATTGAGCTACTTCACTTTCACTTTCACTTTGGAGTTAGAAGAACTAAATCAAAATCTCCATTCTAGCATTTAACCAGACCTTGGGCAATTAATGTGACCTTGGGCAAGTTCATTAGCCCCTATTTACCTCCTCTGTACCATGGGAACTACAGTATTAGCCACCTCCCCAGGGAAATTGGGTGAATACCTTTAGCTCTGAGGGTCTCAGCCCTAACAACACAATAGCCTCCCCTGAGGGAAATCTTTTAAAAATATATATATCTGGGGTCCTTCCCCAGAGAGTTTGAAAATTCATCTCAAGTGTGATCTCAACATTGATAGTTTTAAAATTTCCCAGGTGATTGATTCTCATAGCACTGGGATAGAGCTGAGCATGCTCTGCAGACTAGCATTATCAATGCTACCTGTTAAAAAAGCAGACTGCTATCTGTATACCTATGGCTGATTCTTGTTGATGTATGGCAGAAACCAATATAATATTGTAAAGCAATTATCCTTCAATTAAAGATCAATAAATTAAGAAAAAAGCAGACTATTAGGCCTCACCTCAGACCTACTAAACCAGAATCCATAATTTACAAGATCCCCAAGTGATTCCTATGTATGTTACAGCTTGAGGAACACTGATCTGTAATACAGCAGGTACTCAATGAACAGTGGTAGCGCTGAAGAATTGATGTTTTCGAATTGTGGTGCTGAAGAAGACTCTTGAGAGCCCCCTGGACTGCAAGGAGATCAAACCAGTCAATCCTAAAGGAAATCAATCCTGAATATTCATTGGAAGAAGTGATGCTGAAGCTGAAGCTCCAATACTTTGGCCACTTGAAGTGAAGAGCTGACTCAATGGAAAACACCTTTATGCTGGGGAAGATTGAAGGCTAAAGGAGAAGTGGGTGGCAGAGGATGAGATAGTTAGATGGCACCACTGACTCAATGGATGTGAACTTGAGCAAACTCTGGGAGATAGTGGAGGACAGGGAAGCCTGGTGTCCTGCAGTCCATGGGGTTGCAAAGAGTCAGACATAACTTAGTGACTGAACAACAGGAGGTGAATATTATTAGCCTTATTGAAAAGCAATTAATACTTACTGAAATTGAATGTTGGCCTGCTGTATACTGTGTCACATACTTGTGCAGCACCCTTGAGTGGAACCTATTGGAACCTCTATTCTTAACTATCAGACCTCAGTCACACAATCCTGAGAGTCTGTGCCCTTGTATAGCCTGCAATAGCTTCACACTGATCTCCCTGCTTCTACTCTTAGCCCTTGCAATTCATTCTCCACCCTCCACAGGGCCAAGTGATCACTTCAAATATGAATGAGAATCTTAGTACTCAAACTTGGGTCATGGACCACCAGCAACAGCATCCCCTGGCTGCTGTTAGACATGCAGACTCTCAGGCTCCATCCCAGGCCTAATGATCCAAAGTCTTCAGTTTAACAAGCTCCCCAGGTGATTCAAATGCATCTTCTAGAACACTCCAGTGGCTTTCTGTTACACTCGGGGGAATCTCAGACTCCCAGACGATCTGGCCCATCTTCCATTTCAGCTTGGCAGCCCAGTGCTGTCAGCTGTGCTCACTGCGCTCATGTACACTTCCTTCTCCTTGGCCTTCCTTCTGCTCCTTGAACTTATCAAGCCCAATCTTGCCTCAGGGTCTTAGAACAGGCTGTTCCCTTGAACCCGCATCCCCAGGCCCTCAGGTTATCTGTCACCTCCTGAGAGTGGCCCTGCTTGTCCACCCTGCCATAACTCCCCTTTCCTTCACCCTATTCTTAACAGTGCTGTCATATTATCCTGTTTTAATTTCTTATGAATACTTGAAATTACTTATATGTTTATTATTGCCTCCTTCTCCAAGAATATAAGTTCCCTAAAGAAGGGGCACCTTGGATGTCTTGCTCTCTGCTGTATTTCAGAGCCTAGAAAAGTGCTTGCTACTTTTTAGTAAATACTTGTTGAATACATACTTCTCTCATATCTTCCAAACACAGTTCCCAGTACAATAATGAGCTTGATGCTAACTCTTAGGAGTGTCCTTTTCCACGTTTTGGGATCCAAGTGAAGGAGCTTCAGCCAGAGAACATTCCTGGGCTGACCTCTCCCACCTTTTTTTTGACTTGTTTGATGGATGAGTTTTGGAGAAAGTAACTGAATATTTCTGGCTTTTGAAACCAGTCTGTCTCCCTAATTATGATTGCCTCTGCCACTCCATTCTCTTAATGGCGTGGGCTTTGTCCAGTGAGGGAACTAATGTAGCACATGGACAGGAGGATATCTTCAATTTAGAGGAGCTCTAGCAGCCCATGGGAAGCAAATCTAAAGCCATTTTGATCATGAATTGCCGGTTTGCAATGGTTGAGAATTGGTCCAAAATTCAGAAGAGGACTAAAGCAGTGTTGTTTATTCAGCCACCTGAAATCCTAACACGTATTACAACTCATTCCAGGTACACTGATAATTCCTATAAATACAAATGGGTAACTTTTGAGAACTAAATATTTTACTCAAATACCTATGAAACCACCTACAATTTTGGTTTTCTCCTCCAACTTATGTCTTCATGAGTCATCAACTGAAAAAATGATTCTGACCCAAGTGGTTTCCTAATACTTCTGAAGAGAACTGTTAATCTCGTCTTCACGGTATAGTAATCCAGTCTCCAAGATCCAAGTGTCTAGGGAAAGTTTAGGTCTGTAGAGCTAAGCTGTTTCTCCTGGGAAGTGTCCTGCTTTCTCATCCACCTTGGGGGAAACTTCTTGCTCCCCAGGGGGGTCAGTTGTTCACCCTCCAGACTGCCTACCCTCTCATCCTGGATAGTTAGTAGACCCAGTATCCATCTTTTCACAGGCCTCTCAGTGTTTCCAATGATATCCAAAAACAGTGATGAGTCTCAGAGAGCTGCAAATTCATCCTAGGAACAATTATACACATCAAATCCCAAATCTCTAAATTCCTTCAGAACTAGATAGAATTGAGAGATTTTCTAATCCAATCCCAGTATCAAGACTCCGATGCTCAGAGAAGTTAAGTGACTCACCCAAGGTGACTCAGCCAGAGGGTAGTAAGGCCTGAACACTGTGTCAATTCATGATGAGCCATCTTTACTATGAATTTCAATAAATAGATTAGGTCGTTACGTGAAACACTGCCAGATGCCAAGCAGGTCCTATGAAATTTATGTTTGTTTGGGTTTTTGTGAGATGGAGTTAACACAAGCTAACATGAGCCAGACATAAAGAAAAAAAAAGATGAAATGTTGCCAAGTTATTACAACACCAGTAACAACTATAGTTAAGAAAAGTAACTCATGACTCAGAATACATAATTTCCATACACATTAAATTAGCATTGGCTTTTGGCAAGAAAGTATTTGAGCACATGGAGCTGCGGGGATGAGTGCCTGTGTGTGCCTTCTCCACAGAACATGAACTCTGAGAGCTCAAATCACAGGAAAAAAATGAAACTCCCCTAAGTTCTGCTCTCAGCCACCACAACGCAGACCTGTAAATCAGCACTGCTCATTTCAGTCAGTTATTGGCTAGACAACAGAAAAGGATGGTTTCTTTTAGTCTTTACTGAAAATAATTATGTGTCATCACGAAAGGAAAACACATACTCATCTTTAACTCAAGTTCCTAACATCCTTTTTTAAAAATAACCATGGAATTGAAAAAGAAAAATATTTTCCAAGAAAAGCTGATTGCACTGAACTTCCTGCCCTACACACTCCCATATTTTTACACAAATGTCAATGCTTGAGATTCAGAAATGATTCAACTAGGCGTCATCTTGGAAAACCCTAAAGGCTCCCAACTAAACCAGCACTCTGGGTGCCAGTGAGCTGTCACACTCAGTGCATGCTCGATGCCTGGTTCACAAGTCAAAAGATAGACTAGAGACTCAGAAAATGATGGTCCTTGAGCCCTTCATGAAAGGACCCTTCATCAATAAATCGATTAAGGCCTGAGGATAGATAACCAGGGACCAGAGACAGATTTGATTAAGACAGAATCTCTGAGAAACCTTATTACCATTCTCCCAGCTGAAAAACAGACCACTAACCACTTTCCTTTATATTGCACAGGGATCTTAAAATGTTTTGTACTCCTTTTTAATTCAATAAAAATCTTTAAGTTTCCTGGAATGGAATTCAGAACTGTAGCAACATACTATCTTAAAGACTGACTATTATTCTGTTCACCTTGGGTATTTATTACATTTATTTATTTATTTACATTATTCATTACATTTATTGATAGGTCTTGGGCTTCCCTGGTGGCTCAGTGGTAAAGAATCCACTTGCCAATGCAGGAGACAAAAGTTCGATCCCTGGGTTGGGAAGATCCCCTGGAGAAGGAAATGGCAACCCACTCTGATATTCTTGCCTGGGAAATCGCATAGACAGAGGTGCCTGTCAGGCTACAGTTGACAGAGTTGCAAAGGAGTCAGACACAACAGAGTGATTAAACAACAAGGTCTTGTTAAATGGCTATTTTCTACTGGCAATCTTCAGATGAAATTTACCTTTAAACAGTATGAATTCCTTGATAGCAGGATCTATGTTTTATTTATCCCCATACAGAGTACAGCCCCTAGCTCATAGTACTCCCTCAGTAACTGTTTAATAAATAAGAACTAAATGAATGGATGGCTTATTTATTGGAAATAATGCTGCTTCAGCAAAAATAATGCTTTCTAAAAATGGTTTATTTTCACCTAGCAAAATCTAAAGGCTCCCTACTAAAAAGGTTTTCCTTCAAGAAGTGACTAAATGATAATAAACTTTTTTTAAGTTAGTCAAAGAAGTATTTTATTTTGACACTAGATATTTCTTCTTTTGCTTAAATTAATGTAAGATTAAAATGAAATGAATCTTGTAACTCTATGTGATATTTTTTCTTTTGTGCATATCAGTGTTATTTTTTTGAAGTCCCTTTGAAACCTGTTAAACAACGTAAAAACATAGAGACAATGGGGGAAAAATTACATCTTTGATAGAGATGTTCAACCATATTGTTTCAATAACAGCGCCAATTTCTGAACAAAAAATAGGATGAGGAAAAGCCTAGGATGGCTAGTGCTTCTCTCAAAATCAGTCATTTCACAGAATACTTACACTGATAAGAAAAAGACTGCTTTTTAACCATCACGATTTATGCAGACTCTTAAGAATGTACTTAAATCTGGAAAAATGTTTTTTCCTTTAACCTTTTTGATGAAATTGCTGGTTTCAAAGGTATGTTTTTAAAAATTAATATTCAGGTGTGTGCATGTTGAATTTCAATCACTCCACTTCTCGAGAGCTGGAGATCTATACAGTAGACTCTGTGAGTTTATAGGTGGGTGGCTCGTTGGAAAGGTGACAATATTTCCAGCAACGTTAGAGCATCTATAACCTATTTGTCTTTCCCTTAAATTTCCTGGACCACAAGGTATCTTTTTCATCTTGGACACACACTCTTTCCACTGGGAACTTTCTGGTTCTCATTTCACAAAACCAGTGTTGTTGTTGTTTCTTCCCCCTTTCCATACGCTCCAAAATTTTTTTAAAGATAATTTTGAAACCGTATTTATTTATTTATTTGTGGCTGTGCTGGGTCTTCACTGCTGTGAGGGTTTCTTTCTCTGATTGCCGAGCGGGGCCGCTCTCTAGTTTCGTGGGCTTCTCACTGCGGTGGTTTCTCTTGTTGCAGACATGGGCTTCAGTAATCCTGGCTCCAGGGCTCTAGAGCACAGACTGACTAGTTGTGGCTCATGGACTAAGTTGCTCAGCAGCACATGGGATATTCCTGGACCAGGGATCGAACCCATGTCCCCGGCATTGATAGGTGGGATCTTTACCACTGAGTCATCAGAGAAGCCCCTAGGCTCCACAGTTAAAAAAAAAAAAACCATATTGGTGATGTTTTCCTATCACTGTAGATCATTGTTTTGTATTGCCCTCCAATAATGTCTTCCCAGAACTAAATGTAGCAGTGTGAGAAGGTCTCCAACAGGCTGGTGCTTTTGGAGGACAAAAGGGTCAAGAATGATTCCATTAAATGATGCTGGAGAAGGGAGTTCCGAAAACTTCTTTTCTTATTAACATGTCAAGATGAAAGTTTTTTCTCATCCTTTTCTACCAACTATTTGTTCTGACAGTTATGACAAAGAAAAGGCAGAAATACAGTATTGACTTGACAAGGCTTGCTAGTTATAAGAAGCAAGTTTTTAAAAGTCAAGGAATATAAATAGTTCAGAAGTTCTGAATTCTTGCTTACACATCAAATAAAATTGATCTGCCAAGGGTCCCAATATAAATTGACTATATTTCTCCACTAGGAATCTCAACTCTAAGAAGGTACTTACATAGAGTTCTGCTGATGTAATTGGATTTGGGTTTTCTGATTTGCTTTCCTGTGCAAGATTACCTTGACTTTCCTCCTGAAAATGCTCCTCAAAACCACTAAATCACCATAAAGACTATCACTAATTCAACATGCAATAGTCTCACCTTCCTTTGCCTATCACCACATTACTGTAACAGGGCAGTGCAGACCTGAGGAGGTGCTATGTTGTCCTTCCCTCTGTGAGGTGCTGATTAGTTTTTAGGCCTCTCTCATCTATACCTTTAAATTAATTTGCACTGTACTAGGATCCTAATATATACTTTTAAATTAATATATACCTTTAAATTAATTTGCACTGTACTATTTTCTTGGGCTCCAAAATCGTTGCAGATGGTGACTGCAGCCATGAAATTAAAAGATGCTTGCTTCTTGGAAGGAAAGCTATGACAAACCTAGACAGTGTAGTAAAAAGCAGAGATATTACTTTGCCAACAAAGGTCTGTATAGTCAAAGCCATGAATTTTCTACTAGTNTGACTGCAGCCATGAAATTAAAAGATGCTTGCTTCTTGGAAGGAAAGCTATGACAAACCTAGACAGTGTAGTAAAAAGCAGAGATATTACTTTGCCAACAAAGGTCTGTATAGTCAAAGCCATGAATTTTCTACTAGTCATGTGTGGTTGTGAGAGTTGGACCATAAAGAAGGCTGAGTGCCAAAGAATTGATGCTTTTGAACTGTGAAGTTGGAGAAGACTCTTGAGAGTCCCTTGGCCTGCAAGGAGATCAAATCAGTCAATCTAAAAGGAAATCAATCTTGAATATTCATTGGAAGGACTGATGCTGAACTTTGGCCACCTGATGCAAAGAGCTGATTCATTAGGAAAGACCCTGATACTAGGAATTTCCTGATGCTAGGAAAGATTGAGGGCAGGAAGAGAAGGAGACGACAGAAGACGAGATGGTTGGATGACATCACCGACTTGATGGACATGAGTTTGAGTTAATGATGGACAGGGAAGCCTGGCATACTGCAATCCATGGGGTCACAAAGAGTTGAACAAGACTGAGCAACTGTACTGAACTGAGAATCCTAAGGGCCTTATCCTAAGATATGCCAATTACATCCATAGCAATAGGATATGCCAATTACATCCATAGCAATAGGATATGCAAATTACACCCATAGCAATGTGCTCGGTTTATACATTTCTTATGGACTAAAGGAAATTAATAAGCACACTGTGTTGTGGGTTGAATGCTTATATTCCTCCGAATAGGTTGAAGCCCTACCTCCGATGTAATGGTGTATGGAACTGGGGCCTTTAGGAGATGCTTAGGTTAGACTGGGTCATGGCGGAACCTTTGTCATAGGATTTTGTTGTTGCTGTTCAGCCATTCAGTCCTGTCCAACACTTTGCATCCCCATGGACAGCAGCACACCAGGCTTCCCTATCCTTCACCATCTCCCAGAGTTTGCTCAAATTCATGTCCATTGAGTCAGTGATACCATTCAACCATCTCATCTTTTGCTGCCTCCTTCAATAGGAGTAGTTCCCTTTTAAGAAGAGGAGGCAGAGAAATCTCATTCTCTTCAGGAACACACACTGAGGAATGACCGTACAAGCACACAGCAAGAAAACAGCTGTTACAAGCCAGGAAGTAGGTCCTCACCAGGCACTGAATCTGCCGGCATCTGGACCTTGGGCTTCCCAGCCTCCAGAACTATGAGAAATAAACATCTGTTGTTGAAGCTACCCCATCCATGGTATTTTGTTATGTAGGCCAAGCTAAGTAAAAGACACACGAAATAATGGCATCTAATTATAGCTGAGTTCAGTAGAGATCTAGCAGCATCCTTACACAGGCACATTCTTGAATTTTAAAAAACCAATGCATTTTGTGATGTCTGCGTGCATGTGCATGCTCGGTTGCTCAGCTGCATCTGACTTTTTGCAACCCGATGGACTGTAGCCCACCAGGCTCCTCTGTCCATGGGATTCTACAGGCAGGAATACTGGAGTGGGTTGCCATGGCCTCCTCCAGGGGAATCTTCCCGACCCAAGGATCAAACCCAGGTCTCCCACATGGCAGGCAGATTCTTTACCATCTAAGCCACCAGAGAAGCCTTAACTGAATTTAATTGTAATGAGTCAAAGTGGAACTGCAGTCCACCACTTACTAGCTCTATGACTTACAGCAAGTACTTAAGCAGTCTGGGCCTTGGTGTCCTTATTCTTTAAACGAGGACAATAATTATACCTATCTCAGCATTATTGTAAGAGTTATGAGTTATTATTTGTAAGGCAGTTAGAACAATGCCTTGCTCTTAATAAACACTATATAAATATCTCCTAAATGAAAATAGAAATATTCGTTTACGATGCCTAGCACTAGAAGGGATTCAATAAATGAACTAAATCTGAAACTAATAGCAGGACAACCTTAATAAAACAAGACTAAAACTATAAAGCCAATTTCCAATAGTAACAGGCATTGCATAATAGAAAGAACACTCTTCATGAGTCATTTTTTTAAATAATTTAAATGCCTACATTTAAATGATCTCTTTAAAACACATTAAGACTAAGAGACTGAAAATGAAAATTAAGGGACTGAAATGACTCCCCTTGTCATATTTGGATAAGACAGTTCCTCTCTCTGAATCTGAAGTTTTAATCTGCAAATGAGAGAATTATACTATGTTAATTTCTAAATGTTGTATGTGTATGTGCTATGAATCAATCAGTGCTGACCATCTGTAACAGAAGGAGAAACCAAAGGACAATGAATCAATTTTTTCCATAAAGTTACATTTAATAATTTTAAAAGAATATTCTTTAATCTAAGATCATTCCTCTCCTTCCCTTCCTCCCTCCCTTTCATTCTTTAATTCTTCTCTTTCTTTTTCTTTCTTCCTTTCTTTTATATGTGAAAACATCCTTTCTTTTGGACTTCCCAGGTGGCTCAGTGGTAAAGAATCCCCCCACCACTGCAGGAGATACAGGTTCTGTTCCTGGGTCAGGAAGACCCCCTGGAGTAAGACATGGCAATTCACTCCAGTATTCTTGCCTGGGAAATCCCATGGACAGAGGAGCCTGGTAGGCTACAGTCTACCAGGTTGCAAAGAATCAGTCTCGACTTACTGACTAAACAGCAACAATCCTTTGTCTTATCCAAGAATGATGAAAATAGGTGGTAGATTATTTTAANTCCAGTATTCTTGCCTGGGAAATCCCATGGACAGAGGAGCCTGGTAGGCTACAGTCTACCAGGTTGCAAAGAATCAGTCTCGACTTACTGACTAAACAGCAACAATCCTTTGTCTTATCCAAGAATGATGAAAATAGGTGGTAGATTATTTTAATTGGAATAACATTTAGCTTTATGTATCTATAACATAAAACTCATCCACTTTACTTGTGCAGTTCAGTGGCATTAAGTACATTCATGGTGTTGTGTAACCATGTACCATCTAGAACTTTTTCACCATCCCAAACTTTCTGTCTCGAATTTGACTGCTCTAGGTAACTCAACGAGGTGATATCATATAGTACTTGTCCTTTTGTGTTTGGGTTATCTCACTAACATAATATCCTCAAGGTCAGACTTTTTTTTTTAATGATCTTACTTGGCAGTCTCCAAGTAACATTCTTACCAGGTCTTCATCCAAAAGCCTGGGGACCACTGGACTAGAAAATCTTCAACTTCTCATTTTGCACAAATAGTCCACAGGACTATGATCAATGGCAGTGGTCACATTTTCAGTGCATTGCATGTTACAATGAATGCTCAATAAGCCTGAAATAATGTGCCAGGACCCTGCAGCTGCTGCTCAGGGGCCTCTGCAAGGGGCAGAATTGGACTGAACTTACGTTGGGTATATCACTTCCCTTATTAATTGCTGTCTCTCTTTCATCCAAACTAGTTATGTTATAAATATAAAAATGAAGGGATGATGGAAAATACTTTTTAAACATATACCTCATGTTGCCAACAAAACCTGGCCTATTTGCCACAAGCTGGGAGGAGATTGATGGTTTGGTCCAGCTTCCAACTAATTCTACAAGGTACCTCCCCATGTCTGACCCTCAACAATCCAGCAAGTCACTTTATTAAGGAAAGTATTTTAAGGAGGCATTGGTTCCTGCCTAAAATATTATAGGTATTTTAATAATTATTAAAATTATAGATTTTATAAATTATCAAGTTATAGATTTATAATTGTAGATCTCAAGTCTCCGGGTTCTGCCCTCACACTTCTTGAGTCGCCACCCAGACTCACAGACAGGGTGCTTTGGAAATTTGCAGACATGTATGCAGTGGTTAATCATAGATATTCTAAGGGTACTACCCAGTGGTTTTTTTAATGTTTTGGAGAAGATAGGCAAGTCTTGGCCCATGCTACTAACTCTAGGATGTTCTTGCACTTGAAGTCACAAGCTGAAAAATGACTAAAAATAAAAATAACAGCTTCTAAAATAATCCTTCCAAAATACTATTCCTTAGGTCATACTAAAGGAAGTAGAGACATACATAATGATGGATGTGGTAAAATCATTTCATTTTTGGAACTGAAGTTACTAGTAACTATCAGAAAGAAGAGGAATACAGAGAAGAAGAAGAAAATGTCTTAAAATACATATTTCTGAATTTATAAAAAAATCAGTGCCCTCACATTTAAAATAATTAAGGGATGGGGTGAAAATAACTAGTGAAGACAGAGAGAACACAAGAGACCATGAGGGGAAGGCTGGTGCCCAGAAAAGAAATGATGGACAGATCAGAGCAGGTGGAGATGGAGAGAAAAGGAAAGACTCAAGATGAATCCTAGAAGTGAACTGAACAAACAGAGTGTATTTCATATTTGCATTTTTCTTTCATATGTTCACTGCATGCACATTCCGTTGTGTTTGACTCTACGCGACCCCATGGACTATAGCCCGCCAGGCTCCTCTATCCGTGGAATCCTCCAGGCAAGTATACATATATATATGCCATTTCCTCGTGCAGAGGATCTTCCCGATACAGGGACTGAGCTCACGTCTGCTGCATCTCTTGCAGTGGCAGGCGGATTCTTTATCACTCGTGCCACCTGGGAAGCCCTGGCCTTTCACTTAGTACACGGTTATTCCATGTGTCCAACCAGCTTCACTATGATGCCAGGACGTGGCTGACAATTTCCACATTTTCCAGGTTGGGAACTGAAAATGGAGATGATTAGAGCACAGTGCCCTGTTCTGATGGTTGGGTGGAAGGGACAGAACCAGGCAGCCTGCATTCACGGGTTAAAAGGAATTTGGGAGCAGAGGCTACATATATACGTATAAAGGCCACCAGGCTCCTCTGTCCATGGATTCTCAAGGCAATAATAATGAAGTGAATTGCCATTCACTCCTCTGGGGAATCTTCCTAACTCAGGGACTGAACCCTTGTCTCTTATGTCTCCTGCAGGCAAGTCTTCACCACTAGTGCCACCTGGGAAGCCCATATAAAAGCATAAATAGGCATCTATTTTCCCTACCACTCTTAAACATGTGTGGTCTTAAATTTAATAACTAAAAAAAAAAAAAAAATCCTAGAGTATAACTTGAAATATTCACTTTGTCCCTGGGCACCCTCCAATAGATCAGGGACATACGTCTTAAATGAATTTTCCACTTCTTATTTCAAGGAATTGGTGGCATCATGTTTACAGTAGATAATGTATATTTTCAGTAATTTCTGCTTACTCCCAAATAAATAGCATCTGCTTTCTAATTTTTAAGAAAGAGGAAAATCTGGTTTTAGTTGGCTTATTCAAATGGAGTACTAATAAAAATTAACCACAATGTACTACTGGTTATGAAATGTCATGGTAAACATTAAATTGTTTCTACTGTCGATCTGATTAGTTTAAGGAATTTTTTAAGCCTTGAAAAGTGCTTAATAATGATTACTTAATACATATTTTGGCTGTAAAGTTTATATATAATAATCATCATTATCACTACCATCATCATCTCATAGCAAACACTTGGATTTACCACCTATGAATCAGGCATTTCTCCAAGTGCTTTATGTACGTAACTTTGTTTAGTTTTCTCCTCCACTTTTCAGATGAGCGAAATGAAGCCAAGTGATGTAAAGTGACCTGCCCAAGGATATATATCTAGCAAGTGGCAGAGCCAAGGATTCCAACCCAGACGGACTGGTCTATAGTCTGTGCTTTTAATATCACAGTATCCTGCACCTCATAAAGAAATGATATTTTTTTAGGAGTATATGATCACTTAGATGTATTATCAAATATTATATTCCAATAACTCTGCAAAATTAATTTTTCCAACAATAATATAATGGTATTATTAGCATATGATATTGCTTTTTCTGAGCTCTTTTTAAATATAATTATTGACTTCAAATCTAGTAGCAAAATATGATATTAGCATATGATATTGCTTTTTCTGAGCTTTTTTAATATAATTCTTGACTTCAAATCTAGTAGAAAAATACGAATCAGACTTCTAAATTACATAGTTAAAGTACTTTGCTTAAAAATATATATATAGACTAACAAAGTATTTGAGAACATCAACCTGTCACACCCAAGTTAAACAGATAATTTAACAGAAGTCAAAACCCTGTAGGGTTACCCCAAATCCAAAAAGTGAATAGCTCAAGCTCATCTGTAAATGCATGGAAATAACTGACAACCTCTATGGAAAAAAAATTTTGTTTTTCAGAATAACAAATGAAAATGGATTGTTATAGACTTTCCCACTCTCCTTAATCCAATATTTTCAAAAAAAGATGTTAGAACACATATGCTTGATGGTGAATTTTTCCTATTGTATGTTTTAGAAAACCACAATATGTTCTTTTAAATATCACTGAAGTATTACTATTTCAATGCGTAGAGAGCAAGCTCTTTAATTAACAATGACATTTGTTCTGACAAACTAGAATAATTTAAAAATTGAGCACATGGCAAGATGACCAGAATCATGATGAATAATCTTGAGATTATCTCATTTGAAGTATAGACATTTTTTTTTCCAATAGGAGTCCAAGAATTACTCTCTCAGAATTGAAGAACGAATCTTACTGTAACTATTTTATTCAGAATCTTGTTCCACTCTGTATGTAGACTATAAGTTGGGTCTATTTTGATGATAATTGGAATGTCCAAAAGTCCATTTGCCAGCTCTAGTTGTTGTTCAGTTGCGCAGTCATGTCCGATTTTTTGTGACCCCACGGACTGCAGCACACCAGGCTTCCCTGTTCTTCATCAACTCCCAGAGCTTACTCAAACTCATGTCCATCGAGCCAGTGATGCCACCCAAATAAATCCTCCTCTCTTGCCCCCTTCTCCTCCTAGCTTCAATCTTTTCCAGCATCAGAGTCTTCTTTAATGAGTCAGCTCTTGGTATTGAGTGGCCAAAGTATTGGAGCTTCAGTTTCAGCATCAGTATTTCCAGTGAATAGTCAAGATTGATTTCCTTTAGGAGTGACTCGTTTGATCTCCTTGCAGTCCAAGGGACTCTCAAGAGTCTTCTCCAACGCCACAGTTTAAAAGTATCAATTCTTTGGCACTCAGCCTTCTTTATGGTTCAACTCTCACATCCATACATGACCACAGGAAAAACCGAAGCTTTGACTAGACAGACCTTTGCTGGCAAAGTAGTGTCTCTGCTTTTTAATATGCTGTGTAGGTTTGTCATAGCTTTTCTTTCAAGGAACAAGCATCTTTTAATTTCATGGCTGCAGTCACCATCTGCAGTGATTTTTGAGCCCAAGAGAATAAAATCTGTCACTGTTTCCATTGTTTCCCCACTTTTGTCATGAAGTGATGGCACCAGATGCCATGATCTTAGTTTTTTGAATGTTGAGTTTTAAGCCAGCTTTTTCACTCTCCTCTTTCACCTTCATCAAGAGGCTCTTTTGATCAAGGCTCTTCACTTTCTCCCATAAGGGTGGTGTCATCTGCATATCTGAGGTTATTGATATTTCCGCAATCTTGATTCTGGCTTGTGCATATGTCCTATAAATTGCTCACACTGTAGAAAAACCAAGCTTATCTGCATTTAGCCATTATCAGCAATGCCTTTATTTTCTGGTATTTTCTGGTAGGTGGACTAACAGTCTCAACGCTATCCATGTCCTAATCCCCAGAACCCGTGAACATGTTATCTCACATGGCAAAAGGGACTTTGCAGGTGCGATTAAGTTGAAGACCTCGAGGTGGAGAGATTACACTGGATTATCTGGGTGGTCCCAATGAAATCATAGAAGTAGAAAAGGAGCTGTGGCTTCCACAGCAAGGTCAGAGGGATACAATATGAGAAGAACACAACCTGGCATTGCTGGTTGGAAGCTGGAGGAAGGGGGGTGCAAGCAAAAGGCCACCAGTCTAGGCGATCCCTGGAAGCTGGAAAACGCAAGGAAAGAAGATTCTCCCCAGAGCTTTCAGAGAGGCATCCAAGATGGCTGACTGTAATTTTAGCCCAGTGAGATCTTCACTGGGGCCTCCTTGGTGGCTCAGCAGTAAAGAATCTGCCTGCCAATGAAGGAGATATGGGTTTGATCCCTGGGTCGGGAAGATCCTCTGGAGAAGGAAACAGCAACCCACTCCAGTATTCTTGCCTGGGAAATTCCATGAACAGAGGAGCCTGGTTGGCTGCAGTCCATGGGGTCATGACTTATTGACTGAACACAAGACCTCCATTGAACTTCTGAGCTCCAGAATTGCTAAGACCAGAAACTTGTGTTATAAAACTCATGATATAATTTGTTACACTGACATAGAAAATGAACACAGGTACATAAAGTTGAAAATTAAGTCCATGGCCAACAATCTCATACTGTTCAAAAAAGAGTGAAATTGTAGCAAATCCAATTAAAAAAGCCTTTTTTATTCCTTTTTGCTAACACTGCTACAGTCTATGAAGGTAATTCATTAAAAAACTGGATTAAGTCAAAATAAGTGCTAGAGGGTAGAGCTCAACTTATTTCCCCACAGCCGGTACTCTTGTCTCTCATTCCCAAGGTCAGTCTTGATTTGGTCCATGAATGATGTCTCTCAGGCCATCCTAGCAATTCCCAGTGTCTCTTGGTGACACATCTTAAGAGTTTTATTTGCCCTCGTCCCAATCTCAAACATCCTACCTATAACTCTGCTTCTCATAACTCAAATTAAAGAGATATTTCCCCCTTATGGTAATCCTGAGCCTGTGCTTCCCTGCTTTTTCTCTCTTCCCAGATGTTGGTTTACTCTATAGAATCCTCCTCTTTTCAAGGAGAAACAGGAAAAAGTCTCCTCTGCATCTCTTAGGTGGAGGACTCCTCCCTGGGGTATAAAGGTTGACTGAATCAGCTTCTGCTAAGCTCAGGGCAGTGTTATGCCAAAGCTTTGCCCTCTTGTGTATCAGTGAATTTGGATACTACCAGGTCAGTGGAAAGATGGATGGTCCCATAATACATGACTGAAACCCATTTGGGGACAATTTAAGATGGCTTCTGAGCTCCAACAGGTGCTTGAGACTCAGCAAAGTGAAGAGAATAAATGACAAAGATTTTACCAGTCATGTCAAGGCTATCATCTTCTGCCTTAAGTGCCTGAATGGCTCAAGTCCTAGGTTAGAGAAAAATGTTTTGGATTTAATTTCAGCTCTATTTGGGATAAGTAAGCACATGCTGCTTAATTAACAATGTGTTCATCCAAAAGGGGTGCACATTAGATAAGTGGCCGCATGTCATGTGCCATGGTTGAAGCCAAACAAGTGATTTCAAGACTGCCCAGCCAATAAGATTACTTCAGGCTCCAACTAGAAGAGCAGGATATACTGGCCTACCACTGGGGAGCCACGTTAGTCAGACCAACCTGCCAACCCACATCTCTCCCACCTTCAGTCTCCCAGCTGCCTGTTAAGTCTAGAAAGGGGGACATTGCACGTCACCCCATCCCCCATGGCATTCTGCAATGATTCAAATAACCCAGGCAACGTATTGACCAAATTCTGGTGCTAAGAAAATACTATCAATCCCCATCAGGTTTGACACAGAGATAGTGAAAATAAATGAGCAGAGTACCTTCTCACAAAAAAACCATCTCTCAGTGGTCCATGACCCCTTCGTAGTATCAGTGCTCTATACTGTGATGGTGATTGTATGTTTTCAAACAGTACTCACCACACCCATCCAGCAGCCATTAATCTCTAAAGTTCTCTATTAGTATTATATTGCACAATACAAGCCTTCAAAGAAGGCTTGTGTTTTGTGTCAAGTAGAGTATGTTGGACCTGAGTTGTCAAGCAGGAGGCCAAGAATAGCCTTGTACTATATCTGTGATTGCACAATCACCCAGTAGCAGTAAGCAGAGACCTCGGCCCAATTCATCTTCTTTCCAGAGCTAGAAAACAGCTAGATGTATCCAACACATTCTTGTGATTCAACCCCCAAACCTAACTTCTTTGGACCATCTGAGCACACTTCATCAACATGACTTGAACTTAGAGCTCCAGAAATATGATCTGAAGTTCATGACGCTAAATGAGCTCAGATGCTCCCAACAGGCCAAAGATTTAAGCTGTAGTGGAAAACTACTCAGAACAATAAGTATATCTTTAGATTTTCCTGGTGTTATTGGTCCTTCATTCTCGTTTCCTCCTTGAATTTTAACTTCTTTCTGTTATCTCTTTGTATCAGTAAAACCATTTCTCAGACTTCTAAATCCTTTCCTTAAACCTAATATGAGTTCTTTTGGGGGGATCATTTATAAGTGATAGGAAAACTGCTACAGACAAGTGGTGAAAGACTAGAAATCTGTCTTGAGTAAAAACATCAGACATAAGCTAATCATCACCTATTTGTCATGTTTTTCTTCTTTCATCCATATATTTTGTCTGATATAAGTATAGTTCCCCCTGCTTCCTTCTGGTATCCAATTGTGTGGAATACCTTTTTCCATACCTTCACTTTGAACCTATGTGTGCCTTTGAAGCTGAAGGAATCTCTCATAGGCAGCATATAGCTGGGTCTTATTTTTTTATCCATTCAGTCACTCTGTGCCGTTTGATCGGATAATTTAATCTATTTACATTTAAAGTAATTATTGTTATTCCTATTCCTGTGGGTACCCTTCCTAATTCATGTAGATTAACTGCTCTGTGTGCTGTATTTCAGCACACGTTTCTTTGGGAATTAGAAGATTAAGGAGTAATCTTCATTCCAAATAATTTTTCTCAAGTCTTTACTATTCCACAAGGCAAAATATTCCTTAATACTCTTCTCCGGCAAGTTGTGTTCAGTAACCTCAAGTTTGTAAATTCCCTGGTGAAAACATCATTCCAGCATTTTATGTCAGATATTTATATCTGCATTTCAGAGTTTGGCATATTTCATCTGGATTTTGCTTAATTTGTTTTTGTGAAATTTATAAATTTATAACATGTTTATGTATTGCTGAAAATGGTATAAGAGAAACATTCATTACTGCAGTGAGCAATAATGGCTTGATCCATGACCTGGATACACAGTATCATTGTTAGTTGTTAAACACTCTCTATGCATCAGATTCTGTGTCACACATTTGTGGATCAAGTGGCCTTACCTTCTGGCATTCTTGGGTCTGAAAAAGCATTTCTTAAAGGCAAGTTACTTTGGTAACAGTTTATCCATTTAATAACTTCCTGGCGTATTAAAACAAATTTTTAGAGAAAAATACTGCTTAGCATTTCTCTTTCATCTATATTACCTTGAAAATTTTTTTTAAGTTTATTCTATTTTTGGCCATGTTGGGTATTCATTGCTGCACAGGTTTTTCTCTAGTTGTGGTGAGTGGGGGGCTGCTCTTCGTTGGGATGCACAAGCTTCTCTGTTGTAGTGGCTTCTCTAGTTGCTGAGTGCGGGTTCTAGGTGTGCAGGCTTCTAGGTGTTCTAGTTGCAGCACGTGGGCCCAGTGGCTCCCAGGCTCAGGAGCACAGGCTCGGTAGTTGTGGTGCATGTGCTTATGAGTTGTTCCACTGCATGTGGGATCTTCCCAGACCAGGTAGTGAACTTGTGTCTTCTGCATTGGCAGGTGGATTCTCTATCACTGGGCCTCCAGGAAAGCCCTACATTACCTTTTAATATAGAACATTCAGGGTTGGTGCCATGATGCTTTTTAGCTGGCAGCTGAACAAACATTTTGCTTGGGATATTAACTTATATTTCTCAATCACATGCATGAGGAAAAAAAAAAGAAAAGATCATCTTGCACTGTGAAGTCCTTGTAGGTCAGATAAATAGAATCTTTCCTCAAATTGGTCTTTCGCCATACATTTTTACCTGCTTTCATTAAGTAGGTGAGTGCTGTTTTCAAAATGTAATCACCTGTCATTTGATACTACTTTCTATGAAATGATAAATCTTTGAATTTGTAATTCTATTCATTTATGTAACAAACATTCAGACAGGTAAAAATGGGAGAAGCTCTGTTTCTTACCGTAAACTTGAGAAGAAGATTAAGTTAGTCACAAACTGAGTTTTCTTTAATTTTCCACTGAGTCCTGAACAGTTGAATACATTTGACAGTTGCACTGGGACTCTTCATAGAAAGCAGCATGAGATTGCTTTTGTCCCAAGCAGCTTGATCCAGATCAGAAATTGAAAAGTCTGGAATGAATAATTTAGATCCACTCAATTTTAATCATATACACGTGTGTTAAAAGAATTCCTGTGGACACTTTTTGAAGGATTGGCCTTGGTATATACATGGCTATGAGTGTTGAAAGTGTAGAAATTTTTATTAAGTACACATTTTTAGAAAATCACACTTTGGGTTAAAGGTGTATTCCATCGAAGTTAGGATTTTTAACTATCTCATGTTAATTCATTCCTTTATTAGAACATTGGCAGTTCATTCAGTTCAGTTCAGTTGCCCAGTCGTGTCTGACTCTTTGCGACCCCATGGACTGCAGCATGCTAGGCTTCCCTGTTCATCACCAACTCCCAGAATTTGCTTAAACTCATGTCCAGTGAGTCAATGATGCCATCCAACCATCTCATCCTCTGTCACCCCCTTCTCCTCCGGCCTTCAATCTTTCCCAGCATCAGGGTCTTTTCCAGTGAGTCAGTCCTTTGCATCAGGTGGCCAAAGGATTGGAGTTTCAGCTTCAGCATCAGTCCTTCCAGTGAATATTCAGGACTGATTTCCTTTAGGATGGACTGGTTGGATCTCCTTGCTGTGCAAGGGACTCTCAAGAGACTTCTCCAATACCACAGCTGAAAAGCATCAATTCTTCAATGCTCAGCTTTCTTTATAGTCCAGCTCTCACATCCATCCATGACTACTGGAAAAACCATAGTTTTCACTATACGGACTTTGTCAGTGAAGTAATGTCTCTGCTTTTTAATACATTGCTTAGGTTTGTCATAACTTTTTGTCCAAGAAGCAGGCGCCTTCTAATTTCATGACTGCAGTCACCATCTGCAGTGAATTTGGAGCCCACCAAAATAAAATTCTTTCAGTGTCCTATCTTTTTGTCTTTTCTTACTGTTCATGGGGTTCTCAAGACAAGAGTACCGAAGTGGTTTGCCATGCCCTTTTCCAGTGGACCACATTCTGTCAGACTTGAGTGACTGTTCACTGAAAATGGAACTCTGAAAGATGAACTCCCCAGGTCAGTAGGTGCCCAATATGCTACTAGAGATCAGTGGAGAAATAACTCCAGAAAGAATGAAGGGATGAAGCCAAAGCAAAAACAACACCCAGTTGTGGATGTGACTGGTGATCGAAGCAAGGACCAATGTTGTAAAGAAGAATATTACATAGGAACCTGGAATGTTAGGCCCATGAATCGAGGCAAATTGGAAATGGTCAAACAGGAGATGGCAAGAGTGAAAGTCAACATTCTAGGAATCAGCGAACTAAAATGGACTGGAGTGGGTGAATTTAACTCAGATGACCATTATATCTACTACTGTGGGCAGGATTCCCTTAGAAGAAATGAAATAGCCATCGTGGTCAACAAAAGAGTCTGAAATGCAGTAAGTACTTGGATGCAGTCTCAAAAACAACAGAATGATCTGTTCGTTTCCAAGGCAAACCATTCAATATCATAGTAATCCAAGTCTATACCCTGAACAGTAATGCTGAAGAAGCTGAAGTTGAATGGTTCTATGAAGACCTATAAGACCTTCTAGAACTAACACCCCCAAAAGATGTCCTTTTCAGTATAGGGGACTGGAATGCAAAAGTAGGAAGTCAAGAAACGCCAGGAGTAACAGGCAAATTTGGCCTTGGAGTACAGAATGAAGCAGGGCAAAGGCTAACAGAGTTCTGCACTGGTCATAGCAAACACCCTCTTCCAACAACACAAGAGAAGACTCTACACATGGACATCACCAGATGGACAACACTGAAATCAGATTGATTATATTCTTTGCAGCCAAAGATGGAGAAGCTCTATACAATCAGCAAAAACAAGACCAGGACCTGACTGTGGCTCAGACCATGAACTCCTTATTACCAAAATCAGACTTAAATTGAAGAAAATGGGGAAAACCACTAAACCATTAAGGTATGACCTCAATCAAATCCCTTATTACTATACAGTGGAAGTGAGAAATAGATTTAAGGGACTAGATCTGATAGACAGAGTGCCTGATGAACTATGGATGGAGGTTCATGACACTGTACAGGAAACAGAGATCAAGACCATCCCCAAGAAAAAGAAATGCAAAAAAATAAAATGGCTCCCTGAGGTGGCCTTACAAATAGCTATAAAAAGAAGAGAAGTGAAAAGCAACGGAGAAAAGGAAAGCTAAACCCATTTGAATGCAGAGTTCCAAAGAATAGCAAGGAAAGATAAGAAAGCCTTCCTTAGCAATCAGTGCAAAGAAATAGAGGAAAACAATAGAATATGCCTTTTCTAAAACCAGCTTGAACATCTGGAAGTTCATGGTTCACATATTGCTAAAGCCTGGCTTGGAAAATTTTTAGCATTACTTTAGTAGCGTGTGAGATGAATGCAATTGTGCGGTAGTTTGAGCGTTCTTTGGCACTTCCTTTCTTAGGGATTGGAATGAAAACAGATCTTTTCCAATCCTGTGGCCACTGCTGAGTTTTGCAAATTTGCTGGCATATTGAGTGCAGCACTTTGACGGCATCATCTTCCAAGTATTCTGAATCTGACTATACACTTATCTTTACCGGTATGCAGTATGTTTTCATGTTACTAGTTATCATTCTTTCGTGTTTCAGTTTGGAGAATTCCTTTCAGCATTTCCTGTAAGGTGGGTTTATTGATAATGAACTCCCTCACCTCTTACCTCTTAGGGAAAACCATCATTTCTGGATAAAATGAAGGTCACCCTTGAACAACTCAGGGGCTAGGGGGTATTAATTTTCATGATCAATAAGCCACGTACAGCTTACAATACAGCTGGCCCTCCGTATACATGGACCCTCTGTATCCACTGGCCCTCCATATTCATGGTTTCACATTCTCAGATCCAACCAACTGCGATCATGGAGTACTGTAGTATTTACTATTGATTGCGATCATGGAGTACTGTAGTATTTACTATTGATTGCGATCATGGAGTACTGTAGTATTTACTATTGATTGCGATCATGGAGTACTGTAGTATTTACTATTGATAAACGTACAGCTTACAATACAGCTGGCCCTCCGTATACATGGACCCTCTGTATCCACTGGCCCTCCATATTCATGGTTTCACATTCTCAGATCCAACCAACTGCGATCATGGAGTACTGTAGTATTTACTATTGATTGCGATCATGGAGTACTGTAGTATTTACTATTGATTGCGATCATGGAGTACTGTAGTATTTACTATTAATTGCGATCATGGAGTACTGTAGTATTTACTATTGATAACAAAGAAACGAACTGTGGGGATTTCCCTGGTGGCTCAGTGGTGAAGAATCTGCCTGCCAACGCAGGAGACAAGGAACTGGGCCCTGATTTGGGAAGATCCCACATGCCTCAGAGCAACAATGCCCGTGTGCCACAACTATTGAGCCTGTTTTCTAGGGCCTAGGAGCCGCAACTGCCGAAGCCTGCATGCCCTAGAGCTCGTGCTTTGCAACAAGAGAAGAACTGCAATCCGGGCATCACAGCTAGAGAGTAGTCCCCCCGCTTGCCACAGCTAGAGAAAAGCCCATGCTGCAACAAAGCCCCAGCACAGCTATAGATGAAGAGATAAAGACTGTGGATAACTGGACCCGTGCATTCACACCTGTGCTATTTCAAGGGTCAACTATATTCTTGTTAGCAGTTCTTTTCTTTCAGCATTTTGAATGCATCATCCTGCTCTGGCCTGCAAGGTTTCTGCTAAGAAATCTAATTATAGCCTTTGTATGGGAAAATTTTGTTTTCTCTCACTGCTTTGAAATTTCTTTCTTTGATTTTAGACAGTTTTATTGCAGTGTGTCTTGGAGAAGATAGTTTTGGACTGAAAACTTTGGTGTGACTTATTAGCTTCCTGAACTTGGATGTCCAACTCTCTCCCCAGGTTTGGGATGTTCTCGGTCATTATTTCTTTAAATAAAATTTTAACCCTTCTGCCCTCCTCTCCTCTATGACTCCAATGATGTATAGATTGTTGCTTTTCTCTTGCAGGCTCCCTTCTTCCTTTTCAATCTTTTTTCTTTTTGCTCCTCTCACAGAATAGTTTCAAATAATTTGTCTTCAAGCTCACTGATTCATTCTTGTGCTTGGTCCAGTCTAATGCTGAAGCTCCAGCTGAGTTCTTCTGCTCAGTCACTAAATTTTTCAGCTCCAAAATTTGTTTGGTTCTTTTATTAATTTTTTAAATCTTTCTGTTGAACTTCTTATTTTGTTCTTGTATTGTTCTCCTAATTTCATTGCACTATTTATTATTTTGTGTTATATTGTAGCTCTCTGAGCATCTTTATTTATTTTACATTTATTTATTTATTTTTGGCTGTGCCATGTGGCTTGTGGGGATCTTAGTTCTCCAACCAGGTGTTGTGGCAGTGCAGAGTCCTAAACACTGGACCACCAGAGAACTCCTGTTCTCTGAGTATCTTTCGAATAATTATTTTGAATTTTCTTATCATGTAATTTCTATATGCCCGTTTCTTTAGGTCAGCTACTGGAGGTTTGCTGAGCTTCTTGGGTGGAGTCATGTTCCCCTCATTCTTCATGATCCCTGAAGCCTTATACAGATGTTTGAACAACTGAAGAAGTGGTCACCACTTCTTGACTTTATGGACTGACTTTGGTAAGGAAAGACCTTCACCTGTAGGTGGGGATATGCTAGAGTACGCTGTCGCCCTGAATATGGTGCTGTAGGGCGTTGAGTGTGGGGGAATGGCTCCAAGCCCAGGGGTACACAGTGGCTCATCATATCAGGCCACTAGTGGTCACAACATCCATAATTGTGTGATCATTGGTGTGTATTACGAGTGATCCACAGAGACTGCAAAGGTTATTGGGGCGTAATCAAAGCAGGGCCTCCATATGGTGCCCCTAAAAATGCAGGGAGCTGGCTGCTCACCCTTTCCCAGCAAAGCGAACTCCTTCTAGCTAGGGAGTTCACTCTTCAGACTAAGCAATGCCAGCTTAGGGGATGAAATGACGCAGGCAAAATGAACCCATTCTTCCTTCCCTTTTCCGTGGCTATTCTCAAGTGTTTCATTCCACTGTGTTGCGCCAGTTTCTTAAGTGAGCTGCAGAGCTCTCCCAAAGCTGGTTTTACTTGTGGATCATCATCTCATGGTTGATCTTTGTGGTGGGACAGAGCGAGGCATCTCCTACTCTGTATTTTGGTTACAAGACTCCATTCTGAATCCAAAATTCTGTAAAAATACACCTCACCCTAGTCTACAGTGCACAATATAGAAGCTATCAGAGAGCAGTGTTAACGTACACTCTGAACACACAAGTTAATCTTGCTAGGTAAGGAGGCAATTTTTAAGAAAGTCTTTATCTCCCACCCTTCAAAATTAAGTTGTACTGCTACCAATTTTAATATCACATTTCTTTTTCCACACTATCCATTAAATAATGAAAAGGAAACATGGGTAACAGGATAAGGCAGCACCAGGAGCTAATAAATTAAAGAAGAATATATAATCCTCCTCTAAATTATGTTTATCACAAAAGTACATTCCTCTTTGGCCTAAAGCATAGGAGGGCAACTGTTCTCTGTGGGCAATTAGATTGCTATTGATTTCAAAAACACCTGATGTTAGCTAGAGATATTAAAGGCATTCTTAGAGCAAAGGACTGCAGATTAATTTATAGATTACCTTTTTTCCCCCCAAGGGTAAATTTTATACTGTCAGTGATAAACTTCCTTTTTTCAGTTTGCTATATCTAGGTTATTTTTTAAAAAATCTTTCTAAATCATGCTATGGTTTTTGTCATAAAACTTTACACAGTCCAGAAAAGCATTCAATTATCTAAGAAAAAGTTTCCAAAAATCAGCGTTTCATGTCATATTTCACACTTTTCAACTAAAAGGATGGTTCCTGGCAACCATCTCTTCTAAAGCTAAAGGAAATTAGCTATACCTCTTGTGATGTGAGAAGATAAGAGGAAACTCACCATTCTCTCCAAGTGCACACACATGTGCAGGTTCACTCCCCACCCCCACATGCATGAATACAAATACCTGTGAGTCTTACAAGAGCCACGAATACATTACATCAGCTCTTTTTAACAGTGAGCTTATTTAATTAGCTTGTTAATGAAAACAAAATCTTATTTGCGCCTTTAAAAAAAAAAAAAACCTGTTTTCCACTAAAACTTTAAAATTTCTTCCAGTAAGATTTTGACTTTCGATACAAACATAATGTTTTAGGCTTATATACTTTTTCTCACCTCTGAGATTACAGATCCCCTCCCCAAGGAAGGAAAATCAGTTTTGCTCATATCATTAAATAGCAAATTACTTACATTCCCCCACAGAGGTGTTCTATGGGTCATGGTTATTTAGCCTCTGCATATCAAAAGCCTGACTTTAGACTATCTGTCAGGCTTGATTTTACAGACTGTGTGCATTACTATATTCTCTCTTTCTGTCTCTCTGTCTCTCTTTCTCTATCACTTGTTCCATGGATCTTGCTGCTTAAGGGAATTTTTTTCTAGTGTGGAGTCAAGGCCATTGGCGCTAGAAACAAAGAGGCAGCCCCCAGGAGTCAGGAATGACTGTTCACAGGACTTGAGCAGCTAAGGAATATGCTGAAGATAATTGGGGTCAGTTTCTTCTCAGTCACAGGGAGGGTTATAAATATGGAAAAGGCATTACTCTTCCTACTAGAATAAACCCAGGGTGTTACACTGGAATTGAAGTATCAATGTAAGCACAAGGCTTTATAAATAGGCAGATAAAGACACAGGTATGGAATGTGAATGTGTGTGCATGGAGTCGCACATTTTCTAGCTTTGTTCACTGACAAGGCTTACCTAGACGCAATGACCTTCCAGTAGCAAAGTACGTACCTAGCATCCAGATCAGGGTTTCTAAATACTCTTCTCCACTAAAAAGAACCAGATATTGGAGAAACTGCTGATTCCAAGGCAGGGAAAGCACAAGGTAAGTCTGTAAAATCTTATTGGACCATAAAAAAGGAAGTGCTTAACGAATGACTGGAATATGTCAAAGGAAATAGGCGCCAACTTGGTGGAGCTCCTGTTGGCCAAATCTGGGAATTTTGAACTTAAAAAAAAAAAAAAAAAAGCCAAAAAGGGTTATAATCCATTCCATCAAGTTAAGACTTCATGAATCTATGTTTAAATAAATAAATAAGAAGAGAAAATTCTATCTTATAGTGGAGGGTCAAGCAATAAAGGTAGAAGAAATGAGAATGTAGAAAATTACCATTGGCAATAACTCAATACATTTAGTAATAACTGATTCTGTTGAGAATCATCAATGGATGTTAAAATAAACACATAAAAAACTGATGAAAAACAGAATATTTACATAGTTTTCAATGTCTCCTCATAAAATACTCATTAAGTACTTATTAATTAACAAATATATGACTTGTCTCTTGAATTTATGTGTAGAAATCTGGCAGATGCCACTTTTGTTGTTGTTTATTCACTAAGTCATGTCTGACTCTTTGAAACCAAATGGACTACAGCCTTCTAGGCTCCTCTGTCCATGGGACTTCCTAGGCAAGAATACTGGGGTGGGTTGCCATTTCTTTCTGCAAGGAATCTTCCTGACCTAGGGATCGAATCCTCATCTCCTGCATTGGCAGGCAGCTTCTTTACCACTGAGCCACCAGGGAAAACCCAAGTTACTACTAATACTATTATTGATTGGTTGACTGGACCCACATCAGGGTCCTAGCCTGGGCTGAGACTCCTTTTCTCAGCCAGATAATTTTTTCCCAATCATATTCACCAGTCAATAACAAAACCAATGCTTAGATTGAAACAGCACAAGCTTGATTCAATGACCAGAGAATGAAGAACTGGAACCTAGTTTGCAAATCAACTTCTCAACCCACTTTGGGCAGAGACATCAAATACTTAAGAGAGTCCAGGGAAATGTGAGGAAACTGGAAGGTGTGGGAGGAATATTCATGAGTTATCTAAACCACCACCACCATCTGAGAACAGGAGTATGCTTCTTGGACTCAGAAGTGATGTAACACTCCTTTTAAGCCCCTGTTTGGGCTTTTCCAGTTATTGTCATAGCAACTGTCACGGTTAAGGCACTGGTGGGTGTGTCATTTAGCATGCTCATGAATTGCCATGAGTGTATAATAAGGCTCAAGCTCTACTGGAAGTCAAATCTTGTGCCATCTTGGACACAGCTGGTTCTAACCAGTTCTTTCTTTTTTTTCTTTGCAGCTTCCACCTGAAACTTCGATAAGAGTAACGGGGCAGGGATATGATTCTGGGGAAATAGCTTGATAACAACAGAAATACAAAATAATGCTTTTTAATAACCACAACACGCTGACTTTTAAAAACAACAGGCAAAATCCACAAGTCCAATTCTTGATGTCTTTAAGAGCATAAAACACATTACTATCCATCTGGATATCCTTTGATCAGAAAATGCACAAAGCCTGTATAAGCTGTCAGTAGGTAAATATGAGAAAGGAATGTAAAAGATTCCAATATCTTTCTATCTCCAAGTCAACAGGTTTTCCACTCCAATTCAAGTCACAGTCTTGATTACTTTTGCAAATGTAAGAAGTATGAGGTAACAGGGCTTAGTTTTCTGAGCCCAGGGTAACTACACAATGAACAATATGTCAAATCATATTGTTTTACTGAGTAATGGGAGAGAGTAAATCAAGAAGCCAAAGTGATATTTTCCAATATCCTTTAAATTTAAGCTGTATTTGCTTTTCATTTCATTACTATCTCGACTAACAGGATCAGTGATTGAATGCAGACTCTTTTTCAGGCTGAAAAGCAACCTAAGTTGAAATCTATTACTTTTGCAAATCTGCCCTCCCTTTCTTCACAGAACCCAGCTGGACTTTGCCTCAACTGTAGCCTCCCTAAGGAAGTGAAAATTCAATGAAAGTATTAACCCTTCTTTTCTTGGGTCCAAACTCATTTTGTAATGAGTTTAATGCTCCAAGTGATCTTAGATTACATAAGAGCCCAGATTTTGATCACCCCCCCAGATAGAAAACCAAAATTGGACATAAAGTACTATATGGGTCTGAATACCTAACAGTTAGACACTAATATTGAAGCTCCGATACTTTGGCCACCTGATGCGAAGAGCTGACTCATTGGAAAAGACCCTGATGCTGGGAAAGATTGAAGGCAGAAGGAGAAGGGGACGACAGAGGATGAGATGGGTAGATGGCATCACCGCCTCGATGGACATGAGTTGGAGCAAACTCCGGGAGTTGGTGATGGACAGGGAAGCCTGGTTTGCTGCAATCCATGCGGTTGCAAAGAGTTGGACACGACTGAGTGACTGAACTGAACTGAACTAAGGCACTAGAAGACAAAAAAGGAGTAACGAATCCACTTCTTTCCTTTCTCATTTCTCTCTGTGCCTTGAGATTATCTCCTGAGTATGAAATGCAAGCACAAATACACACATATGAATGTTCACAAATATGTAATTTGAGTGGACGCAAATGATGTTAACTTAGCATCCTAACCACACTCAACGAACAACATAATCCTGTCCTCAAATAATATAATATTCCTTAGAGTAGTTCATATTTTTCTTAATATTTGGCAAATACTCTTTGAACTTGGCTACCAGCCTAAAACGTCCTTACAATCACAGAATTTGCCCTGGGGTTAAAAGCCAGCCACCCACGTTTGAAACATTTATGTCTGAACTTGCAATTTGTTGGCCACCCACACGCGCTCATTAAAATGTTGGAACCAAATCTGCTTTGCCAGCTTAATTATCAAAGCCAAGAAATCCATTTCCCACTAACTGAATTAATGACAGCATTCTCTGTCAATGGAAAAATGAAGACCTCTGTGCTACCTCCTTCTCTAGCCTAGGTGAGGCACCTGTCTACTTCCAGTGAAAAGTGAGTTTAGAACACAGGTTCATGTAAATAACACACCCAGCAGAGGGCCAGGAATGTCCCTCACTCCAAGCCATGCTTTGGTAGATGAAATAAGTCATTTATTTCAGAGACGTGAGGCACATCTTCTCCTTTAAGTTCTTTGTCACTTTCATCTTCTATTTTGAATTTACTCCATTCTGAGTCTTTTTGATTTTCCTGACTAATGGAAACAGACTCCTGACGTACTCACTAAGTATCATGGTCTGCTGGTGAAGGTCTTATTTGTTTTTAGGGAAATGTATGTAATATATCAGGTACAGACTCTGCCTATAACGTGGTAGTTGGCAAACTTTTCTGTAAGGGGCCAGATAGCAATATCATAGGTTTTGCAACCCATTTTGTCTCTGTCACAACCACTCATCTCTGACCCTGTAGTTCAAAAGCAGTCACAGACAATATGTAAACAGATGGGTATGGCAGTGTGCCAATAAGACTATATTTACACAAACAGGAAGAAGGTTAGATTTGGTCCATACTCTGTAGGTTGCCAACCGCAGCTTTACTATTTCATGGCTTTACTCTAGTAAAACTCAGCCTTTATAAAGAAAAACAACAACAAGAAAACAACAGAAACACAGGAACAGGGTTTCTAAAAGAATAGTCCATACACCACTTGCATCCAAATTTCCTAGCATATTTGAAGAACATTCATATTCCTGGGCTCTGATCCCAATTTACTGAATCAGAATCCTCAGGAGTCGGCCCAGGAACCTACATGTTTATCAGCTTCCTGGTTAACTCTTAGAGCACCAGATGTAAGATCTTCAAGTTCTTACTTCAAAGTAACATAGCCTAAAAAATTCTGCTTCTACTGGCCGGGGTGGGGGGCGGTGATGGTTTGAGAATAATAGAGAAAACTCTATTACCCAAACCTTAAACCCAAAAAAGATTCACTGTCATCTCAATGACCATTTATTACCTCACAGATGGGTAATATTTTGTGGCTTGTGAAAAAAATAAAATACAACAAAAACGAAATAAATATTCCATTATCCCATGCTGTGTTTATCCTATAAAAAAGCCATTTAATATCATATGTTTTCTTATGTGTAAATAACATGATGTAAATCTTAACTGCTTAATATTTTACAATCCAGTTTTCATACATCCCTGTTTATGTTCTTGATAGCATTGCTCTTTTGGTTTGGTTTTAATATCTCAAGAAGATTTTTACTTCAACTGGAATTGGCTATATAATATGCACAGACAGTTACACAGAATTCCATTAACTCCCTTTACACATTCGAGTTTGTACAAAAGCCCCTAGCAGGGGTCGCAAAGGATATTTCCTTTTTACCCTATCTCTTCCTTCAGTAACACATGCTTAGTTTAGGAATTTAATTATCTTCTTCTTCCAGACTGAGACACTTCTCTCACGTGAGCACAAGGGTCCCCTTTATGCGCCTTCTGATTGTCTGTCTCTGGATGTCACTCACATTGCACCTGAAATGTTAGGCTGGCATCAGGTGTTATTCATCCTTCCCACACAGTGATCACATAGCTGGGACTCACTGTTTGGTACCAATCGGGGACTGTGAAACATGACAAGTCATTGGCTTACTTTTCTTGGCATCTTCTAATAATTTTAACTCAAATGCGTGACTCTGGGTGAAAACAACACAACATGCAATTTTGACCCCTCCATTTACAGCCAGGTTGGACTTCCCTGGTGGCTCAGACAGTAAAGGGTCTGTCTACAATGCAAGAGACCCAGGTTCGATCCCTGGGTTGGGAAGATCCCCTGGAGAAGGAAATGGCAATCCACTCCAGGACTATTGCCTGGAAAATCCCATGGACAGAGGAGCCTGGTAGGCTACAGCCCCTGGGGTTGCAAAGAGTCGGACACGACTGAGCGACTGTACTTAGCCTATCCCAAGGCACCCAACAGTGTGCTGCACACCAGAATCAGGGCGCCCAGTAGGTCACAGTCAAGCCCTCTCAAGAGGTTATAGTCAGGTCTCCTTAAAAAGTCTACCTTCTGGTGGGAGACCCATCAGGTCCACCACTCACGAGCAGTGAAGCATCAGACATGGAGAGATTTTTTAAAAAATCTTTCTAAATCATGCTATGGTTTTTGTCATAAAACTTTACACAGTCCAGAAAAGCATTCAATTATCTAAGAAAAAGTTTCCAAAAATCAGCGTTTCATGTCATATTTCACACTTTTCAACTAAAAGGATGGTTCCTGGCAACCATCTCTTCTAAAGCTAAAGGAAATTAGCTATACCTCTTGTGATGTGAGAAGATAAGAGGAAACTCACCATTCTCTCCAAGTGCACACACATGTGCAGGTTCACTCCCCACCCCCACATGCATGAATACAAATACCTGTGAGTCTTACAAGAGCCACGAATACATTACATCAGCTCTTTTTAACAGTGAGCTTATTTAATTAGCTTGTTAATGAAAACAAAATCTTATTTGCGCTTTAAAAAAAAAAAAAACCTGTTTTCCACTAAAACTTTAAAATTTCTTCCAGTAAGATTTTGACTTTCGATACAAACATAATGTTTTAGGCTTATATACTTTTTCTCACCTCTGAGATTACAGATCCCCTCCCCAAGGAAGGAAAATCAGTTTTGCTCATATCATTAAATAGCAAATTACTTACATTCCCCCACAGAGGTGTTCTATGGGTCATGGTTATTTAGCCTCTGCATATCAAAAGCCTGACTTTAGACTATCTGTCAGGCTTGATTTTACAGACTGTGTGCATTACTATATTCTCTCTTTCTGTCTCTCTGTCTCTCTTTCTCTATCACTTGTTCCATGGATCTTGCTGCTTAAGGGAATTTTTTTCTAGTGTGGAGTCAAGGCCATTGGCGCTAGAAACAAAGAGGCAGCCCCCAGGAGTCAGGAATGACTGTTCACAGGACTTGAGCAGCTAAGGAATATGCTGAAGATAATTGGGGTCAGTTTCTTCTCAGTCACAGGGAGGGTTATAAATATGGAAAAGGCATTACTCTTCCTACTAGAATAAACCCAGGGTGTTACACTGGAATTGAAGTATCAATGTAAGCACAAGGCTTTATAAATAGGCAGATAAAGACACAGGTATGGAATGTGAATGTGTGTGCATGGAGTCGCACATTTTCTAGCTTTGTTCACTGACAAGGCTTACCTAGACGCAATGACCTTCCAGTAGCAAAGTACGTACCTAGCATCCAGATCAGGGTTTCTAAATACTCTTCTCCACTAAAAAGAACCAGATATTGGAGAAACTGCTGATTCCAAGGCAGGGAAAGCACAAGGTAAGTCTGTAAAATCTTATTGGACCATAAAAAAGGAAGTGCTTAACGAATGACTGGAATATGTCAAAGGAAATAGGCGCCAACTTGGTGGAGCTCCTGTTGGCCAAATCTGGGAATTTTGAACTTAAAAAAAAAAAAAAAAAAGCCAAAAAGGGTTATAATCCATTCCATCAAGTTAAGACTTCATGAATCTATGTTTAAATAAATAAATAAGAAGAGAAAATTCTATCTTATAGTGGAGGGTCAAGCAATAAAGGTAGAAGAAATGAGAATGTAGAAAATTACCATTGGCAATAACTCAATACATTTAGTAATAACTGATTCTGTTGAGAATCATCAATGGATGTTAAAATAAACACATAAAAAACTGATGAAAAACAGAATATTTACATAGTTTTCAATGTCTCCTCATAAAATACTCATTAAGTACTTATTAATTAACAAATATATGACTTGTCTCTTGAATTTATGTGTAGAAATCTGGCAGATGCCACTTTTGTTGTTGTTTATTCACTAAGTCATGTCTGACTCTTTGAAACCAAATGGACTACAGCCTTCTAGGCTCCTCTGTCCATGGGACTTCCTAGGCAAGAATACTGGGGTGGGTTGCCATTTCTTTCTGCAAGGAATCTTCCTGACCTAGGGATCGAATCCTCATCTCCTGCATTGGCAGGCAGCTTCTTTACCACTGAGCCACCAGGGAAAACCCAAGTTACTACTAATACTATTATTGATTGGTTGACTGGACCCACATCAGGGTCCTAGCCTGGGCTGAGACTCCTTTTCTCAGCCAGATAATTTTTTCCCAATCATATTCACCAGTCAATAACAAAACCAATGCTTAGATTGAAACAGCACAAGCTTGATTCAATGACCAGAGAATGAAGAACTGGAACCTAGTTTGCAAATCAACTTCTCAACCCACTTTGGGCAGAGACATCAAATACTTAAGAGAGTCCAGGGAAATGTGAGGAAACTGGAAGGTGTGGGAGGAATATTCATGAGTTATCTAAACCACCACCACCATCTGAGAACAGGAGTATGCTTCTTGGACTCAGAAGTGATGTAACACTCCTTTTAAGCCCCTGTTTGGGCTTTTCCAGTTATTGTCATAGCAACTGTCACGGTTAAGGCACTGGTGGGTGTGTCATTTAGCATGCTCATGAATTGCCATGAGTGTATAATAAGGCTCAAGCTCTACTGGAAGTCAAATCTTGTGCCATCTTGGACACAGCTGGTTCTAACCAGTTCTTTCTTTTTTTTCTTTGCAGCTTCCACCTGAAACTTCGATAAGAGTAACGGGGCAGGGATATGATTCTGGGGAAATAGCTTGATAACAACAGAAATACAAAATAATGCTTTTTAATAACCACAACACGCTGACTTTTAAAAACAACAGGCAAAATCCACAAGTCCAATTCTTGATGTCTTTAAGAGCATAAAACACATTACTATCCATCTGGATATCCTTTGATCAGAAAATGCACAAAGCCTGTATAAGCTGTCAGTAGGTAAATATGAGAAAGGAATGTAAAAGATTCCAATATCTTTCTATCTCCAAGTCAACAGGTTTTCCACTCCAATTCAAGTCACAGTCTTGATTACTTTTGCAAATGTAAGAAGTATGAGGTAACAGGGCTTAGTTTTCTGAGCCCAGGGTAACTACACAATGAACAATATGTCAAATCATATTTTGTTTTACTGAGTAATGGGAGAGAGTAAATCAAGAAGCCAAAGTGATATTTTCCAATATCCTTTAAATTTAAGCTGTATTTGCTTTTCATTTCATTACTATCTCGACTAACAGGATCAGTGATTGAATGCAGACTCTTTTTCAGGCTGAAAAGCAACCTAAGTTGAAATCTATTACTTACTTTTGCAAATCTGCCCTCCCTTTCTTCACAGAACCCAGCTGGACTTTGCCTCAACTGTAGCCTCCCTAAGGAAGTGAAAATTCAATGAAAGTATTAACCCTTCTTTTCTTGGGTCCAAACTCATTTTGTAATGAGTTTAATGCTCCAAGTGATCTTAGATTACATAAGAGCCCAGATTTTGATCACCCCCCCAGATAGAAAACCAAAATTGGACATAAAGTACTATATGGGTCTGAATACCTAACAGTTAGACACTAATATTGAAGCTCCGATACTTTGGCCACCTGATGCGAAGAGCTGACTCATTGGAAAAGACCCTGATGCTGGGAAAGATTGAAGGCAGAAGGAGAAGGGGACGACAGAGGATGAGATGGGTAGATGGCATCACCGCCTCGATGGACATGAGTTGGAGCAAACTCCGGGAGTTGGTGATGGACAGGGAAGCCTGGTTTGCTGCAATCCATGCGGTTGCAAAGAGTTGGACACGACTGAGTGACTGAACTGAACTGAACTAAGGCACTAGAAGACAAAAAAGGAGTAACGAATCCACTTCTTTCCTTTCTCATTTCTCTCTGTGCCTTGAGATTATCTCCTGCGTATGAAATGCAAGCACAAATACACACATATGAATGTTCACAAATATGTAATTTGAGTGGACGCAAATGATGTTAACTTAGCATCCTAACCACACTCAACGAACAACATAATCCTGTCCTCAAATAATATAATATTCCTTAGAGTAGTTCATATTTTTCTTAATATTTGGCAAATACTCTTTGAACTTGGCTACCAGCCTAAAACGTCCTTACAATCACAGAATTTGCCCTGAGGTTAAAAGCCAGCCACCCACGTTTGAAACATTTATGTCTGAACTTGCAATTTGTTGGCCACCCACACGCGCTCATTAAAATGTTGGAACCAAATCTGCTTTGCCAGCTTAATTATCAAAGCCAAGAAATCCATTTCCCACTAACTGAATTAATGACAGCATTCTCTGTCAATGGAAAAATGAAGACCTCTGTGCTACCTCCTTCTCTAGCCTAGGTGAGGCACCTGTCTACTTCCAGTGAAAAGTGAGTTTAGAACACAGGTTCATGTAAATAACACACCCAGCAGAGGGCCAGGAATGTCCCTCACTCCAGGCCATGCTTTGGTAGATGAAATAAGTCATTTATTTCAGAGACGTGAGGCACATCTTCTCCTTTAAGTTCTTCGTCACTTTCATCTTCTATTTTGAATTTACTCCATTCTGAGTCTTTTTGATTTTCCTGACTAATGGAAACAGACTCCTGACGTACTCACTAAGTATCATGGTCTGCTGGTGAAGGTCTTATTTGTTTTTAGGGAAATGTATGTAATATATCAGGTACAGACTCTGCCTATAACGTGGTAGTTGGCAAACTTTTCTGTAAGGGGCCAGATAGCAATATCATAGGTTTTGCAACCCATTTTGTCTCTGTCACAACCACTCATCTCTGACCCTGTAGTTCAAAAGCAGTCACAGACAATATGTAAACAGATGGGTATGGCAGTGTGCCAATAAGACTATATTTACACAAACAGGAAGAAGGTTAGATTTGGTCCATACTCTGTAGGTTGCCAACCGCAGCTTTACTATTTCATGGCTTTACTCTAGTAAAACTCAGCCTTTATAAAGAAAAACAACAACAAGAAAACAACAGAAACACAGGAACAGGGTTTCTAAAAGAATAGTCCATACACCACTTGCATCCAAATTTCCTAGCATATTTGAAGAACATTCATATTCCTGGGCTCTGATCCCAATTTACTGAATCAGAATCCTCAGGAGTCGGCCCAGGAACCTACATGTTTATCAGCTTCCTGGTTAACTCTTAGAGCACCAGATGTAAGATCTTCAAGTTCTTACTTCAAAGTAACATAGCCTAAAAAATTCTGCTTCTACTGGCCGGGGTGGGGGGCGGTGATGGTTTGAGAATAATAGAGAAAACTCTATTACCCAAACCTTAAACCCAAAAAAGATTCACTCTCATCTCAACGACCATTTATTACCTCACAGATGGGTAATATTTTGTGGCTTGTGAAAAAAATAAAATACAACAAAAACGAAATAAATATTCCATTATCCCATGCTGTGTTTCTCCTATAAAAAAGCCATTTAATATCATATGTTTTCTTATGTGTAAATAACATGATGTAAATCTTAACTGCTTAATATTTTACAATCCAGTTTTCATACATCCCTGTTTATGTTCTTGATAGCATTGCTCTTTTGGTTTGGTTTTAATATCTCAAGAAGATTTTTACTTCAACTGGAATTGGCTATATAATATGCACAGACAGTTACACAGAATTCTATTAACTCCCTTTACACATTCGAGTTTGTACAAAAGCCCCTAGCAGAGGTCGCAAAGGATATTTCCTTTTTACCCTATCTCTTCCTTCAGTAACACGTGCTCAGTTTAGGAATTTAATTATCTTTTTCTTCCAGACTGAGACACTTCTCCAACGTGAGCACAAGGGTCCCCTTTATGCGCCTTCTGATTGCCTGTCTCTGGATGTCACTCACATTGCACCTGAAATGTTAGGCTGGCATCAGGTGTTATATTCATCCTTCCCACACAGTGATCACATAGCCGGGACTCACTGTTTGGTACCAATCGGGTACTGTGAAACATGACAAGTCATTGGCTTACTTTTCTTGGCATCTTCTAATAATTTTAACTCAAATGCGTGACTCTGGGTGAAAACAACACAACATGCAATTTTGACCCCTCCATTTACAGCCAGGTTGGACTTCCCTGGTGGCTCAGACGGTAAAGCGTCTGTCTACAATGCGGGAGACCCAGGTTCGATCCCTGGGTTGGGAAGATCCCCTGGAGAAGGAAATGGCAATCCACTCCAGGACTATTGCCTGGAAAATCCCACGGACAGAGGAGCCTGGTAGGCTACAGCCCCTGGGGTTGCAAAGAGTCGGACACGACTGAGCGACTTCACTTAGCCTATCCCAAGGCACCCAACAGTGTGCTGCACGCCAGAATCAGGGCGCCCAGTGGGTCACAGTCAAGCCCTCTCAAGAGGTTATAGTCAGGTCTCCTTAAAGAGTCTACCTTCTGGTGGGAGACCCATCAGGTCCACCACTCACGAGCAGTGAAGCATCAGACATGGAGAGAGGGAGAAAGGAGGGAAGTTCCAACACTCTTTTCTTTTAGTATTTTTTTTTTTTTTCATCTTATTTACCAGGTAAGATTCAAAATGCACAAAAGGCTATACAATGAATGTACCCCTCCCACTTCTGTTTTCTAGTTACTCAGTTTCCTTCCAAGAGGCAACCAATATTTCAACCAATGTTGCCTAGAGGCAACCAATATTTCATATGTAGTCTTCTAGAGAACATTATACTTCTCAAGCAAACATGTATATACTCATTCTTTCCTTTTCTTTCTGCTTCCCTGGTGGCTCAGAGAGTAAAGCATCTGCCTGCAATGTGGGAGACCTGGGTTTGATCCCTGGGTGGAGAAGATCCACTGGAGAAGGAAATGGCAACCCACTCCAGTACTCTTGCCTGGAAAATACCATGGGCAGAGAAGTAGGCTAAAGTCCATGGAGTCGCAAAGAGTTGGACATGACTGAGTGACTTCACTGTCACTTTCCTTTTCTTTAAATACCATAAATACATCATTTACTTGCTCTGTATTGCACCTTGCTAAGGTTTCCCCAGTGGCTCAGTTGGGAAAGAATCTGCCTGCAATGCAGGAGACCTGGGTTTGATCCTGGAGTCAGGAAGATCCCCTGGAGAAGGGACTGGCAACCCACTCTAGTACGCTTGCCTGGAAAATCCCAGGGACAGAGGAGCCTGGTAGGATGCAGTCCATGGGGTTGCAAAGAGGACTGAGTGACTTCACTCTCACTTTTCACTTTCGTGCATTGGAGAAGGAAATGGCAACCCACTCCAGTGTTCTTGCCTGGAGAATCCCAGGCATGGGGGAGTCTGGTGAGCTGCCGTCTATGGGGTCACACAGAGCTGGACACTACTGAAGCGACTTAGCAGCAGCAGCACGGCTTCCCTAGTGGCTGAGTTGGTAAAGAATCTGCCTGGAATGCAGGAGACCCGGGTTTGATCCCCGAGTCAGGCAGACCCCCTGGAGAAGGGACTAGCAACCCACTCCAGTGGAGAATTCCACTGGAATTCGTGCTTGGAGAATTTCATAAACAGAAGAGCAGGACAGGCTGCAATCCATGCAATCTCAGAGTCGGACACGACTGTGTGACTAACTTTCACTTTTCATTTATACTTGATGAGTCTGTTTATCCCATGTGGGTACGCCTTGTTTGCAGTTGTATAGTAGTCCACTCTGCCAGTCTACCATAACTTATAGAATAAATGCTTCTCATGGATGTGTATGTTGTTTTCAATTTTTTTTTTTACTATAAACTATTGACATGTATTTTATCATTCACACACACATGCACATTGTGTTACATAAAGCCAACCTTATTTGGGTAACTTGATTTAGTTTGCTACTGCTACTGCTAAGTTGCCTCAGTCGTGTCCGACTCTGTGTGACACCATAGACGGCAGCCCACCAGGCTCCCTAGTCCCTGGGATTCTCCAGGCAAGAACACTGGAGTGGGTTGCCATGTCCTTCTCCAATGCATAAAAGTGAAAAGTAAAAGTGAAGTCGCTCAGTCGTGTCCAACTCCTAGTGACCCTATAGACTGCAGCCTATCAGATTCCTCCATTCATGGGATTTGCCAGGCAAGAGTACTGGAGTAGGGTGCCACTGCCTTCTCTGGTTTAGTTTAGTCTTTGCATATGCAGGCAGTCTCCAACCCATAAAAACAGCAACAGCATGGGCTGACCTTGACCTCTCCACTCTGGAGAAGAACGCCCTGCCAGTCAGATACTGGTGTATCCTGGTAGGTTTCCTTGTGAGACAGGAAGAGTGAAGAAATCTGGTAGAGATCCTGGAAATCTGCAAATGATCATCTCGTTTTCCTGACGTCTGCAAACAACTGCAGCTAACTGCATCAGAGCCCAGTGCAGCCAGAAGCTGACCAGATCAGCTGCAGTGCTAAGGGCTTGCAGAACTATAACCCTGGTGTCACAGATGGAGTTCAGGCACCAGGTGTCATAAATCTATCAGAGTTCCTTGGTCAAAGGCCCTCCTGGCATGATTTTTTAAAACTCTGTTAAATGCTCAGAGTTTCTCTTTATCCCTACACGCAGCTGCAAACTCTGCTCGCTCACAAGCCCCTACAAGAAGGCAAACTGGAGTGTTTCCTTTGAAACCTTTTAAATCAAACACCTTCCATAGGTACTTTGGCAGCTCTTCTAAGCCTTTAAAAGCAGAAGGGGGCAGAGAGAGGACCACCCACGCACAGCTCGGTTTATTCGCACAGGATAATCCTCACAGCAAACTTTAAAAGGCAGCCCTTCCTCACCTATGCCTCTTACAGGTGCTCTGCCTGGCCCCTCGGTGGCCCGGACTTCATTATAAATGCAAACCTTGTCATTAGTGTGAACGACCAGAGTTCTGTCCTTATTACCCCATCATTTAACGTGATCGCGGCAATTTATTGAGAGCCCACGACACGGAAGGTGCTGTAAAATTTATTAAATTTTGATTGAAAGTGCATCATGTAAATGAATCCAGATGTATTTCTGCAAAAGCTGGAAAGATTTTTACAGACATGAAAATGAATCAGCTATATTTTATCTTCTATAAATGGTGAGGGGAGGGGTGTGAACTCACAAAACGTAGGAGTATTCATTTATAACATATTAAATTAGTTCACAGATTGTAATAAAAGCTTTAAAACTCACCTGACATAGAACAGCCCTTTCAGTACCCTGGTCTGGAGCACATTTCCTTCATGCTGCCTCAAAACCGGTCAAGAGAGCAGGAGGGTAACGCAGCATAAATGGTGAAGAACATGTCCTGTTTTGTAATGGTCACATTTCTTGCCAATTAAGATTTCTTCCATTAAAGGAACTATTAATGGCAGTGGCTTATATTAGGTTGGGGGCAGTGTGGCCTAGTTTATGGAAAGTGAAAGAGAGTTAGTCATTCAGTTGTGTCCAACTCTTTACGACCCCTTGGATTGTAGCCCACCACGCTCCTCTGTCCATAGGATTCTGCAGGCAAGAATACTGAAGCGGGTTGCCAGCCCCTTCTCCAAGGGATCTTCCCAACCCAAGGATTGAACCCAGGGCTCGTGCACTGCAGGCAGATTTTTACCGTCTGAGCCATAGGACTACAGACTAGTTTATGGAAACCAGGTATTAAATTTAAAAAAAGGCGGGGGGGGGGGTTCTGGGGATCCACCAGTTCCCTATTTCTCTCTTGTTTCTCTTTTTCTCAAACCAAAACTGACTGAGGGCACCAGCAGCTACATGCTTTGTAAAATGCTCTGAAATATTTTGTGTAGACATTTAAAATATAAGAATCATTGCAATGTAATTAAATATAAAACTACCTTATGGCATAAAAATATTTACAAGAATAGTTAACAACTTTTTTAAATGATGCCATTGAATTGTCGATCCCTATGATCTGGTATTGGACTGCAAAGAGCTCAAACCAGTCAACCCTAAAGGAAATAAACCCTGAATATTCACTGGCAGGTCTGTTGCTGAAGCTGAAGTTCCAATATTTTGGCCACCTGATGTGAAGAGCCGACTCACTGGAAAAGACCCTGGTCCTGGGGGAGGTTGAAGGCAAAGGAGAAGGGGTCAGCAGAGGATGAGACAGCTAGATAGCATCACTGATTCAATGGACATGAGTTTGAGCAAACTCTGGGAGAGAGTGGACAGAGAAGCCTGGCTTGCTGCAGTCCGTGGGGTCGCAGAGAGTCGGACATGACATAGAGACTAAACAACAACATGATCTCATAATTCAACACCAGACAAGCAGATGTCCCCTTTCTGACCATCAATAAACAGCAACTTGAGCAAAGATGTTTATAGCAATAAACAGCCTGTAGTAAACAGGCTCCAAGATGACCCCATCAATGGTCCCCATTACCTGACATTCACACCTATGTGCACTCCCCGCCCACACATAACCAAGACTGGTCTCGTGATCAACAGAGTATGATGGAAGTGAAGGTATATAATGTTCAAGATTAGGTTAGAAAGGAAAAAAAAAACCTCAGCTTCCATTTGGTCAGAATCTCTCGCTCCCTTTCTCTCTCCTCCCTCTCATCACTCACTTGGGGAATTAGCTGCTGTGTCCAGGGCAAACCTATGAAGAGAGCCGAGTGTGCAGAAACGGAGGACTCCTGACAGCTGCCACATGAGTGAAGGTGGAAGCAGAATCTCAGCCCTGGCGAAGTCCTCAGATGAGACTGTAACTCCAGACAACAGCTTGACTGCAACCTCATCAGAGATTTCATGAGGGGCCAAGCCACTCCTGGATTCCTGACCCACAGAAACTGCAGGAGGTAATAATGGTTATTGTTTCAAGCTGCTGAGTTTGCGGGGGTGGGGGGTAGGTAATTTGTTACATTGCAATAGATGTCCAAATGTGGAGTGCCATCAATTTAGTGTAATTGTAAATAACTGAGCTACCTAAACTGGGAAACTGCTAAGCCAATTATGATAGTATTAGCTTAATGAATTCCCAGACAATTAAAATAAAAATTACAAGCATTTTTTTGTCTATGAAATAAAACTATGTAGAAAGTACATATGTATGCATTTTCTCAAAGATCATTGAGGATTTGGAATGAAATAAATGACTCAGTTCAGTTCAGTTCAGTTGCTCGGTTGTGTCCGACTCTTTGCGACCCCATGGACTACAGCATGCCAGGCCTCCCTGTCCATCACCAACTCCTGGAGTTTACTCAAACTCATGCCCATTGAGTCAGTGATGCCATCCAACCATCTCATCCTCTGTCATCCCCTTCTCCTCCTGCCCTCAATCTTTCCCAGCATCAGGGTCTTTTCAAATGAGTCAGCTCTTCGCATCAGGTGGCCAAAGTATTGGAGTTTCAGGGATTCTCCAGGCAAGAACACTGGAGTGGGTTGCCATTTTCTTCTCCAGTGGACCACCCTTAATCATTGCTTGGGTTACTTTATAATATACAGAACTACACGAAATAAGAAATCAGAATATAGAAATGGTGAGTGCACTATTTAATGGGAATGGTGAGTGCTAAAGGTGAAAAGGTCATAGAACCATGATTTAATATCACAGAATGAAGGAAATGATTTCTCTCCATGAATAACTGTGATAGATTTGTGGAGATTTTTAAACATGTCTGTAAATTTCCCAATACTTTTTCCATCGAGAAGTAGGGTCTATTTCATTTCCCCTTGAAAATGGGCTGATATCAGTGGCTTGTTATTGACAGAAGGTGCTGAAAGTGAAAACATGTGGCTCCCCAGGCTACATCAGACAAGGCCATTCAGCTTCCAACTTGTTCACTTGGAACACCACTTTAAGAGAAGCCACTGTCACCTGAGGTCTGACTACTTTCCTGTTGGAAAAGCCACATATAAGCATCAACCTCTCACCATGTGAGGGAGCCATCCAGGATGCATCTCTTTAGATGACTTCAGAGCCAGCCATAGTGATTCCCAAATAACAGCTCCCAAGCTAAGCCCTTCCTGAATGCCTGAACCACAAAATCATGAGCAGAATCAGATAATGTTTTATATCATAAAGTTTTAGAAAATGTGCAGCAGCAGTAGTGACCAGGACAAATTGTCAGTTCAGTGCCAGTTCCCACCAATCCCCTCACACACACTATTTTCTATGTGACACAAAGAGGTGCAGTCTCTTTCCCCAGCTTTGAACCTGGGCTTGACTTGTGGCTTCCTTTGGCCAAAGAATACAGCAGAAGTAATAGTATTCCGGTTCCAAGCTTAAGCCTCAAATGGCCTTCTGCCCTTCTACATTCTCAACCCTGCTACTGCTAAAAGAGCAACTGGAAGATGAAACTCCTTGTAGAAATGAACCGAGTGGTCCCAGGTGCTCCCAGACCAACCAGCTTCCAGCTGACCTACCACCTGACCACAAACACAAGTGAGTCTTTTAACACAAGACCAGAAAATCTGCCCAGCTGATCAACAGCACTCATAATGTATCTTTTTATATGTCAGTAAGCTTTTTCTGGTTGTTTGTTTCACAGCATTATTGTGGCAACAGATAACTGATACAACAATTGTATCAATGCAATATCTTTCATAAACTAGTACCCTTTGTTGCTGCTGCTAGCTTTACACAACTTGAAAAAGCTCAGTAATGTTTATACTTTTTTTTTTTCAGTTGCTAAGTTGTAGCCAATGCTTTTGCGACCCATGGACTGCAAGGCTCCTGTTCACGGGATTCTCCTGGCAAGAATACTGGAGGGGGTTGCCATTTTCTGTATCAGAGGATCTTCCTGACCCAGGGATTGAACCTGTGTCTCCTGCATTGGCAGGCAACTTTACCACTGAGCCACCTGGGAAGTCTGATGCTGTATTATATATGTCAAAATTTCTTTCGTGACTTCAGTTCAGTTCAGTCCCTCAGTCGTGTGCAACTCTTTGTGACTGCATGGACTGCAGGCTTCCTTGTCCATCACCAACACTCAGAGCCTACTCAAACTCATGTCCATCGAGTCAGTAATGCCATCCAACCATCTCATCCTCTGTTGTCCCCTTCTCCTCCTGCCTTCAATCTTTCCTAGCATCCTGGTCTTTTCAAATGAGTCAGCTCTTCGAATCAGGTGGCCAAACGATTGGAGTTTCAGCTTTAGCATCAGCCCTTCCAATGAATATTCAGGACTGACTTCCTTTAGGATGGACTGTTTGGATCTCCTTGCTGTCCAAGGGACCCTCAAGAGTCTTCTCCAACTCCACAGTTCAAAAGCATCAATTCTTCAGTGCTCAGCTTTCTTTATAGTCCAATTCTCATATCCATACATAACTACTGGAAAAACCATAGCTTTGACTAGATGGACCTTTGTTGGAAAAGTAATGTCTCTGCTTTTAATATGCTGTCTAGGTTGGTCATAACTTTTCTTCCAAGGAGCAAGCATCTTTTAATTTCATGGCTGCAGTCACCATCTGCCGTGATTTTGAAGCCCCCCAAAAAGAAAGTCTGTCATCATTTCCATTATTTCCCCATCTATTTGCCATGAATTGATGGGACCAGGTGCCATGATCTTAGCTTTTGAATGGTGAGCTTTAAGCCAGTTTTTCACTCTCCACTTTCACTTTCATCAAGGGGCTCCTTAGTTCTTCTTCACTTTCTGCCACAAGGGTGGTGTCATCTGCATATCTGAGGTTATTGATATTTCTCCCGGCAATCTTGATTCCAGCTTGTGCTTCATCCAGCCCAGCGTTTCTCATGATGTACTCTGCATAGAAGTTAAATAAGCAAGGTGACAATATACAGCCTTGACAGACTCCTTTCCTGATTTGGAACCAATATGTTGTTCCACGTCCAGTACTAACTGTTGCTTCCTGACCTGCACATAGGTTTCTCAAGAGGCAGTCAGGTGGTCTGGTATTCCCATCTCTTTCAGAATTTTCCACAGTTTATTGTGATCCACACAGTCAAAGGCTTTGGCATAGTCAATAAAGCAGAAATAGATGTTTTTTTCGGAACACTCTTGCTTTTTCCATGATCCAGCGGATGTTGGCAAATTGATCTCTGGTTCCTCTGTCTTTTCTAAAACCATCTTGAACATCTGCAACTTCACGGTTCATGTACTGCTGAAGCCTGGCTTGGAGAATTTTGAGCATTACTTTACTATCATGTGAGATGAGTGCAATTGTGCAGTAGTTTGAGCATTCTTTGGCATTGCCTTTCTTAGGGATTGGAATGAAAACTGACCTTTTCCAGTCCCATGGCCACTGCTGAGTTTTCCAAATTTGCTGGTATATTGAGTGCAGCACTTTCACAGCATCATCTTCCAGGATTTGAAACAGCTCAACTGGAATTCCATCACCTCCACTAGCTTTGTTCTTAGTGATGCTTTCTAAGGCCCACTTGACTTCACATTCCAGGATGTCTGGCTCTAGACGAGTGATCACATCATCATGATTATCTGGGTCATGAAGATATTTTTTGTACAGTTCTCCTGTGTATTCTTGCCACCTCTTCTTAATATCTTCTGCTTCTGTTAGGTCCATACCATTTCTGTCCTTTATTGAGCCCATCTTTGCATGAAATATTCCCTTGGTATCTTTAATTTTCTTGAAGAGATCGCTAGTCTTTCCCATTCTGTTGTTTTCCTCTATTTCTTTGCATTGATCTCTGAGGAAGGCTTCTTATCTCTCTTTGCTATTCTTTGGAACTCTACATTCAGATGCTTATATCTTTCCTTTTCTCCTTTGCTTTTCACTTCTCTTCTTTTCACAGCTATTTGTAAGGCCTCCTNGAGGGTTCAGTTCCTGGGTTGGGAAGATCCCCTGTAGAAGGAAATGGCAACCCACTCCAGTGTTCTTGAGAAATCCCACGGACAGAGGAGCCTGGAATACAGTCCATGAGGTTGCAAAAGAATTGAACATGACTTAGCAAGGGAACAACATCAACAAATTCACTATTCTATTGTAAGGTGTTGTAAGACACATATAAAAAATGTTTAAGGCCCTTCTGAGGACTATGAAAATGGCAATGACCATCTAAAACTCAAATCCAAGATACTAGGCCTAGTCCAGTTTCCTGAACTTGCAGAGAATTTAATGAAAATTTCCTGAATAATGAGTTGTTGCTACAATCTATTCATTGAGAGGAAAAATAAATAGGTCAACTAGCTAATTAAGGAGTTCATGATCTGAGCCACAGTCAGCTCCTGGTCTTGTTTTTGCTGACTGTATAGAGCTTCTCCATCTGTGGCTGCAGAGAATATAATAATCTGATTTCAGTGTTGACCATCTGGTGATGTCCATGTGTAGAGTCTTCTCTTGTGTTGTTGGAAGAGGGTGTTTGCTATGACTAGTGTGTTCTCTTGGTAAAACTCTATTAACCTTTGCCTTGCTTCATTCTGTACTCCAATGCCAAATTTGCCTGTTATTCTAGGTGTTTCTTGACTTCTTACTTTTGAATTCCAGTCCCTATAATGCAAAGGACATCTTTTTTGGGTGTTAGTTCTAAAAGGTCTTGTAGGTCTCCACAGAACCGTTCAACTTCAGCTTCTTCAGCATTACTGGTCGGGGCATAGACTTGGATTACCATGCTATTGAATGGTTTGCCTTGAAAATGAACAGAGATCATTCTGTCGTTTTTGAGATTGCATCCACGTACTGCATTTCAGACTCTTTTGTTGACTATGATGGCTACTCCATTTCTTCTAAGGAATTCTTGCCCACAGTAGTAGATAATAATGGTCATCTGAGTTAAATTCCCCATTCCAGTCCATTTTCGTTTGCTGCTTCCTAAAATGTCAAAGTTCACTCTTGCCATCTCCTGTTTGACCACTTGCAATTTGCCTTGATTCACAGACCTAACATTCCAGGTTCCTATGCAATATTGCTCTTTACAGCATCAGACCTTGCTTCTATCACCAGTCATACCCACAACTGGGTGTTGTTTTTGCTTTGGCTCTGTCTCTTCATTCTTTCTGGAGTTATTTCTCCACTGATCAACCCGGGGAGTTCCTCTTTCAGTATCCTATCATTTTGCCTTTTCATATTGTTCATGGGGTTCTCAAGGCAAGAATACTGAAGTGGTTTGCCATTTCCTTCTCCAGTGGACCAGGTTTTATCAGAACTCTCCACCATGACCCATCCATCTTGGGTGGCCCTACACGGCATGGTTCATAGTTTCATTGAGTTAGACAAGGCTGTGGTCTATGTGATCAGATTGGTTAGTTTTCTGTGATTGTGGTTTTCATTCTGTCTGCCCTCTGATGGAGAAGGATAAGAGGCTTATGGAAGCTTCCTGATGGGAGAAACTGACTGAGGGGGAAATCAGGGTCTTGTTCTGATGGGCGGGGCCATGCTCAGTAAATCTTTAATCCAATTTTCTGTTAAAGGGCAGGGTTGTGTTCCCTCCCTGTTATTTGACCTGAGGCCAAACTATGGTGGAAGTAATGAAGATAATGGCGACCTCCTTCAAAGGTCCCATGCATGCATGGCTGCACTCAGTGCCCCCAACCTTGCAACAGGCCACCACCAGTCCACGCCTCCGCCAGAGACTCCTGGACACTCACAGGCAAGTCTGAGTCAGTCTCTTGTGGGAACATTGCTCCTTTCTCCTGGGTCCTAGTGCACACAAGGTTTTCTTTGCATCCTCCAAAAGTCGGTTTCCCCAGTCCTGTGTAAGCTCCAGTGGCTCTATGGTGGGGTTAATGGCAACCTCCTCCAAAAGGGCTTGTGCCCTACCCAGGCCTACTGCACCCAGAGCCCCTGCCCCTGCAGCAGGCCACTGCTGGCCAGTACCTCTGCAGAAGATACTCAAACACAGTTCTGTCTCCGTCTCTGTGGGGTTCTTGGGTCCTGGTGCACACAAGGTTTGTTGAGCCCTCTGAGCATCTCTCAGGTATGGGGTTTGATTCTAAACATGATTTCATCCCTCCTACTTAATGTAGACTAATTGGTAAACAACATTCCCAACTTTTTTTAAAGAAATATTTTCTATGCTGATCTTTGGCAGAAAACAACACAATGCTGCTGCTGCTGCTGAGTCGCTTCAGTCATGTCCGATTCTGTGCGACCCCAGAGACGGCAGCCCGCCAGGCTCCCCTATCCCTGGGATTCTCCAGGCAAGAACACTGGAGCGGGTTGCCATTTCCTTCTCCGATGCATGAAAGTGAAAAGTGAAAGTGAAGTCGCTTCAGTCGTGTCCGACTCTGTGCGACCCCAGAGACGGCAGCCCACCAGGCTCCCCCGTCCCTACTGTAAAGCAATTAGCTTTCAATTAAAAATAAATTTAATTTACAAAGAAATATTTTGTAGCTTAACTGATGATCAGTAAGTTATAATAATGTAAATGAAGGAGCATTGGTTTCAAAGAAGTAGACTAACCCCAGAGTAAGTTTCACTGGCAGAATACAGTACTGGGAGTAATAATTTAGTGGGTGTGGGCATTTTTTAATTGCTTTTCTTCTCTGGTGACACCTCATATGGTAGCTTTGCAGAATTGTAAGACTGCAGAGAGAAGAGCTGAACCCATCTCCAGAAAGGCTAACATCAGAACTAGCCTGGTACTTATTTTGACCCCATATTGCTTAGCAGATAGGCAGTAAGGTCCAGACATAACCAAATAGCAGGGTTGATTTTACCCACACAGTTTTCCTAATAATAGCCATGCAGTAATTATGTGCATGGCAACTACGTACCAAACTACTGTGGCAATCTATTTAAGCAATAGAAACGGAAATCTCTACATGTGATACTTCTTACTCATATGAAAAGACAAACTTAAACACTGTTTACATCAATTCATATAATGCACTGCAACGAAAGCCAAGAGCAAACCATATAATGAAATGTCGAGGATATGTTTTAAACCATATTTATGGCCTCTATTAGAATCCTGATACATGACATCTTACCAAACATTTCCAAAAGCAGCTGTAGTTCTAAAGCTACAATGCTTTCGGTGTGCTCTCTTTCTAACCTTTTAACCCCAAAATGGTCAGTTCAGTGCTGTGGTCAGTTCAGTATTATGGTCAAAGTTCAAAAGTTTTAATGTTCAGTTTACTTCTGGCTACTGACTTTTCTCTTCAAGCTACTAATTTAACTCAATTGCATCCTAAAATTGACTCTGGCAATGCATTAAGAAGTGTGGTAAAAACACACATTCTGCTGTCTGCTCCCTTGTCCTCCAGCAGAGAACATTCCTCTCTAATCAAATTGATAGCACATTTTCTGTTCATGATATTGTTGCGGACACTAGCTGACATACAATAACAGAGCTGGGCTCAAGCTATACATATACACACACTGGGCTGAACAATGTGTGGTGAGTGTGTGCTCAGGTGCTCAGTTGTGGCCAGCTCTCTGTGGCCCCACAGACTGTAGCTCGCCAAGTTTCTCTGTCCATATTTCCCAGGCAAGAATACTGGAGTAGGTAGCTATTTTCTCCTCCAGGAGATCTTCCCAACCCAAGGATCAAATGTCCTGCATTGGCAAGAGGATTCTTTACCACTGAGACACCTGGGAAGACATATACATACTGGGCTGAACAATATAAGATTAAAAAAAAAAAAGGTCAAGACAACCATTGAAAGATGCCACAGGGCAGGATGTGCTGCTGCTGCTGCTAAGTCGCTTCAGTCATGTCTGACTCTGTGCGACCCCATAGACGGCAGCCCACCAAGCTCCCCCATCCCTGGTATTGGAGTGGGTTGCCATTTCCTTCTCCAATACATGAAGGGGAAAAGGGAAAGTGAAGTCACTCAGTCATGTCCGACTCTTAGCAACCCCATGGACTGTAGCCTACCAGGGTCCTCTGTCCATGGGATTTTCCAGGCAAGAGTACTGGAGTGGGTTGCCATTTCCTTCTCCAGGCAGAATGTGAGTTTGTGCATAAAATGCAGGATGGACAAAGTGACATTTATAGGCTCTTCCAATCCTGAGACTCACTAATGAATATCCACATGAATGGGAAGACAGTTTGGGAGCGAAAGAAACTTGTATTGGACTGAGATAGTCAAGGAAAGGAAGGCCTTCTAGAAACAATGCTGCCGCAGTAGACCTCAGCATGCCTAGGTCTTAGCTTTTGATTTCTAAACACTGTTTTCTAGTTCCATGTCCAGCTGAGATATAGACAATGGCAAGAAAGAGTCTATCACTCCCATCCTAACAAGAAGACAAAAGAAAAACAACCCATGAAACAAGATTTTTTGAGCCCATTAGAATGTTGAGGTCAAAGGCAACTCGGTGAACTGAGCCCCAAAGGGTAGCCAGTGCCTCTGTGGGGAGAAAGGGTACATCAACTGCCTCCTGTTTGACGAAAACCTGAGAGAAAGAGGCAGCAGCCAGAAAAGCAGGTGAGAAGCAAACAACTAAGATTTAACACACTCTGTGTGAATGAGGTGATGGCTTAGGGCCCTTGGACCTCTATAATTGGAGTCTGGCCCGCCGCTGCTAACTCTTTTCCACAGGCTCCACTGAATGCCCACGAGCAACTCTGGGGAGAGAGCCTGACCTGAGAAGCCCCCCTTAGCGCTCAGCGTTGCTGAGTTTTGCCAAGGGGAGTGGGGGAGGTGGAGGAGCCCATGAGTGCCTTGGGCCTGACGTGAATACAGGTGGTGAGCAGTTGTCCACGAGTGGCTGCATCTCAGTCAGCTTGCGCTGCTTTCAAGAATACCAGAGATGGGGCGGCACAGGCAACCGACATTTTCTCCTCACACTTCCAGAGTCTGGAAAGTCCAAAAGCAAGGAGCCAGCAGATCCAGTTCTTGGGGAGGATGCCTCCTGGTCTCCATCTTGCAGTGTTCTCACAGGCTGGAGAGAAAGCACGCTGACGTCTCTTCTTCTTGTTCAGTTACCAAGTCATGTCTGACTCTTTGCAACCCCATGGGCTATACAGCCCACCAGGCTCGTTTGTCCATGGAATTCTCCAGGCAAGAATACTGGAGTGGGTTGTCATTTCCTTTTCCAAGGGTTCTTCATGACCCAGGGATTGAACCTACGTCTCCTGTAATCCAGGTGGATTCTTTACCACTGAGCCACCAGGGAAGTCCCCCTTCTTCTTATAAGGACACTAGTCCCATCATGGGGGCTCTACCCTCATGATCTCACTAAACCTGATTAATTCCTAAAGGGCCCACCTCAGTGTCATCCTAGTGGGTTTGGGGCTTCAGCATATGAATCTATGTGTGTGTTGGCGGGGGGGGGGGGGGGGGCCTGGGATACAAACATTCCATCCATAGCACAAGCACAGAACCTGCCAGTGTCCCCACCTTTGTCTCAGTTCAGTTCAGTTCAGTCACTCAGTCGTTCAGTCGTGTCCGACTCTTTGCGACCCCATGAACCACAGCACACCAGGCGTCCCTGTCCATCACCAGCTCCCAGAGCTTAGTCAAACTCATGTCCATCAAGTCGGTGTCACCATCCAACCATCTCATCCTCCGTTGTCCCCTTCTCCTCCCGCCCTCTATCTTTCCAATATCAGGGCCTTTTCAAATGAGTCAGTTCTTCCCTTATCTAGTAGCAAGCAAAAGTCATCTGCTGCTCTGGAGGGGCAAGAACCTGCCCACACTGCAGACCCAACCCTCCTGTGAGGGGAGGCGAAAGCAGCCTGCCACCAGGAAAGGGGCAGGAAACCCTCCTGTCCCTCCCATCACCAACACAGGTAAGGAGAGCTGCCTGGGGGAAGGGGAGGGGTGGAAAGTCTCTCCTCTCACTGGAGCTGAGCAAAAGCCATCTCCCCTTGGGGATCCAGACAAGAAAGAAAAGGCAGCACAACATTGGCCCACGAGGGTGGAAGAGTAGAGTCCCGGTTGCTCACACTTCCCCAAAGCACATGAGTGAAAGGATAAGAAGACTTAGTGTCCCCAAGGAGACCCTGCTCACTCACAGACCCCTGGTTCCCTCAAGGCCTGCCTGCAACACCCTGTGAGCTGACACTTGGGATTCAAGCACGATTGCTACTTACACCAGTCTCCCTAGAACACCCGAGGGAGCTCCAGTCCCCCTCCAGAACAAGGTGCTTGATCTTTGGAATTCCCCGTCCTGGCCCCGATGGCTTGAACCCTGTACCAGCCCAGCTCTGCCTGCTGTCCAGGCTTCCCCACCGACTCCTGCTGCTCACTGCTCACGAGGAAGTATTCATCTACCAGGCCCCGTGGCATGGTGCTCTGAATGCAAGCAGCATCTTGCTCCTCTTTGCTGGCTGGTTTCTTTTCAGCCAGAAAAGTGGGTTTAGAGGGCCTATTCACATTCCTGCCCCATCTTTAAAAGTGTGACATTGACTTTCACACCCGGTGTCTCTCCTGATACAACAACCATCCAGAGTGCCCCATGGTCTCTTACAGACATACAATACAGATCACACAGTGGTTTCAGGCCACCCTATCACTATTTCTCAATATGAAAATATAGCTTCTTTGTGCCCAATCCATCCAGACTCTCAAACTAAAGAAATCTACAGCTACTTCTATAAACATCTCACATAATATCTTACCCTGAGTTCCCCTGGGCACAGATCCATCTCCCTGGTCCCGCCCCATCTTCCCACTCCTGGCCTGATTACCTCTAGAAAAGAGAAGGAAGCTAGTATTCCCTGTGCAGGTAAATGTCCATCTGCCTTTTCTTCCAGCCACCTGCCAGAGTCACCTGCATCCACACATTAGCCATCGCCCACTCTGGGCAGCTTGTGGAGGTCCTGACCAGACCCACAGGAGAGTTTTCCAGGCTTAGCCAAAGTAACTCTTCTTCGTTTTGGAAGACTTCCAGTTGCTCCTCTCCTTCCCACCCTCAAAACTCTAAAACTGCCCAACTTTCAATATGCGGAGATCAACAAAGGGAAAAGGTAATGAATTAGAGATATTGAGAAATTAAATTATTTTCCTTTTAAACTTCAAGAACAAGCTTGGACAGAAATAACTTTTAAATTCCTATAATCAGTGGGCAAATGCCTAGAGATTAGCCTAGTTAAGAGTTGCTGTTGTTTAGTCCCTAAGTCGTGTCTCACTCTTTGTGACCCCATGGACTGCAGCCTGCCAGGTTCCTCTATCCATGGGACTCTCCAGCAAGAATCCTGGAGTGGGTTGTCGTTTCCTTCTCTGGGGGCTCTTCCCAGCCCAGGGATTGAACTCCCATCTCCTGCATTGCAGGTGGATTATTTTCTGCTGAGCCACCTGCGAAGTCCCCTCGTTAAGAGAGCAGACCTTAACAAATTAAAAAATCAGAAGAAAAAAATATTTGTAACTATGCATGGTGGGGGTGTTGACTAGACTTTCATAATATATACAAACATTGAATCATTATGTTGTACCCCTACAACTAATATAATGTTACATGCTAATCATATCTCAATTTTTAAAAATTAGCGTGATTAAGGATGAGCCTACAATAGCAAAAAGGTTAACCAAATTGAAGATTCTTCTCAAAATTCAATCTGGATAAACTTGGTTCAGATTATAAGCAGTGAAGTATCGCTGCTTTCAAACAAAGCACTGTAACACTGTAAACATTCTCAGCACTGTAAACAGTGATGAGAGAAAAACCCTGGCCCTTTGATTTCTCAAAATGTGTATTTAGGCCAGCTAAGAAACAGTTCCTGGCTCCTATAGACTTGAACAAACTCTAGTACATCTGTAAAGAGAAGAAACAAAACACTAGTTGTTCAGAGGTCCTAACAGAATCCTTCAGTTACATCTCCATTTATTGGTTCCATACAGTTTTCTTGTAGAGATAAGAATGTAAAAATGATTTGAAGATATAAAACGTGTACTATCAGCCTTCATAATTGGAGTCTTCTGGATAGTCACTACTTCTCAGGATACAACCAGGGTAAAATTAAAATTTCTGAAGTGTCAACTGATTTTAAGGAGATGAAACATTTAACAAAATGAAACTTTAAAGCCTGAATTCTGGAATGGTGTGGGAAAATTACATCAACTTTCAATTTCCTCTCCAAATGTGAATAGCCCTAAAAAAGAGATGTACTCCCTTTTCTGGAAAACTTGTTCTAGAAATCCCTACTGTTTTATTGTTACTTTCACTTACAAATGACTGAGGACACTGGGTTTTTAAGAAACTCATTTCTTCCACTTTTCTCATGTCCTTTCTACCTACCTGTTAGAAGAAAAACAAAACAAAAACACTCCACTAATTTTCCAGTATCTCGGGCTTTTTCCAGTTGACCTTGGATGGCTAATCATGGAATCAGATCTGCAGGCAGATTATTCATTTCCTATTCTTTTCCAGTTTACGTGATTTATGAACATTTCTCAAGAACATAACAAACAGTAAAATAACTCTTCTGTGGAATCCCTTGAAGACATTTACATAAACAATCGAATTATATGACTACTTTGGGATATTGAAGAAAGTCCTTCAAAAGTGAAATGGAAAATAAATATTTAGGAGAACAATTTGAAGCCCTTAGCTATGTAAGATGGCCATTTTGTGCACATGCTTACACCTAGTCTCTAATGGAGAGTTTTAGCCACGTGGAATTCCCCAAAATGAATACACACACAGAGAGAGCACTGGAAAAATTCTATATTTAAAAATTAGAATTTCATTTATTTGCAAGTATATTCTCATTTTACAGATATTCCAAAAAATGTTTCATTTTATGAATCGTAGATATGTAGCACACTGAAAAACACATAAGAATTCAGTTTCACAGATTTCCTACTAAATATCTATTTTATGAGCCTGAGCGCAGGCTTCAAAATAATATGAACTCACATACATTTCAACTGTACTGAACTCAGAGCTAAGTGGTGAAGAGGGAACATTTAGAAGGGATGATCTTTCAGGGAAGGATTTATAAGCACAATCAAACAGCGTTTCCTCCACATGACAAGAAGGAGAGTTTCCAGTCCCTCCATCTCTGGATGATTACTTGCAAAACTCTGTATGAGCAGTCCATCTGACCTTCCTGATGCGAGGATGACTCAGAGATTCACAGAAGTCATCTCTAGAGCTGCAGAAGGAGTGCCCACAAGCGGGCCAGTTCCCCTGTTACTTATTCTCTGAATTTCCCTCATTTCCTTTAGTTTATTCATTCAACAAATATTTATTAAATCTTATGTGCCAGGCTATTGTAGGCCCCAAAGATACACTGAAGACCAAAGCCAGACATCTTCTCTGGCCTTATGGAGCAGCTAATAAAGTAGGGGAGGTGACGAGGAGCAAGGAAAGCAGTTTATATTCTCTGAATTTCCCTCATTTCCTTTAGTTTATTCATTCAACAAATATTTATTAAATCTTATGTGCCAGGCTATTGTAGGCCCCAAAGATACACTGAAGACCAAAGCCAGACATCTTCTCTGGCCTTATGGAGCAGCTAATAAAGTAGGGGAGGTGACGAGGAGCAAGGAAAGCAGTTTATAAGGTAACTTGATCCAGACAAGGATTTAGGGAAGGCTCTCCTGGGATCTGAAGGATAATGCAGGGTTAAGTAGTGTAATGGGAACTTCCTGCCCTGGGTACCACAACTGCAAAAGCTCTGTGGGAGGATGGAGCAGGGCAAAATCAAGACCAGTTGGCCAGAGTCAGGACATCAAAGTAAGGAGTGATGTAGAAGCAGGAGAGGCAGACAGAGCTGGTCTTGCCAGGGCCCCTCCCTCTGTGTTGATGGACCTCTGAGAGTCACAGGAAGCCACAGAGGGGTATTGGCAGGCTGGGGAAGCCATGGGGGAAGGGAGGCTTTAACTGATTTACACTGTGAAAAATTCACCCTGGCAGCAGAGTGGAGAACATTTGGCATGGAATCTGAATGGATATAGTAAAATAGTTAGAAGACTAGACAGCAGCCTGGGGGAAAGAATATTGTGGTTTATATCATGATGTCAGTAATAGAGCTGGGCAGAAGTCATAACACTCCCAGAAGTATTTAGGATGTAAAATCCACAAGAATGTGTGTAAATTTTGTTAGAGATGATTTTCAAACATGAACTGAACTCTGGCCAATATATGGAGAAGAAAACTGCAGTACCTCAACATCACTGTAATGATAAGAATTAGGAGCCAGGATCCTGCATTCAATTTGATATCATTTTTCCCTTTCCAGGAGGGAAATGGATTAAGAAGGGAGAAGATGGGGTGGGAGGGAGAATTATTCTTGCCTGTGAATCTATAAAGTACCTTGGCTTAAAATCCTATTATCAGAAAAGCCAGCAATTGCGACAACATCCCCTTATTCTGCAGATTTCAAAAATCAGAGCTCCAGATGATACATACAGTGAAGACAGGCTCTACTGATGGAAAGGACAATGATAATGAAACTTTTCATACTATCAAGATCATCAGTATTAGAAAGGAATTACCATTTATTGAGAGCCTTGTAGCAGGCAGTGGAACAGGAATGTTTAATCCTTACAAAAAGATTAGAAAGAAATAGATGAGCTCAGAGATATTGAATCACAATCTGTCCTGGTAAAGGTTTGAAACAACCTCCTTCCATGTTCACTAAGTTGCTCAGAACTTGATGATTCCTTTCACAATTTCAGCTCTAATATTCTTCTTGCTTCTTTGAGTAGAGAAATCCATTCACTCCTGAATAGATTTTGATCTCTTGGAATTTCTGGGTACTCTCCAAGCACTGAATCTGGGACAACATGTCAGCACTTTCTCCCACTCTGGCCCTCAATACACTTTCAAATTTGATCATAGTTTACAGTCAAAAGAGTGTCTATGAAATTTTCATTAATATGTAAAAAAGAGAGAGAGAGTTACAAGAGATAAAAAGAAATGAATATGTGTCTTAAAATGTGAAATTAACATGATCCCTAAAGCCCTTAGTCCTTAATTTAGAATTGGGTTGGTCCAGATGATCTTTCATACCCATATTTTTGGGTTTCCCAGGTGGCTCAATGGTAAAGAATCTGCCTGCAATGCAGGAGACGCAGGAGACAAGAGTTCAGTCCTTGTGTCAGGAAGATCCCCTGGAGGAGGGGATGGCAAGCCACTCCAGTATTCTTGCCTGGAGAATCCCGTGGACAGAGGAGCCTAGCGGGCTACAGTCCATGGGGTCGCAGATAGTCGGACATGACAGAGCACGCACACAGGCACACATATTTTTATGCCCAGACTCACCAAAACCTCAAATAGAGTCATATGTACGTGGTATGCTCATAAGTGATAAAATTAAGATGGTAAAAAAAAATTAGATAATTTCAAAAACATGACAGTGGCTCATTCTTGATTCACAAGTTGACTAAACTCTATCTCAACACTAAAAAATTTTAATTGCTTTTTTAAAGAAGAATGAACACTATGACAATGACAGGTTAAGTTCCCGAGAAGCAGAATCTGAGATAGGAATTCAAATGCAAGCCTTAGTAGCCTACACTCACAGAAGCTGGGGACCAGGGACGTCAGCCCACAGAGGGACCTGGGCAGGGAACCCACAGCCTGCACTGCTGCTGCTGCTGCTGCTGCTAAGTCACTTCAGTCGTGTCCGACTCTGTGTGACCCCATAGACGACAGCTCACCAGGCTCCCCCATCCCTGGGATTCTCCAGGCAAGAATACTGGAGTGGGTTGCCATTTCCTTCTCCAATGCATGAAAGAGAAAAGTGAAAGTGAAGTCGCTCAGTCTGTCCGACTGTTAGCGACCCCATGGACTGCAGCCCACCAGGCTACTCCGTCCATTGGATTTTCCAGGCAAGAGTACTGGGGTGGAGTGCCATTGCCTTCCCCGCGGCCTGCACTACAGGCCATTTTTGCAACGTGAGCTTGCTTGCTTCTAGAATTTCTCTGCATGTGGAATGCCCATGAGGTTATCAAGCTCCTCTCCCTTTATGAGGAGGAAACTGAACTTCAGAGAAGTGGAATCAGTCCTACAAAGCTAGAGAATCAATTAGCAGGACTGGAAATTTAAGCCAAATCTTCTAACTTCAACCTCCATTTATTCAAGCTGACAACCTGAAAACTTTCTCAGCATAAAAAACCTAGAAATGTTGGATAAAACATAATAAACATTTTACAAGCTTGGTTGAGCTCAGGGAGAGAACAGGATCTGTCCAGGGGCCAGAAGGAAAGAGGAGACTGGTACTGCTGCTGAGGCAGCCCACAAGGGTGAGGAGGGACCCAGGAGTGTGGACGTTAATGACCACAAAGGGTCAGAGTTTGATCTTGGACCCCAAAGTGAGGTAGAGTAAGAACAGAACGCCATGTAAAGCTGAGAACTTCACAGGCTACAGTGAAAGGACAAGCCAGAAAGAAAGTCTACCCCCAGTGAATTCTCAGAGAATTCTCATTGTGGGTAGGTTGTTTCAAGGATGATTGTTTCAGTGTGGGGAATGAAAAAAAGGAAACGTCTCCCTGAGCATTACTGGAAACTGATTTTCATTTGGCTTTTTAAACCAAATCCACACGAGGGTGAGTCTAGGAATCCCTGGAATAAGAGATTGGTCCCAGGTCAGAAATAGCCTGGAGCACCAGTCAGCAGTAAATGTAACATGCTTGCGTGTTCAGCCACACAGTTGTGTCCGACTCTTTATGACCCCATGGACTGTAGCCCACCAGACTCCTCTGCCCATGGGATTTCCCAGGCAAGAATACTGGAGTGAGTTGCCCATTTCCTCCTCCAGGAGCTCTTCTTGACCCAGGGATCGAACCCACATCTCCTGCGCTGGCAGGTGGAGTCTTTACCACTGCACCACCTCAGACACCTATAAACATAACACTTCTCTATACAGAAATAGCCTTAGCCCGACCCCACACAATCCCACAGATACAGTGCTCTGAAAATGACCCCACAAATCAAAACTACAAACTATCCAAGCAGGGAGCAATCTCCCAAGACTAGACACACATTACTACTCTCGTCAGTAGACACAAAAACAGCAAAACTAGATCCTCACGCTTTCAAATGCAAATGTTCTTCCTATCATTCGACTTCCCAAAGACCAAGTTGTCAAGACAGCTTCACTCTAGAAACACACTATTCATGGAAATGCAAGCCATGCACTACTATTCTTATTAATTCAAAAGATCTGTTCAGTTATTCAAAACAATTTCTCCTTGAATTGAGTGTTAAGGAAAAAGTGGACATAGCCTTCTCCTTCTTAAAAACAGAAGGACTCACGGATCTCTTTAATTTAAATATAGGCCTAGCTGGAGCAAAGCAGGTAGAACAGTCTTCTTGAATTCCCTTAGAGTCTTAGGCCTCTGGGAGGACTCCTCTAGAGCCACGCATCTTAATCAGCTGTCCAAAGGAAAATTTAATCTACAAATGTTATGCAATCATTGGCTATGAGCAAAAAAGAGGGTGGGTAAGGAGGCTGCACTGTTTACCAACCAAAACAGTAACTACACTAGAAAAAAACCCAACTCTTTTGTATTTGGCAGCATCACTCATTGTGAATCAGAGATGATACAAATAGCCTTTGAAGAAATCCAAAGTGATCTGTTGTAAATAAATACATAATCATTCCTCATTACCGTTAATGCAGGCCACAGACAATAGCCCAAGCCTCATACCATGAGGCAAGGACTCTTTCCATATCACATTCAAAGCCAGATCCTTAAATAAATCGAGGAAAAGGAGTTTTTTTCTCTGCATAAAATTATTATTTGACTGAAGTTCAACGTTTTGTTCTAATTAAGGGCAAAGAATGGAAGAGGATGAAAGCTGAAGTAAAAATGTAGATTCAGGGAAGACAGGGAACTGTGTTCGGTAAGTTACAGATATTTTATCACTTGAGTACTCACAAAATCCTTATGAGGCCGGCTTCTGAGCCGACTGACAAGTGAAAGATCCCGGGCTCAGTGAGGGTCAGTAATCGCCCATGGCCACAGGGCCACTAAGTGGCAGAGCCTCTGCTGGGACTTCCTGCCTCTAAAGTCCAGAATTTCCATTAACCTCTACTCATAAAGTCCATCCAAATCAAAAGTTTATGAAGGATCTTCCTCTTTGGGGTTCAGAAAGTTCTGGTATTCCTCCTGGGGTTTTGAGTATTTAGAAGGAATGGATTCTATTTGTTTTTCTGACTTGCTAAGATAGAGAAACAAACAAAATCCATTCATTCTAAAAATAGCCACTGCTCTCTCACCTTGGCTCTGAGACAAGCTCAAAGCTAAGTTGTGTAGCAGAGACGTACCCCCAGTCCACATTCAATCCACCACGCCCACAGATTCTAACTCTCTAATATCCCGTTCTGTTCTTCACCAGCCTGCCTGGGTCCAGGCTGTTTCCTTCTCTCATCTGAATCACTCCTATATCTGCTCCTAGTCTCTGCATCAGGCTCTTTCACACCATTCCCCACCTTGGGCTCATGGTGAACACTCCAAAACTCAAATCTGACCTTGTTGCCCACCCACGTAATATAATTTGCCACCTTTCCGGGTGATGGCAAACTCCTAACTTCTCAAAGGAGTACACTGGTGTGCTCCATTATGAACTGCATACTTATCTGCCTCATCTAATCACTTGCCACCATTCCTACCCTCCCTAACACATCTCCTTACCCACTAAGCTCTGGACATGCTGAGTGATGGACAGTCCTCAAAGATCATCACACTGGCCTTCACGCGCATGTTCCTTTAGGCTTCCTTCCCTCCTTCACCTGAGCAACCCCTCCTCATCCTTCAAAACTCAATGTAAGTACCAACTCTTCTGGGAAGGCCTCACTGCTTACTCCTTCCACAAATCCCCACTGCTCTTCAGTGCTCCCACAGCATCCTATGAGTACAATTTCCAACATATATTTTATCACCCTGTACTCTGAGCATTCATTTATCCCCCTGCCTTCCCTTTGAGGCAGGGGTTGTTTCTTTTTAGATATTGTATTCTCAATACATGTCAAAAGGCCTAGCACATACTAGGTGTTCAATAAAAGTTTCTTGAATAAATGAAATAAAATATTGGGAAAGTTTTTTCACATAATTCTTTGTTTTTTCACCATACTAACTTTTGGATTAATTTGTGAGGACTAAAATAAAGCAATTTATAAGATAGTGCCTTTTCAGTTCAGTTCAGTCACTCAGTCATGTCCGACTCTTTTCGAACCCATGGACTGCAGCACGCCAGGCTTCCCTGTCCATCATCAATTGCCAGAGCTTGCTCAAACTCATGTCCATCAAGTCGGTGATGCCATCCAACCATCTCATCCTCTGTCGTCCCCTTCTCCCGCTTTCAGTCTTTCCCAGCATCAGGTTATTTTCCAGTGAGTTAGTTCTTCACATCAGGTGGCCAAACGATTGGAGTTTCAGCTTCAACATCAGTCCTTCTAATGAATATTCAGGACTGACTGCTTTTAGGACTGACTGGTTTGATCTCCTTGCAGTCCAAGGGACTCTCAAGAGTCTTCTCCAACACCGCAGTTCAAAAGCGTCAATTCTTTGGTGCTCAGCTTTCTTTATAGTCCAACTCTCACATCCATACACGGCTACTAGAAAAACCATAGCTTTGACTAGATGGACTTTTGTCAGCAAAGTAATGTCTCTTTTTAATATGCTGTCTAGCTTTTCTTTCAAGGAGCAAGCATCTTTTAATTTCATGGCTGCAGTCACCATTTACAATGATTTTGAAGCCCCCAAAATAATCTCTCACTGTTTCCATTGTTTCTCCATCTATTTGCCATGAAGTGATGGGACCAGATGCCATGATCTTAGTATTCTGAATGCTGAGTTTTAAGTCAGCTTTTTCACTCTCCTCTTTCACTTTCATCAAAAGGCTCTTTAGTTCTTCACTTTCTGCCATAACGGTGGTATAATCTGCATATCTGAGGTTATTGATATTTTTCCTGGCAATCTTGATTCTAGTTCAGGCTTCATTACAGCCTGGCATCTCGTATGATGTACTCTGCATAGTAGTTAAATAAGCAGGGTGACGATATACACCCTTCACGTACTCCTTTCCCAATTTGAAAACAGTCTGTTGTTCCATGTCCAGTTCTAACTGTTGCTTCTTGACCTGCATACAGATTTCTCAAGAGGCAGGTCAGGTAGTCTGGAATTCCCATCTCTTTAAGAATTTTCCACAGTTTGTTGTGATCTACACAGTCAAAGACTTTGGCATACTCAATAAAACAGAAGTAGATGTTTCTCTGGAACTCTCTTGCTTTTTCGATGATCCAACGGATATTGGCAATTTGATCTCTGGTTCCTCTGCCCTTTCTAAATCCCGCCTGAACATCTGGAAGTTCACAGGTTTTAACCTCTCTTAAATTATTACAGATAAAGGAGCAATACTGTGTGGTTAAAGGAACCTGTACTTTGGAGGCAAGTGTCCCTGGGTTTCACTTTGAGGCCCAGGAGCACATGATTTAACCTTAGTATGCCTCACTCTCTCTTTTCTGCTCTTAAACTATTTTGACTTGATTTACAAAGCTTCAATTTATAGACAGTTATCAAGAAAAGTTTGTGTTTTCAAAAAAAAATGAATTAGTCTAACAAAACAAAAATAGATTTTCATATACAGAGAACAGACTAGTGGTTACAAGTGGGAAGAGGGGAAGGCAGAGAGGCAGGATAAGGGTATGGGATTAAGAGATACAAACTACCATGGATAAAATAAACAAACTATAAGAATATACAGCCAGTATTTTATATCAACTTTAAATGGAGTATAATCTATAAAAATACTGATTCACTATGTTGTACACCTAAAACTAATATAGTATTGTAAATCAACTGTACTTCAACAACAACAAAAATAACAGGTCAAACCACAAGGATAAATAAAAGTGGCAAGGAGCCACAGCAATAAAATTTGGGGTGGAAAAAAAGAAATGTGTGTGTTTTTAAAGCAAAAACCCTACCTCCCTTCTCCACATGTGGATGCATGTGCTGAAGTAAACAGCAAAGTCCACGTGGATCCTTACCTCAAACCTCATCCTGAATAAGGATTCAAAATCACCTTTCCCTTTCCTGGGCTGTGAAAGTTACAAGGGGAGCACTCGGCCCACGCATCTCTGTGGGTTAGCTTTAGGGTTGGGTTAGGGTTAATGAGATCGTTTCCTATGCTGCTCTGCCTTGTTTGCTGATTAAACCACAGTTCGTTTAGGCCTAAACAAGATTAGCTGAACCATAAATATTTTCCTGGTGATACTATATGCAGGTGCAGTTAAGTGCCAGCCTTTTGTTTTGCTTATAATAAACTACCTCTGAAAGTAAAACACAGTGAATGGCTACAGATCACGTTAACCAGCCCACAATGAATGGGTAGAATGAGTGAATCAATATTATTACATAAACACTTATCCCACCTGACATAACAGTTATACAGATCAAGCCCGTGGCATGGTTTTATAGCTCCATTAGAATGCTAAAATACATAATCTGAGCAAAGAAGGAATATTTTAGAGCAAAGCCAAACACAGATTACAGACCTACCGAGATCCCTCCCACTATTCCCCAACCCCACCTGAAGAAACTATTCCACCTATGGGTAAATTATTTTTTTAATATCTGGGTAAAATATAGCAGGTGTTGTGATGAATCTTTTTCATGTATGGTAAAGAAAAGAACTTCTTAAACCAAACTACGGACTTTTGTTGTTGTTGTTACTATTTAGTTGCTAAGTCATGTTCTACTTTTTTTGACCCCGTGGGTTGTAGCCCACCAGGCTCCTCTGTCCATGGGATTTTCTAGGCAAGGTTACCATTTCCTTCTCCATAGAGTTTTGAGCCCTGCCTAAAACCTAACCTTTAAGAAAACATGTCCACATTGAGACCAAGAAGTCCAATGAAGAGGCACTTTGTGTCACAAATCAGAAGGACACCCACGCCCTGTGTGCGCTCCTGAGCAAGGCACCCTTCAAAGTCAGCCAGCAAGGAAGTCTCACTGCCTCGTCCGTGAGCTCGCAACGAAGGTACACCATTTATACCGGGAGCCAGCAACATCCTCTTATCATTAGCACTCCCCCACTTGGCTCACACCTCCAACCCAGCCCAGACACTCAAATATTTCCTATGGCACCTTCACAACAATTTGAGATTTCTTTTTTCCCTTAAAAAAAAAGTATTAAAATCTGCATTACAAAAAATTAGAGAAATGATTCGTTGCAATTTGACCAGAAACAGAAGTCAAAAAATTCCCGATGCACTACACTCTGCATCAATATCAACAACCAGTGCCCTGTAATACTTAAAAGCAAGAGGAGTCAGTATTTAGGAAGACTGACAGCTTTTCCTAAAGATGTGGAAAGGACCAGGCAGCCTGCAAAGAGAACTGTGGGTCTGAGCACTCAGGGACAAGCCCAGAAGGAAGCTTATAAAGGACCAAGGATGCCCATGGCAATGAGGAGAAAATGGTAAAAACAAATGGAATAAGGGCCCCTGATCGCCACGCTTTATTAATTCTTCCAGATATTCACGGGCCTCAAACGAAACCCTTTCCACACAAAGTTTCTGTGAATTCATCAGATGCTCTGAACACAGCACCAGCAGCCAGTTCTTTCTGGGTCCAGCCAGAGCCGGGTAATGTTTTGGCTCTGCATCCAGAGCAATCATTCTATGAACTGAATCTTCAGCCACTGGGTCTTGCTGGCCTCCCAGCAGTTTATCAGTATTTCTGCTTAGAAGTGGGGGAACATTGGCTTTGAAAAAGTGTCATCTGTACGATCATCAAATCTTTGGCTCCTAATACAAGACTGACAATAACTTATAAGAGGATTCTGTACCTCTGGCCATACCACTCCAGAATTTTTTAACTCAAAAAAAAAAAAAAAAAAGCAACTTTCTTTGCTGTATGACTCAGGGAACTCAACCTGGGTTTTAGTAACAACCTAGAGGGGTGGAATCGGGAAGGAGGTGGGAGGGATGTTCAAGTGGGAGGGAACATGGATAAACCTATGGCTGATTCAAGTTGATGTTTGGTAAAAATAAACACAATCCTATAAAGCAATTATCCTTCGAATAAAAACAAATAACTTTTAGAAAGAAAAAAAAAAGCAATTTCCTTATATGTAAAATTTTGTCAAAGGGGATGGAAGAGTATGATACTCTTGCAATTCAAATAATACAGCTATTAGAATAAAAACTTTGTCACCTGTTATTCAAGCACAAGATATATAAGAAACTAAAGCTATTCAGAGTCAAGAGAAGATTCTAAAAAATGTAGACAATGACTCAGAGTTTTCTAGAACAGCATTTATTTGATATTCAAAGTATAGTTGCAATCATAATAGACGTGAAATTATTTCCATTAAGACAACATCAAACAAACCATTTGATGGTTGTTTGTAATTAATCATTATTACAGTTGATACTATAATAAACATATCTGTAGCTAGATCTGTAACCACATCTACAATTATTTCCTTAAGATAAATTCCCTAAAGGATATCTGGATCAAAGGGTATACAAAAATTTACCCCCAGGAAGTAGTTTTGTGAATTTACTTTCCCAACAGCTGTGTTTAAGTGTTCCTACTTGGATGACATTAATTTTTGAATTAAGAGCTAGTTAAAGCAAAAGACAGTTAAAGCAATGCTGCATCAAATACTAGATTTTTCCCCCCTCACCTATTTTAACAATAGATCTCAAAAAATGTAGAAAGAAATTAAGCCATAGAATTTCCCACAAAACTGAAAACACCAGCTACACAAGACTTAAATAAGTCTTAGTCTCAAGCATGAGCTCAGGCAGTTTTGGACAGTAACGGAGTCACAGGCTGACAGCAGAAAAGGGACAGACGGGAGGCAGCTGACATCCAGATGGCCTCACTCAGTCCCTTTTGGAGGGTTTTCCAAAGCTGTCTTGATCCTTCAATCAGAACCGGTGGGGAGACCAAGCAGTTTCCACACTCCAGGCCCAGGGGACTCCTGAGCCTTGTTGGACACAGAAGCCCAGGTCCTGTAGTTAGCAGGAAGGCCTGCGAGCCATCACCGCCAGCACCGGATCAGCTCTGGGCTGAGTGACAGTCTCTGGCTTTTTTCAGTTTAAGAAACTCAATACAACTTGAATCATTTTGGTCTGCAGAGTGCCCAGGTGCAGTAACTGAAGCAGAGAAATATTTTTTAAATCCCACTAAGAGAAAACAGATTATTCTCCAGTTCATCTTCTGCAATTAATCCCAATGTCCTGAAATTTTACAGTATTTGAATGGTGTGGAGGAGAGCCTGCATCTTCTCTTTTGAGCCACGTGGTGANAGTCAAAGGCTTTGGCGTAGTCAATAAAGCAGAAGTAGATGTTTACTGGAACTATCTTGCTTTTTTGATGATCTAGCGGATGTTGGCAATTTGATCTCTGGTTCCTCTGCCTTTTCTAAAACCAGCTTGAACATCTGGAAGTTCTCTGCTCATGTACTGTTGAACCTCACTTTGAGAATTTTGAGCATTATTTTACTAGCATGTGAGATGAGTGCAACTGTGCAGTAGTTTGAGCATTCTTTGGCATTGCTTTTCTTTGGAATTGGAATGAAAACTGACCTTTTCCAGCCCTGTGGCCACTGCTTAGTTTTCCAAATTTGTTGGCATATTGAGTGCAGCACTTTCACAGCATCATCTTTCAGGATTTGAAATAGCTCAACTGGAATTCCATCACCTCCACTAGCTTTGTTTGTAGTGATGATTCCAAGGCTCACTTGATTTTGCATTCCAGGATGTCTGGCTCTAGGAGAGTGATCACACCATTGTGGTTATCTGGGTCATGAGGATCTTTTTTTTGTATAGTTCTTCTGTGTATTCTTTCCACCTCTTCTTAATATTTTCTGCTTCTCTTAGGTCCGTACCATTTCTGTCCTTTATTGCGCCCATCTTTGCATGAAATGTTCCCTTGGTATCTCTAATTTTCTTGAAGTGATCTCTAGTTTTTCCCTTTCTTTTGTTTTCCTCTACTTCTTTCCATTGATCACTGAGGAAGACTTTCTTATCTCTCCTTGTTATTCCTTAGAACAATGCATTTAAATGGGTATATCTTTCCTTTTCTCCTTAGCCTTTAGCTTCTCTTCTTTTCTCAGTTACTTGTAAGACCTCCTCAGACAACCATTTTGCTTTTTTGCATTTCTTTTTCTTGGGGAGGGTCTTGATCACTCCCTCCTATACAATGTCACGTACCTCTGTCCATAGTTCTTCCACCTCTATCAGATCTAATCTCTTGAATCTATTTGTCAATTTCACTGTATAATTGTAAGGGATTTGATTTAGATCATACTTGAATGGTCTAGTGGTTTTCCCTGCTTTCTTCAGTTTAAGTCTGAATTTGACAATAAGGAATTCATGATCTGAGTCACAGTCAGCACTTGCTCTTGTTTTTGAAGACTATATAGATCTACTCCACCTTTGGCTTCAAAGAATATAATCAATCTGATTTCAGTATTGACCATCTGGTGATGTCCATGTGTAGTGTTCTCTTGTGTTGTTGGAAGCATGTGCTTGCTATGACCAGTTCATTCTCCTGGCAAAACTCTTAGGCTTCATTTTNGATCTACTCCACCTTTGGCTTCAAAGAATATAATCAATCTGATTTCAGTATTGACCATCTGGTGATGTCCATGTGTAGTGTTCTCTTGTGTTGTTGGAAGCATGTGCTTGCTATGACCAGTTCATTCTCCTGGCAAAACTCTTAGGCTTCATTTTGAACTCCAAGGCCAAATTTGCTTGTTACTTCAGGTATCTCTTGACTTCCTACTTTTGCATTCCAGCCCCCTATGATGAAAAGGGCATCCTTTTGGGGTGTTAATTCTAGAGGGTGTTGTAGGTATTCATAAAACCCTTCAACTTCAGCTTCTTTAGCACTACTGGTTGGGGAACAGACTTGGATTACTGTAATACTGAATAGCTTGTCTTGGATATGAACAGAGATCATTCTGCTATTTCTGAGATTGCACCCAAGTACTGCATTTCAGACTCTTGTTGTCTATGAGGGCTACTCCATTTCTTCTAAGGAATTCTTGCCACAGTAGTAGATATAATGGTCATCTGAGTTAAATTTGCACGTTCCATTCCATTTTAGTTCACTGATTCCTAAAATGTTGATGTTCACTCTTGCCATCTCTTGTTTGACCACTTCCAATTTACTTTGATTCATGGACCTAATATTCCAGGTTCCTATGCAATATTGTTCTTTACAGCATCAGACTTTCCTTCCATCACCAGTCACATCCACAATTGGGTGTTACTTTTGCTTTGGCTCCGTCTCTTCTTTCTTCCTGGAGTTATTTCTCCACCGTTCTCCAGTAGCATATTGGGCACCTACTGACCTGGGGAGTTCATCTTTCAATGTCCTATCTTTTTGCCTTTTCATACTGTTCATGGGGTTCTCAAGATAATAATACTGAAGTGGTTTGCCATTCCATTCTACATACAGACAGAGTGGCTCCCCAAAGGATAGGAATGAAAATCACAAGCCATCCTGACAGGAATAAAAATGGCTTCCCTTTCCTCAGCAGTAATTTTCTGTGCCACAATGACTGACTTCATTGCTCTAATCCCGTTTCCCTTCTCTTACCCTCACTTCTATTTGGAAGCACCCAGAGTGCACCATAATGTGTCCTTCTATATTTATTTAACTGAAGGAAGTGAAAAGATTCAGAATTACCAGAGGGGTTTAAAAGGAAAGTAGCCTTGGAATCTGACTGAATTTAGCCTCAGTTCAGTTAAAGAACTTCTAGAAGAAGTTCTTTAATTCTAGGAGAATTACCTTTCTATTGAGGTCAAGATAGGAGTCAACCCTATTTGGAAAATCCCCTCTTTTCTATTTTCAAATTATTGATGCAGTTGACGTTTTGACTGGTGATGCAGTGGTGGCAAGGATAGCCTCCACAATCTCATGGTGTCTTTGGCTAAACATTCATGCTTCCCTCCATAAGAATGTCTCCAGTCAGAGAGCAAATCTGTCTGCAAGATCCCATACACATGTGTGACTGTAGTTTGAGGGAAGGGCTCTCATCCACTTGATCTGTCCCTTTCTTGTGCTCCAGATAGGACTAAGGTGGCTTATTAAGACCATAACTCAAGCGTGGGTGAAGGTGAAAGCCGCTCAGTCATGTCTGACTCTTTGTGACCCCCATGGACTGGAATTCTCCAGGCCAGAATACTGGAGTGGGTAGTTTTCCCTTCTCCAGGGGATCTTCCCAACCCAGGGATCAAACCCAGGTCTACCACATTGCAAACGGATTCTTTACCAGGTGAGCTACAAGGGAAACCCAAGAATACTGGAGTGGGTAGCATATCCCTTCTCCANGGAATTCTCCAGGCCAGAATACTGGAGTGGGTAGTTTTCCCTTCTCCAGGGGATCTTCCCAACCCAGGGATCAAACCCAGGTCTACCACATTGCAAACGGATTCTTTACCAGGTGAGCTACAAGGGAAACCCAAGAATACTGGAGTGGGTAGCATATCCCTTCTCCAATGGATCTTCCTAACCCAGGAATAGAACTGGGGTCTCCTGCATTGAAGGCAGATTCTTTACCAACTGAGAAAGTGTGAGTGGTTCAATCTAAATGCTTAGCATAAAGTTGATTCTTAGAGAAGGAGGAAGTGGATACCACAGCCAGAGTTCTTGAGTTTCTGCTCTTTTGGTGCTAGAACCATGAGTCTGAAAGTCCACTTTGACTCTGTCAAGCAGCTTCCACATACTTGGCTTAAACAGACTTCACTCTGTCATTTCCTCATGCTTCTTCATTAGTAATGGAAACCTGCTTACACCCCAAGTGATTGGCTGGTGAACTTCAGCATTCAGAAGTAGAAACTCTTCTGCTTCTGGGGAATCAGATTTCTGGCTGATCTCAGGAGAGGCTAAAGCTAATAGGTTTTTGTTTATTTGTTTTATTTATTTATTTATTGACATATAATTGGTTTACAGCATTGTGCTAGTTTCAGGTGTATAACAAAGTGATTTGACGTAAAAACATTTATAATATATATAGTGATTTGACTATATATATACATATAGTGTCATCACTCATCTAGAGCCAGACATCCTGGAATGTGAAGTCAAGTCAGCCTTAGGAAGCATCACTACAAACAAAGCTAGTGGAGGTGATGGAATTCCAATTGAGGTATTTCAAATCCTAAAAGATGATACTGTGAAAGTGCTGCACTCAATATGACAGAAATTTGGAAAACTCAGCAGTGGCCACAGGACTGGAAAAGGTCCGTTTTCATTCCAATTCCAAAGAAAGGCAATGCCAAAGAACACTCAAACTACCACTCAATTGCACTCATCTCACACGCTAGTAAAGTAATGCTTAAAATTCTCCAAGCCAGGCTTCAGCAATACGTGAACCGTGAACTTCCACATGTTCAAGCTCTATTTAGAAAAGGCAGAGGAACCAGAGATCAAATTGCCAACATCCACTGGATCATTGAAAAAGCAAGAGAGTTCCAGAAAAACATCTATTTCTGCATTATTGACTATGCCAAAGCCTTTGACTGTGTGGATCACAATAAACTGGAAAATTCTAAAAGAGATGGGAATACCAGACCACTTGACCTGCCTCTTGAGAAACCTGTATGTAGGTCAGGAAGATCAGGAAGCAACAGTTAGAATTGGACATGGAATAACAGACTGGTTCCAAATCAGGAAACGAATGTGTCAAGGCTGTATATTGTCACCCTGCTTATTTAACTTATATGCAGAGTACATAATGAGAAACGCTGGGCTGCAGGAAGCACAAGCTGGAATCAAGGTTGCTGGGGGAAATATCAATAACCTCAGATATGCAGATGACACCACTCTTATGGCAGAAAGTGAAAAGAACTAAAGAGCCTCTTGATGAAAGTGAAAGAGGAGAGTGAAAAAGTTGGCTTAAAGCTCAACATTCAGAAAACTAAGATCATGGCATCCAGTCCCATCACTTCATGGCAAATACACAGGGAAAGAATGGCTGACTTTATGTTTTTGGGCTCCAAAATCACAACAGATGTTGACTAGAGCCATGAAATTAAAAGATGCTTACTCCCTGAGAGGAAAGTTATGATCAACTTAGACAACATATTAAAAATCAAAGACATTACTTAGCCAACAAAGGTCCATCTAGTCAAGGCTATGGTATTTCACATAGTCATGTATGGATGTGAGAATTGGACTGTGAAGAAAGCTGAGCACCGAAGAATTGATGCTTTTGAACTGTGGTGTTGGAGATGACTCCTGAGAATCTCTTGGACTGCGAGGAGATCCAACCAGTCAATGGTAAAGGAAACCAGTACTGAATATTCATTGGAAGGACTGATGCTGAAGCTGAAATTCCAATCCTTTGGCCATCTGATTCAAAGAACTGACTCATTGGAAAAGACCCTGATGCTGGGAAAGATTGAAGGCAGGAGGAGAAGGGGATGACAGAAATGACTGGATGGCATCACCGACTCAATGGACATAAGTTTGAGTAAGCTCTGGGAGTTGGTGATGGACAGGGAAGCCTGGCACGCTGCAGTCCATGGGGTCGCAATGCCCAGCCATTGCCAAATGTCTCTGAGGAAATAAAATCACTGCTGTTGAGAACCACTGTCTCGGAGTGAGTCAGAATGCTGGAACTGAAAGAGCATTCAACTGAGCCAGGCTTCAGTCTAGATTCAGCAGTTAGTTGACTGTAGAACCTGGTTAAAGAGGTTCAGTTAGAGCATCTGTTTTTGCTGACTCTGAGGCAGAGATCTACGTGCTTTCAGGCACAACCTATGAGATATAAGGGGAGCAGGACTGGGCAGAGGAAGGTCAACTACAACGCAGGTGCAACTCAATGAGTTAGCCACACGGGGGGCTGGGATGGCTCTTCAGAGCTGCGCCAAACTGAGGCCAGGGGCTCAGGCCTTTACACCCCCATGCCAACAAGGCATTGGATGTGTGCTGCCCCCGAGGAAGACAGGCAGAACCTTGGGCGAGGAGGTTGCCTTCAGCACAGGCCAGGCTGAAGCAGCGACCCGGCTGTGAGCCATCAACAGCCCACATCACTGAGGGGTGGCAGCACTGGGAGGCACACCCCAGCTCCATGACAGTGTCCAAAACACGGGGGAGATTCACCAGGTGTGAACACACACGTGGAGGGGAGTAAGAGTAGGGACCTCAGAATCAGATTAGAGAGCCAGAGACCCCAGTTTCCCATGGGCATGCTGACCTTTGCCCATCTAAATCACTGGTCTCTTTTTCAAACCCTATGATCTCCACCACTGCAGTCGGTCAGATAGTGACGGTAACTCTGTACCACTCACTGTTAGGTACTGGAGATACACAGTGGATATGTGTGCTTAGTCGCTCAATCATGTTAATGTTCGAGTCTTTGTGACCCCCTGGACGGTAGCCTGCCAGGCTCCACTGTCCAGGAAATTTTCCAGGCAAGGATACTGGGGTAGGTTGCCATTTGCTATTCCAGGGGTCTTCCCAAACCAGGGATCCCACCTGCATCTCTTGCACCTCCTGCACTGGCAAGTGGTTTCTTTACCACTGCGCCACGTGGGAATCCCTGTAGATACACAGTAGGAAACAAAATAATCTCTACTCACCAGGGCCCATCATTCCAGCAGAAAGGTACAGCAGGACAACGAGTGAGATTAGCACCGATAAAGTGACCTAAAACATTGCCAAATCTGCCTGGAGAGGCTGCAGCCAAAGGAACAGTGAACGAATCACCATAAGCAGCTAACGTCTGAAATCACTTTAAGGAAAAATGTGACAATAATGTGCATTTATTGTTTCCAGAGAAAGAAAAGTGCTAAAAGAATCGGCTTCTCCAGAGAAAAACAAGGAGCTGAAAATTGAAAAATATCCTGAAATCGTGAGGACTAAGAAAAAATAACGTTTGGTGTTTAGCTCTCATGTGTGAACTTTATTTTATGAATTTTCATATCGAAATATTTTCAGTGTTACATAATCTTCTATTAATTCAATGATCAAAACATTCTTTTTTTTTTTTTTTTTTAAACAGTGCACATGTGTGCGTGATCTGTAAAAGAGATCTAGATCCTTGCTACTCAAATGTATGGTCCAAAAGGGAAGGGAAGGCACGGAGCTCTGAAAAGTGTGAGTTGCTCAGTTGTGTCTGACTAAAGTCTTTAGAGTCTGACCCCATAGACTGTAGTCACCAGGTTCCTCTGTCTAAGGGATTTCCCAGGCAAGAAAACTGGAATGGGTTGCCATTTCCTTCTCCAGGGGATCTTCCTGACGCAGGGATCGAACTTGGATCTCTTGCATTGCAGGCAGATGCTTTACCATCTGAACCACCAGGGTGCACAGTTGGGCTCTGAAGTTCTGCATAAATATGCTGACATTTTTTTCTAATACGTGTGCGTGCATCACCCAATTTTGCTGTGAGGCTTTAGCCCAAACTCCAATGCAACTGAAAATTTCCATGTACTAATCTCTCATGCTAAGTGCCTCCCATCAATAAGGGAAACATATAATCTGTTTCTTATTCAAAAACTGATTCGCTATTTTGGGTGGCGATGTTGATAAAGAAATAACCAAAGAGTGTAAAACTGTAGTGTTTATGCTCCTAGGAAACATTACTTTTGGAAAAACACACCCACACAGCTGTTAGATTCAATAACACTTCATTGATAGTCACCCCGGATATTATTTGCTAAAATTTTCAAGCTGCTAACTCTAAAGGGGAAAAAAATGCATATTCAAACTGAGCAAAAAAAAAACTTTTGTACACATTTTCATTAGAAGAGGAAAACTGTGAAATCATGCAATACAATAAAGTTAATATTGTGCTGTCAAAAAACAAAAGTATGGTCCAATAGTACATTCTTTTAAAAGCAGATTCTAATTCAGTGCATTTGGCATGGGCTTGAGAGTCTGAATTTCTAATAAGCTCATAGGTGAGCTCATGCTGCTGATTTGCAGACTACAAGTTGAGGAGCAAGTTTCTAGATCATTCAGCTCAAATGACTATTAAAGTTCAGGTGAAGAAATAACTGAGCATCTGAAGGACCTAAGCTACTCCATTTTGTTAACAGAAAAACTCCATTTTGTAAGGTTCCAGGAAAAGAGCCTTTGGAAATCCAAGAGCCTTTGGAAATCCCCTGACCTCACCCCACCACCTGCGAACCAATCAAAACCCTTGGCCAGCCCGGGTGGGGGAGGGGGGGTGGATTTGAATCAAGCCCGGGAAGTGGGAACCAATCAGAACCCATGGCAAGCCCGGGAAATGGGAACCAATCAGAACTCAACACCTAACCCTTCACCAGAAGGTAACAAATTAGACATCTCCCAACCCGGAGACTCCCGTTTTTCGAATTTTTCACGCGAAAATACCCTATATAAGCAATGTAACCCAGAGCTCGGGGCCTTCCTATAGCCGCTGTATCGGTGGGAGCCCCAGCTCGAGCTTGGTAATAAAAACTCTCTTGCTTTTGCATCAGATATCGGCTCCCTGGTGGTCATTGGGAGATTTCGCGACTTGGGCATAACACATCCTAGAAAGAATAAGGAATGTGGAAACAATACCACGCCAAGAATCCAGTAGCTTAAATTCTGCTATGTTAGCAGCAAAGTGAACTGTAATTAAAACTTTCAGCAAACCAGAGATATTCCCTCTCATATTCAAACACTGGATCTAAGATTGGCACCATTTGCTGGTAGGCTCAGGTAGTTACACTGACTCTGAATATATTATTTACAATATAAATACCACAAAACAAGACTTGAATAATATTACTCCGTGTGAAAATGGGCTAGCCCTTAACCACAGCACTTCCCTGAACTGAACTGGCATTCACAACTCTTGCCTTCAAATGTCACAGCTTAGCCCTTAAGTGCAAATCATTTTCTTATAGACATCATGTCGATGAGATAGTTACGAAACATTTTTTTAAAAGGAGTAAGAGTTGGTCCTAAAATTAAACAAAGGCTGTTAAGGCTAAAAGGAGTTGAGCTTCTCTTCACAGTTTTATTCTAAGACCTGGCATCATTCAAGAATCTTATCATTTTTTAAAGAGTTCATAAGACATGTTATAAATCAGCATCTTGGATTATATTTTTTATCACAGTCCTCCAGATTGGATGCATCAGACAATTATTATATGAGGATGATGAGTGATCTTTGGGAATGGTCCAATTTTATGGACATGAGCAAAACTTTGTGTAAAGAAAATAGCATAATAACAGCGTTTTAAAAAGAAAATCCTAATGTATCTTAGTTGGGCTGCCCTTATAGCTCAGTTAGTAAAGAATCTGCCTGCAATGCAGGAGATCTAGGTTCAATTACTGGGTCGGGAAGATACCCTGGAGAAGGAAATGGCAACCAACTCCAGTATTCTTGCCTGGAGAATCCCATGAACGGAGGAGCCCGGCAGGCTACAGTCCATGAGGCTGCAAGAGTTGGACATGACTTAGCGACCAAACCACCACCACCAATGTATTTTAGTTATCTTTTCATATAATAGCTCTTCTTCAAAGTGACTCATAGCTCTATTATTTAGACAGTCACTGACATTTGTTTGGATTAATTAATAAAACAATACATATACATATGTGTATTTTAGTTTAAACATCTATTATTAAAACTTAACTAAAACTCAAGAAGGTTAAACTATTAAAATATGACCTAATGAGAAGAAATTACTCAAAAAGATTTACCATGTAATGTTAGCTATTTTGATTTTAATTTTTAATAGCATTAGTGAAAGTGAAGTCACTCAGTCTTGTCCGACTCTTTGCGACCCTGTGGACTGTAGCCCACCAGGCTCCTCAATCCATGGAATTTTCTAGGCAAGAATATTGGAGTGGTTATAAACTATTAAAATATGACCTAATGAGAAGAAATTACTCAAAAAGATTTACCATGTAATGTTAGCTATTTTGATTTTAATTTTTAATAGCATTAGTGAAAGTGAAGTCACTCAGTCTTGTCCGACTCTTTGCGACCCTGTGGACTGTAGCCCACCAGGCTCCTCAATCCATGGAATTTTCTAGGCAAGAATATTGGAGTGGTTGCCATTTCCTTCTCCAGGGATCTTCCCGACCCAGGGATTGAAGCCAGGTCTCCAGCATTTCAGGCAGACGCTTTACCATCTGAGCCACCTCACTACTTAAATTACCAAGATTTGTGATGGCAGAACCTATCTAAGCAAAAAAAATCTTAAGATTGGGTTCTAGACGTATTATGGAAAAAACTGGCTTTTTTTTTTTTGTCTGAATAGTGCAAAATAAAATAATTCTTATTGAATTCTATTTTCCAAAAATTCTCAGGAAAAGAGAATTCTATAATTCTACTTTCATACATCCCACATCAGTTCCTCAATTCATATATATATATTTTTAATACTCAGTGATAGAGAATAAGTAATGAGTGTTTTATAAACTACTGCTAAAAAAGTGTATGATTTGGGACATCCAGTTAGAGTCAGTTATCTTCCTGTATTTTTCTACAACCCTTTCCAGTGTTTGTGTGCTGGTCATGAGATATACAGCAGTATCTGGAATTCTCATCCAAAGGATTAATTATGTTCAATACCGTTTTGATATTAAGGATATTTTATTGTAATTCTTTTAACTACAAATATATTTACAATACCTCTATTATCCAGAATATTCAAATAATAAGAATTCCATGTTCTTTGACCTTTCTGAATAAATTTAAGTTTATTGGTCATTTTAATGATATAGAATTTCAATAAAGACAAATGAGTATAAGACTTAAATCTTTGAAAAATTATTTTCATGTACACTGCTTTACTAAATCCCCATAATATCCTCACTTTTAGATTCAACGGGTCCCTTAAAGAGATCATACAGTTCTCGAATCACCTAGCTAGTGGGTAGTAAAATCAAGATTTAAACTAGATCTTCACTGTTCTTCTCAAGATGTACTTCCTGTCTGAGATAACATAAAGGGAAGTGTGACACAGACTATAAAAGATAAAGGTCTAAGTCTTCTAAACGTTGTTGTTTAGTTGCTAAGTCATATCTGACTCAGAATAACCCCTTGGTCCCTCAGACTGTAGCCTGCCAGGTTCTTCTGCCCATGGGATTTTCCAGGCAAGAATACTGGAATTTCCTCCTCCAGGGGGTCTCATCAACCGAAGGATCAAACCTGTGTCTCCTGCACTGGCAGGCAGATTCTTTACCACTGAGCCACCTGGGAAGCCCGTCTTCTTAATGCCTGAATGCATGCGTGCTCTTCACAGCTAAATAGTCCAAGGCCATGTTCTGCTGTGTCTTCCTCACTTCATGTCCACTGCCAAGATATTTTAAGGTGACTTTGGATAAAGCACAACTTGCTAGTACCACAGTCTGTTGATTCTCCCTGACTTGAGGCACTATCATTTNCGTCTTCTTAATGCCTGAATGCATGCGTGCTCTTCACAGCTAAATAGTCCAAGGCCATGTTCTGCTGTGTCTTCCTCACTTCATGTCCACTGCCAAGATATTTTAAGGTGACTTTGGATAAAGCACAACTTGCTAGTACCACAGTCTGTTGATTCTCCCTGACTTGAGGCACTATCATTTTCCATTCATTCATTCAACATATATTTACTGGGCTTCTACTATACAGCAAGCACTGTGTTTTGAGTTTTTCCAGTGGTTCGGTGGCTATACACACAATATAAACAGTCAATATCTATACACTCTCTCACTTGCTCTTCTTTCCAAAGGCATACCTGATTGCAACTAAGTCTATGATCTTCTGACTAATCTGGATACAAACTAAGCTAGGATTTGCTAGACATGGCTCTGCATTTTGGGGGTCAGCACCTAATATGGGACACAGATCACTCACTAGTGGAATCTGAGCAGATTTTAGATGATATGTGGGTGGGCAAACATTACCTAGACTTTAAATAGGGAAGATGTTATTGTTTTTACAATTCTCTTTCAACTTTTCTGATGGCACAAGAAAGGCACAGTTTGGGGCTAGAATAAGTAACATCTCCAGCGGATAGTCTCCTTGTTAGCAGAAAGACAGGTTCAGGCTCAGAACCTTGTACAGGTAACTAAGTGTATCTAGTTAAAATCAGAATCTTTTCATTGCATTATTTTTAGTGTTACTGTTGTGTTTTTTTTTTCCCCACAGCAAGTCGAACTGGTTGTTATATTTCCACATAGAATGTGAGATAAAGTTTCTTTTACAAATTATTTACATATAGAAGTCAGTCCTTGATGGTGGGTGGGGGTACTTGATGTCACATGAATTATAAAAGTGGCTCAAAATTTGCTGACATCTGGGAAAAACTCATGGTGGGAGGTGGCAGTGGGGGGCGGGGGGCGGAAAGCAGTGGGCTGATCAACAGTAGTCAAGCTCCAGGCCAAGTCGTGTGCTGAACCTGGCAGCCCCATCAGCTCCATCAGCAAATGTGAGGTTGAAATGGATCTATAAGGCAGTGCTGCGGTCCCCAGTGCCCTGCGCACATCCTCGTTGCTACAATGATGGCGGAGTAGTAAATGGAAGATTAAAAAGAAATGTGGGCTTTTTCAAAGGCCTCCAAGCTTCCACTCCCAAGCACATGCTCTTTGTCATGCTAAGAACATGCTTGGGGGTTGAGAGTCACAGGACAAGACGATCACTAAGGCCCCAGTGGAAACAGTGACAAACTTTATTTTGGGAGGTCCAAAATCACTGCAGATGGTGATTGCAGCCATGAAAGTAAAAGATGCTTGCTCTTTGGAAGAAAAGCTATGACCAACTCCAGTTCAGTTCAGTTCAGTCGCTCAGTCATGTCCGACTCTTTGTGACCGCATGGACTGCAGCATGCCCGGCCTCCCTGTCCATCACCAACTCCTGGAGTTTACTCTAAATTATGTCCATTGAGTCAGTGAAGCCATCCAACCATCTCATTTTCTATTGTCCCCTTCTCCTCCCGCCTTCAATCTTTCTCAGCATCAAGGTCTTATCAAATGAGTCAGTTTTTTGCATCAGGTGGCCAAACTCTTTGCCTCTCAGCTTTCTTTATAGTCCACCTCTCACATACATACATAACAACTGGAAAAACCACAGCTTTTTAAAATTTAAAAAAAAAAAAAAAAACAACGGAGCTACAAGGGAAGCCCATGACCAAACTAGACAGCATATTAAAAAGCAGAGACATTACTTTGCCAACAAAGGTCTGTCTAGTCAAAGCTATGGTTTTTCCATCTAGTCAAAGCTATGGCTTTAAAAAAAGAAAAAAAAAAAAAAACAGCTGAGCCACAAGGGAAGCCCATGACCAACCTAGACAGCATATTAAAAAACAAGGACATGACTTTGCCAACAAAGGTCCATCTAGTCAAAGTTATGGTTTTTCAGTAGCAATATATGGATGTGAGAGTTGGACTATAAAGAAAGCTGAGTGCCAAAGAATTGCTGCTTTTGACTGTAGTGTTGGAAAAGACTCTTGAGAGTCCCTTGGACAGCAAGGAGACACAACCAGTCCATCCTAAAGGAAATCAGTACTGAATATTCATTGGAAGGACTGATGCTGAAGCTGAAACTCCAGTCCTTTAGCCACCTGTTGTGAAGAACTGACTCACTGGAAAAGACACTGACGCTGGGAAAGATTGAAGGCAGGAGAAGGGGACGACAGAGGATGAGATGGTTGGATGGCATCACCGACTCAATGAACATGAGTTTGAGTAAACCCTGGGAATTGGTGATGGACAGGGAGGCCTGGCATGCTACAGTCCATGGGGTCACAAAGAGTCGGACATGACTGAGCGACTGAACTGAACAGATAGTCAGCTCTAGAACTCTAAGAAGCTCTAATTGTACGTATGTTACTGCTAAAATATCAACAAAACACTCCTACTTAAGAGATATGTGTGTATATGTACATTTATTTGCATATGTACAGTGTATCATAAGCATAACAATAACTCACTGATGCATAACCCCGTGTCTGGAGACTTCTCATATCTGAAATAAACCAGAGAATCAGTAATAAAGTTGCCAAAATAAATATAAAGTCTTCCTGCTAGAGTTCATATCCCCTCCAAGAACTCCACGCAACGGTGGTTGAAAGAGGTAGTTAACAACATGGCAGTGAACGGGATTGGAATATAACAAAATATGCCACTTTGCAAAAAGAATTCTTTTTGAGCTGAAGGCAGCTGAAAAACAGCAGATATCAGAGATGCTCTCTGCCCTCCAGCTCTCTGTCTAAAAGAAGGGCACAAATTTCCCTTTGAAAAGGTGACACAAACTTTTACTTTAAAAGGTGTCCTCATCTCTTGTACCAGGAAGAGGAGAATGTCTCTGAAGACAACTCTTACTATCAGAGATGACTGAGTCTACATAACAAGCCTTACTGAACAACTATTATCATCCCTACATTTTCTAATCACCTTTCCACAGTTTACCCCCTTGGATGCCCAAATCCCCATTTCCTTTGTCTGCTCACTTCCCTTCAATTTATCACCCTTTGTTAAAACAGCATAGAAGTCCCAAGTCCAATCACCTCTCTGGGGTTTTGACTTCTCTTCGATGAAGCCCCCGTGCACATAAAAATGTTAAAATTTGTATGCCTGTTAATATGTTGCCAGGTTAATCCACTGGCCCTAGTGACAGAATCTAAAAGGACAGAGCAGGAGGAAAAAATATTGGAGAGACTAAAGGTAAATAGAATGAAATAGGGCCTCTTTCCTGTAAGGCTTAGGGAGGCCTTTAATGTATTAAAATTCGCTGTGAATCTCCAAAGAGAATAATTCACTGTTTCCTAAACTTATTTAACCAAAGATCCTCTTTTATCTCAAAGCCATATTTATATTTCCAGTGAGGATTACACCTACTCTCCTGTCCTTCAATCATCTCCTCTACAGTGTTGGAGATTTCCTTCAAAACACCCAGTGAGGAACTTACAGGGGAAACTAACATTAAGGAGATTTTCTTGAAAACACCTGAAAAGTCTAAAAGTATAGTCTGAAAGAGTTGGAATGATAATTGAACATTACATAATATTTCTCCTCATGTCTATTTCATTCTTTTGATGAAATGGTGAGTGTGTGAAATCCACACTTGAAAATTAGGACAGAAATGCCGAGTCAACGGAAGTCAAACTTTCAGCATGATGTTTCTGAAATAATGAGGAATTTTCCAAGAGGTTTTAGGTAGTACTTTCTGGTTGAAGGGGGAAAAAAAAATTGTTCCACAGAAAACATTCTTTGGTGAAGTCAAAGCTTAGGCACTCAGCAGAAAAAGAAAGAAGTCCACGTGGGCACTGGTGAGGATGGCCACACTGTGGGCCTGGGGGCTGGGGCCCGGCCTTACAGAACAGGAGACAGGGGCTGGGTTTCCGTGCCCACCACATGGAGAACAGAGAAAGAAGTGGAAGACAAGCTGCAGCCAGGGCATTCTGGATAGGACGGAGCAGACAAGCCATGGGCAGTGCCAGAGAGGACCAGATCTCTGGCTCCAGGCCACACCCCTGCATGATCAGCTTTCTAATCCTAAGTTGCCCCAAGCCTCTGAGCTTTGGTCCTTAAGTCAACTCAGTATCAGTGATGATGTCTTGTGTGCCTGTGGACCACAGGTGTGCTGGATGGACCTGGAAAGGACTGGTCAGGACTCAGACCTGTGACCTGTGACCCTAGGGCGATCCTCCTGCTAGGCCCCCACCATGGAATTGGGATTCTTGCCGGACCATAGTCCACACTCTGGACAAGGTGGTCTGGGAGGAGGGGTTAGGGCTGAAAGAAAGAAAGCCCAGGTTCCATTCACCAAGCCGTGCTACCAGCATCCTCCTTGAGGAGTGGCACCCTTTTAGAATTCGTCCCACGTGGATCCTTCTTCATGAAAGCACAGCCTATCCGTCCGCCTGCAGTTCAGGAGACATGGGTTCCATCCCTAGGTCAGGAAGATTCCCTGAAGAGAGGAACGGTTATGCACTCCAGTATTCTTTCCTGGACAATTCCATGGACAGAGGAGACCGCAGGGCTACAGTCCATAGAGTTCCAGAGTCGGACAAGACTGAGCGACTAACACTTTCATTTAAAAAGAAAAGTAGGGTGCTACAAAAGCCATTCTCTTCTCCAGGGGATCTTCCTGACCCAGGGACTGAACCCGGGTCTCCTGCATTGCAGGCAGATTCTTTACCATCTGAGCCACCTGGGAAGCCCAAACCTATCAAAATCACATAATTCAGTCAAGTTTTATTTATTTAATCAGAGTTATCCCTCAGGCTCAGGCATCTAAAACACAGCTGAAAACAGGAGCTAAATAAATAAACAAAAAGGGCTTCTGATGAGCTAATGGCCTAAAGCCTAGGGGATTAAAGATCATGAACAATCCTCATTTGTTCATTAAATACAGTCTTCATTAAGTGCTGGTAATTGAGCCAGGGCACTGTATGAGGATAAAATGACAACAAAACCAGACACGGTTCCTGCCTGCAGGGGAGAAGACATCGAGTGTGCACTTAGAGTTCTATTGAGAGCTAGCCCCCCTTGTTTTACAAACAACTCCACTTAGTTCTGTTGTCTAAAGCCGCTGCCTATTAAATGCAGCAAGTTAACAGTGGGCAAAGAGCTGCTACTGGCAGCCCCCTGCAAGCAAGGCCAAACATCAAGGCCTGACAAGGCAAGAGACCACAAAACTACAAGAGTCCACAGAGCTCAGCAGACCAAGGGTAGATGTGGCGAGGACAGCCAGTCCCACCCGCCTTGACAGGTCCAGACAGCACAGCTGACTCCCAGCTGCTTTTCATACTCGAGGCCTTAGCAATGACTGTGAGACATTAAAAAAAAATCAAACAATGAATAACAGTTCCATGTGAGAAGAAAAGAATGTGTAATATATCTTAGAGAGATTTCCATCAACACAGTTGAAGAATAGAAGCAGTGTGATGGTTCAAGATGCAAACCACCACATTTCAGAAAGCAGTGTTACGTCTTCTATCCTGGCATTCCAGATAATGAAGGCCTTCCCCTACTTTTGATTTCAAGTATGTCTTTGCAAAATGCTCAATTCCAACTCCTGAGGCTCGTTAAGCTTTCACTGTACAACTAACCACGTGCAGAGAAGAATGAGATGACTCTGCTAAAACTGGTCATCACAACAAAACAGCTCTAATTCCAAGTTCCAGAAGTTATGTCACTGACCACACTCCCACCCTCAAAAATCCACCACAAACACTTTTGCTGAGAAAAGGGTTGAACACATTGGAAAATGTAAGCTAATGGTCATTTTTTTTTTTTTTTTTAAATTTGTAAGAAGATTCACTAAATGCCTGAAAGACCACAGAGCATGCCTATGCTAGAAAGCAGGACCGGAGATTTGAAGTCAATGTCACAATTGCCCTGGCCCAGAAGACCATCATGCTGGAATTTAAACATAAGATCTGTCCAGAGAAAGACAAACACTGTATGTTATCACCTATATGTAGACACTAAAAAAAAAAAACCAAAATAAGTGAATGAATATAGCAAAACAGAAACAGACTCACAGATACAGACCACATATTAGTGGAGGGGCTGTGGAAAGGCAAGATAGGGGTAGGGGATTAAGAAAGGTACAAACTACCAGGTATAAAATAAACTACAAGGATATATTGCACAGCACAGAGAATTTGACTAATATTTTATAATAACTTAAAATTTGAAGTGTGGAAGACTCAGGGGTAAATAGAAATGTTTAATTATTTGCCCTTAATCCAGGGTGTAACTCAGATCAATGACAGGCTTGGGGAGGTAGAGATGAGTAGAAAAGCAAGGAGGGGAGGAAGGGGCAGATGGATGAAGGAAAGGGCTTTTCTGTGCCTCCCTGGCAAGCAGCCGTGAGGACAAGACATAGCACGATGTGCAGCCGTGCTCTCAGGTACCAAGACTTTGCAACAGCTTCTGGTGTCCAGGCGCGTTTCCCCGCTTCAGAAACCTTCGAACACACTATGGGATTCATTTCCACCCTGGTGGGGAGGTATGCACTGTCTCAACAGAGTTCTAAGCATTAGAACATGGATTACCCTTTACCCTGATGGTCTTCAAACTTTTGTGCTCACATAACCCCAAAAGAATTTTTAAAAACTCACATGCCCTAGCACATTTTAAGTTAACACTAAGAATTTTTCATCATATGTTGAAAAAGCTGCAAGAGATGTGGACTGCCAGCATGATATATATCAACATTTTAAAATACAACAATTACATCATTTTGTACATATATCCAACAGAATGCACACTCATACACAAAGGCAGATACACAATGAGAAGCCCTTGAGTGAGTGAGTGAAACTCGCTCAGTCGTGTCCAGCTCTTTGCAACCCCATGGATTACACAGTCCAAGGAATTCTCTAGACCAGAATGCTGGAGTGGGTAGCCTTTCTCTTCTCCAGGGGATCTTCCCAATCCAGGGATCGAACCCAGGTCTTCTGTACTGCAGGCAGATTCTTCACCTTACTTACATAAGTAAACTTACTAGCAATAAACTCACTAGGTCATGTGAATTTGTAAACTCTGCAATAGTAAGCTATGTAACTGCAGTGGGTTAAGACCACTCTCTCTTCTCCAAATTCAAGTTCCTCATACATCTTGGATTGGGTGACATTGTGCTGGTTGGGCATTTTTAACTTATAATTTTTAATTCTTTTTCTTAAAGAAAAGCTCTTAAATTTGGTAATTCAAGTACCACAAAAACTAGCAGAGAACAGTAAATAGATGGTTGAGAATACTAGTTAGCTCAAGACTCCTGGGAGACCAGGAGAGAGTAGGTGAGGGTAATACACGTATAGTTAAGTTATCCTCAGTATTGAGAAATCTTGTTAGAGGTAAGTCCATTATGAAGGAAGGATGGGGAGGAGGGAGGAATTAACAGGCTTTTCCTGCATTCATTTATTTTCTCCACTAACATGCTGTATTTTCATTTTAAAAAAATTTTTATTGGCGTGTAGTTGACTTACAATGTTGTGTTCATTTTAGGTGTACAGCAAAGTGAATCAGTTATACATATATATATGTATATATGGCTGTATGTATAAATGTATATAGCTGTTGCTGTTCAGTTACCAAGTCATGTCTGACTCTTTGAGACCCCATGGACTGCAGCATGCCAGGTCTCCCTGTCTCCCACCACCTCTCGGAGTTTGCTCAAGTTCATGTCCATCATGATGGTATCAGTGATGCCATCCAACCATCTCATCCTCTGTTGCCCTCTTCCCCTTCTGCCTTCAATCTTTCCCAGCATCAGGGTCTTTTCTGATGAGTCGGCTGTTCCCCAGCATAGACATATATCCACTTTTTTAAAAACTTTTTATTTTGTACTGGGGTATAACCGACTAACATACAATGCTGTGATAATTTCAGGTGAACAGAAAAGGAACCCAGCCATATGTATGCATGTACCCATTCTCCCCCAAACTCTCCTCCCATTCAGGCCATCACACAACATCGAACAGAGTTCCATACGCTATACAGTAGGTCCCTGTTGGTTATCCATCCCAAATACAGCAGTGTGTACATGTCCATGTATCCACTCTTTTTTAAGGTTCTTTTCCCATATAGGCCATTACAGAGCATTGAGAGGAGTTCCTTGTGCTTTACAGTAGGTTCTTATTGCCTGCAAGTGTGCTAAGTAGATTCAGTCACGTCTGACTCTGTGCGACCTTCCAGACTGTCGGCTGCCAGGCTCCTCTGCCCATGGGATTCTCCAGGCAAGAAAACTGGAGTGGGTTGCTACGCCCTCCTCCAGGAGATCTTCCTGACGCAGATATCAAACCTGCATCTCCTTCATGCAGGCAGATTCTTTACCACTGAGCCACTCGGGAAGCCCAGGTTCTTCTTAGTTATCTGTTCTACATACAGTAGTGTATAAACACCAACTGCAGTCTCCCAGTTTATCCCTCTCACTCCCACCTCCTGGTAAACATAAGTTTGTTTTCTACACCTGTGACTCTACTTCGGTTTTGTAAATAAGTTCATTTGTACCCCTTTTAGATTCCACATACAAGCGATATCATATTTGTCTTTCTGTGTCTGACTTACTTCACCCAGTATGACAGTCTCTAGGTCCAGCCACGTTGCTGCGAATTGTATTATTTTGTTCTTTAAAAAAAACAAAAATTTAAACTTTTTATTTTGTATTGGGGATAGCCGTTAACAATGTTGTAATAGTTTCAAGTGAACACGGGTGAAGGGACTCAGCCATACATGTAACCATTACAATGGTTAAACACGTAACCATTCTCCCCCAAACGTCCTTCCCATCCAGGCTGGCACATAACACTGAGTAGAGTTTCGTGTGCTAAGCAGTAGGTTCTCGCTGGTTATCTATTTTAAATATAGCAGTGTGTACATGACCGTCCCATACTCCCTGATTATCCCTTCCCCCTGGCAAGCATAGGTCCATTTTCTAAGTCTGTGAGTCTCTTTCTGGTTTATAAGTTCATTTGTATCATTTCTTTTCAGATTCTTCATATAAAGGATGTCACACTATATTTCTCCTTCTCTGTCCGACTTACTTCACTCAGTATGACACTCTCTGGGTCCACCCATGTTACTGCAAATGGCATTATTTCATTCTTTTTAATGGCTGAGTAATAGTCCATTGTCTATATGTACCACGTCTTCTTTATCCATTCCTCTGTTGATGGACATTTAGGTTGCTTCCATGAAGTGGAAATGCATGTATCCATGCACTGGGGTGCACGTATCTTTTCAGATCATGTTCTTCTCTGGATACATGCCCAGGAGTGGGACTGCATGGTCATATGGTAGCCCTATTTTTAGGTTTTTGAGGAACCTCCATACTGTTCTTCAGAGCGGCTGTATCAATTTGCATTCCCACCAACACTGTAGGAGGGTTCCCTTTTCCCCACACCCTCTATGGCATCTATTGCTTGTAGACTTTTTGATGGTGGCCATTCTCCCTGATGTTAGGTGACACCTCATTGCAGTTTTGATTTGCATTTCTCTAATAATTACTGATCTTGAGCATCTTTTCATAGGCTTTTTTGGCCATCTGTATGTCTTTTTTGGAGCAATGTTTACTTAGCTCTTCTGCCCACTTTTTGATTGGGTGGCTTTTTTTTTCGTATTGAGCTGCATGAGTTGTCTGTATATTTTGGAGATTAATCCCTTGTTCGCTGCTTCATTTGCAAATATTTTCTCTCATTCTGAGGACTGTCTTTTTGTTTATGACTTCTTTGGCTGTACAAAAGCTTTTAAGTTTAATTAGATCCCATTTGTTTATTTTTGCTTTTATTTTCATTATTCTAGGAGATGGATGAAAAAAAGCTTGCTGTGATTTATGTCAAAGAGTGCTCTGTCTATGTTTCCTCTAGAGTTTCATAGTGTCCAGCTTTACATTTAGGTCTTTAATCCATTTTGAACTTATTTTTGTATATGTTCAGTTCAGTCGCTCAGTCGTGTCTGACTCTTTGTGACCCCATGAATCGCAGCACGCCAGGCCTCCCTGTCCATCACCATCTCCCGGAGTTCACTCAGACTCAAGTCCATCGAGTAAGTGATGCCATCCAGCCATCTCATCCTTGGTAGTCCCCTTCTCCTCCTGCCCCCAGTCCCTGCCAGCATCAGGGTCTTTTCCAATGAGTCAACTCTTCGCATGAGGTGGCCAAAGTACTGGAGTTTCAGCTTTAGCATCATTCCTTCCAAAGAAATCCCAGGGTTGATCTCCTTCAGAATGGACTGGTTGGATCTCGTTGTAGTCCAAGGGACTCTCAAGAGTCTAGTATTTTCATTTCAATTCCCCCACAAGTTTTTGTTCTAATAGAATATATTTTTATGTTTGACAATATTTCCCGATCAGTCTATTCTATCTTATACAATGAAAATGTACATATGTAAACTAGAATTTCTTTTAAAATTTTTCCTGTGACCACAGTGTCTAAGAGTCTCAAAAGTATCTTTTGAATTGAGTCATGGTTAAAATTACCATTGTTTCACAATTCATCAAAACTACATAAAGATCTTACAGACTTCACAAATAATGACTAAAGAGCAGAAATAAAGTTTGATTGAAAATGCATCTACTGAGATGAACAGAGCTATGGTGTTTAACTAGTTAATATATCCATCACTGGATTTTACTTATTTCATTTTTATTTCTATTCTTCACTGTAATAAAAATGAACACTGAGAAACCTTGCTCACATAGATTAGTAGACAGGAAAGGGAGGAGTAATATTATTGCCACGTCACTCATTTCTTTAACGTCTTTCTAAAACCCAGAAGAGTCGGTCTAGACTTAGCAGCTGACCAACAAAAGCGCATGGTGATGTGTGCACCATCTACTTGAAGAGAGAATCTGATTCTTTGAATAACTTGATTCCTGGATGACTTGAACTCGTTCACTTTGGTTGAAAACAAAGAGCTGTAACCCTCTGACCTGGAAAATGGTTTAATGTCGCTAGTCATTCATTTCCTTAACACCAGCCTCAGACTTCTCCCTTTAGCACCTGGTGGAGTTTGGCACCCAGCACAGCAGGACTCACGCAAAGTGGGGGAGGGCGTCAAGGGGAAGCTTGTGGGAAAGGACAGGAGATGCGTCAGGTTCTCACGAGATCAGCTTTAGAGAAGAACAACCCGGCAGCTGGCGCCTGAGAGTTTGATCCTCTCAGACAATCCCTGCTCAGGACTTCCTGCAAAGTCTTTGTGTGCAGGGTGCCCAAAGGCATATGAAACCCTATTTTGAGATGTCATAGATGCTCACGCCCGGCCTTTGCTGCAGATTCACAAATCGCCTCTACAGCTGTCCTTTACACTGTCCCTTTCAAAAGGTAAAAATAGAAAATAGGAATGTTCTGCAAAAATGTTTAAACAAAATGTCACCTGATGGAAAAGACTTGAATATTTAACTTCTCCGGTATACAAAAAAATATGTGTGCCTGTGTACGTGTAAGCCAGTCTTCTGGCGTTTGCATTTACCTCATCTACACTTGAAAAATAAATTAGACCTCTAATATGCATGTCATCTTATCCTCAACACGAAAAAATGACCATTTTGTAATTCATTTATATTTGGATGACATTAAAAGATAGTGAAAGAAATTTAAGTTCCAAATTCTAACCTACTGTATAGTTTATTTCCCAATATCCTTTATTTTCTGTGATTTTTTTTTCAAAATTCCACAGACCTCTTTGTGAGATTATGCACCCAAGAGGGTCTAAACCACAGCAAGACTAATAAACGTTTGCTCAGTTGGAAAAAAGGGGATCTTCAATAAAAAGAAAAGTTGGTATCATTATTAAAATTATAGAAGAAAAACCAGTAAAATGAATTCCATTCTCTCATTGACAATTGCAAGTATGCTAGTTTTTTTTTTTAAAGGCCTTTGGGAGATCAGGCATTAATGCATTCAAAATATGTTTATTCAGAACTTCTCCTACTGAGAAAGATCCTGGCCCAGATCTCAGTGCCAGGGCTTGATTCCTGTGGATCAAGAATAATGCTGGGAATCCAGGGGGCGGGGGGTCCCATTCGATAATGGGCCCCCAGCAGGCGGCAGGCCTCCACTGGGCCCAGCGGATCCCCAGTAGCCTGCTCAGTCCAAGAGAGTGTGAGTGAACCAGAAAGCTGCCCCTGCTGTCTAATCCCCACCAACTAGAGATGCAAACTCACACAGCCACAGTGAAGTCCTATACCCCAGCACATCACTCAACAGACTGCTCTCCCCTTCCTGCCAAACAGAAGCCCAAAGAAACTGATACTTGAGAGAATCATTCAGGGCCAGGTTCAATACCCATTTTCTAAACACTTAAACCCACTGAAAAGCAAGACACCTAAACTGTGACAGCTCACTCCCCAGGGCAAAGCCATTGCTGATGAGAAATTTTATAGCTCACTTTTCACTCTTTATAAAGGGCTAGTGTCTGGTACAGTTACGAGGAGAACATGTCACTTTCTGAAAAAAAATTAAAAACATTGTAGAAGATATTGTCTATTCTAATACTCTAAGATCAAATCAGTTTCTCCTATAAGTTCAAGGTAGGAAAAGAGAGACCACCATTTCCCAGTGAACTCCCTATGCTTCTTACATTAGATCATGAGAGCATGACACACTTCCTTCTTCTTTGTGTTGGAGTCCAGAAAATTCAGATACATGTATTTCATGTTTTCAACAATAAAGAATCTGCCTGCCAGTGCAGGAGATGCAGGTTTGATCCCCGGGTTGGGAAAATCCTTTGGAAAAGAAAATAGCAACCCACTCCGGTATTCTTGCCTGGGAAATCCCATGGAGAAAGGAGCTTGGCAGGCTATTGTCCATGGGGTCACAAAGAGCTGGACAAGAGTAAGCGACTAACATTTTCACTTTGTTACTATACTGCTGTACTAAAGCTAAAGGCAAAGGAAAAAAGTAAAGATATACTCATTTGAGTGCAGAGTTCCAAAGAATAGCAAGGAGAGATAAGAAAGCCTTCCTCAGTGATCAAGGCAAAGAAATAGAGGAAAACAACAGAATGGGAAAGACTAGAGATCTCTTCAAGAAAATTAGAGATACCAAGGGAACATTTCATGCAAAGATGGACTCAATAAAGGGCAAAAATGGTATGGACCTAACAGAAGCAAAAGATATTAAGAGGTGGCAAGAATACACAGAACTATACAAAAACGATCTTCATGACCCAATCACTCCCCTAGAGCCAGACATCCTGGAATATGAAGGCTTAGGAAGCATCACTATGAACAAAGGTAGTGGAGGTGATGGAATTCCATTTGAGCTATTTCAAATCCTAAAAGATGATGCTGTGAAAGTGCTGCACTCGATATGTCAGCAAATTTGGAAAACTCAGCAGTGGCCACAGGACTGGAAAAGGTCAGTTTTCATTCCAATCCCAAAGAAAGGCAATGCCAAAGAACGTTCAAAATACCACACAATTGCACTCATCTCACACGCTAGCATAGTAATGCTCCAAATTCTTCAAGCCAGGCTTCAACAGTACGTGAACCATGAGCTTTCAGATTTTCAAGCTGGATTAAAAAGGGCAGAGGAGCCAGAGATCAAATTGCCAACATCCACTGGATTATCAAAAAAGCAAGAGCATACCAGAAAAACATCTATTTCTGCTTTAGACTATGCCAAAGCTCCTTTGACTGTGTGGATCACAACAAACTGTGGAAAATTCTTCAAGAGATGGGAATACCAGACCACCTGACCTGCCTCCTGAGAAATCTGTATTCAGGTCAAGAAGCAACAGTTGGAACTGGACATGGAACAGACTGGTTCCAAATCAGGAAAGGAGTATGTCAAGGCTGTATGTTGTCACTTTGTTTATTTAACTTATATGCAGAATACATCATGCAAAATGTCAGGCTGGATGAAGCTCAAGATGGAATCAAGATTGCCGGGAGAAATATCAATAACCTCAGATACACAGATGACACTACCCTTATGGCAGAAAGTGAAGAAGAACTAAAGAGCCTCTTGATGAAAGTGAAAGAAAAGAGTGAAAAAGTTGGCTTAAAACTCAACATTCGGAAAACTAAGATCATGGCATCTGGTCCCATCACTTCATGGGAAATAGATGAGGAAACGATGGGAGACTTTATTTTGGGGGGCTCCAAAATCACTGCAGATGGTGACTGCAGCCATTAAATTAAAAGATGCTTGCTCTTTGGAAGAAAAGCTATGACTAACCTAGACAGCATATTAAAAAGTAGTGACATTACTTGGTCAGCAAAGGTCCATCTAGTCAAAGCTATGTTTTTTTCCAGTAGTCATGTATGGATGTGAGAGTTGGACTATAAAGAAAGCTGAGTGCCAAAGAAGTGATGCCTTTGAACTGTGGTGCAGGAGAAGACTCTTAAGAGTCCCTTGAACTGCAAGGAGATCCAACCAGTCCACCCTAAATGAAATCAGTCCTGAACGTTCATTGGAAGGACTGATGCTGAAGGGGAAACTCCAATACTCTGGCCATCTGATGCAAAGAACTGACTCATTGGAAATGACACTGATGCTGGGAAAGACTGAAGGCAGGAGAAGGAAACAGCAGAAGATGAGATGGTTGGATGACATCACCAACTCGATGGACATGAGTTTTAGCAAGCTCCAGGAGCTGGTGATGGACAGGGAAGCCTGGCATTCTGCAGTCCATGGGTTTGCAGAATTGGACATGAGTGAGCTACTGAAACTGACTGTACAGTATCTCCCTATATGGGTTACTCAATTGTCCTTATCATTTTGCCCCTATAGATAAGAACTTAGATCTTTTTTTTTTTTTTCTCCTGTTGATCCAGTCAATGCCGAGCTTCTTAGGTGAGTCAGTGGTAAAGAATTCCCCTGCAATGCAGGAGATGTAGATTTGATCCCTGGGTTTGAAAGAACCCCTGGGGAAGCAATTGGCAATCCACTTCAGTACTGTTGCCTGGGAAATCTCATGGACAGAGGATCCTGGCGAGCTACAGTCCATGGGGTCGCAAAAGAGTCGGACACGACTGAGTGACTAAACGACAATAACAAAATTTAACATTCAGCTACAAAACCTCTCATTCCACGTTCCTGTTCTAGTCACCATGATAAACATTATCACCCAATAGGCGCCAGACACAGGGCAAGTTCACGTAGGCTCTCTCAGGGCATGGAGCGTCCCTCTGGGCAATTTTTCTTTCACCTCTTCTCTAAAAAGAAGTCCTGAAATTCAAGAGATCAAAAAGTCATTTCAAGGCCTATCTACCCATCCATCATAATCTTAGCATAATTCAATGTTTTTGTGATCTGAACATCTCTCCTCCAATTGTGTTTTAGCAAAACCAGAGATTTAGTAACCTGTTTCTGGGTTTTTTGTTGTTTTTTTTTTTTAAAGACAAAGACAAAACAATTAGACCATTTTGCTTTAAATGGCATAAAGCAGGTGGCAGCACAGGTAAGGCCGGATGTCTTCCAACAGCAGCTTGAAGAGCTGAAATGCTTTACAAAAAGCTACAGTCAGAATGCAGGATAGACAGTCTCAGAATACGGAACTTCAGTTAAGACACAAATGGAGTCACTTCTAAAGAGTCTTCAATAAAGCAGCAGAGAAAACAAACCTCTTATACACAGTGAAAAGTCATTTCTAAAATAGCAAGAAATTATAGCCTAAATGTCAACACCAGGCTCTTCCATCCATGGGATTCTCCAGGCAAGAATACTGGAGTGGGTTGCCATTTCCTTCTCCAGCAGATCTTCCCGACCCAGGGATTGAACCCAGGTCTCCTGCATTGCAGGCAGATGATTTAACTTCTGAGCCACCAGGGAAGCCTAAATGTCAACTTAATATATGACAAAATGGCATGATCTCAGTTACCTAAATAAATGAAACGTAAAGTCAAGATACGTCATAACCTATCCTAATAAAAACACAGTGAGGACTTTTTTTTCCCATTTCAGCTAATCAGAGAAAACAAACCATCAGCTTGTAGCACGCTATCACAACAGGAAAACGTCAGCAAAGAGGCAACTCTACATAACTATATTACACTAAATAAACACCTGCAGGAGAAGAGTTACATTGGTTTTCCTGTCAAGCTTTCTTTATCAAGATTAAAACCATTTTGAAAGTTCAAACTAAAAGATTGAGAAAGTACTTGAGTACTTTTGTTGAAATATGCCTCCACATGGCACAGGGTGAAACGGAAGAGATCCCACTCAAACTGGATGCAAAATTCCTCCCCACCTCACCCACAGAGCACTCAGGGCCCTTCAAACATCTCTGGGCTCAGGTTCCTCATATGCCCAGCAAGCTTAACACCCACTATTCGAAAAAGTAAAGAAGCACGTTTGATAACCTGCGTGCAAGAACTTTTTGATCTTTAAAGCACCATTCAATCTGAGGGATTCCCTGATGGCTCAGACAGTAAAGAATCTGCCTGCAGTGTGGGAGACCTGAGTTCAATCCCTGGGTCAGGAAGATACCCTGGAGAATGAAATGGCAACCCACTCCAGTATTCTTGCCTGGAGAATCCCATGGATGGAGAAGCCTGGTGGGTTACAGTCCATGGGGCCACAAAGAGTCAGACATGACTGAGTGACTTCACTTTCAATCTGAGAACCATTTCAGATACCTACTTCTGCTGTGACTTTCTGTTTCCAGAGCTAACTTCATGAATAACAAATCTGCTATCACACTGTGGTTCAGTGGCTTCCTGTTGTGTGCCAATTAGTGTAATGTACAAGTTCCTCTAAAATCTACCCCTTTCCCTAGAAGCCTTCCTTGTAGCAACCCCCATTTCCTCTCTCCCTGTCACAGTCTCTCAGCAGCCACACATATTGTTCAGAGGGCTCAAAGGGGCGACAATTTTCTTCCCTGGTGCCTCAGACCATAAAGAATCTGAGTGCAATGCAGGAGACCCATGTTCAATCCCTGGGTCGGAAAGATCCCTTAGAAAAGGGAATGGCAACCCACTCCAGTATTCTTGTCTGGGAAATCCCATGGACAGAGGAGCCTAGAGGGCTACAGTCCATGGGGTTGCAAAGAGTCAGACACGACTGAGAGACTGACGAGTTCGCTTTCTTTCCCTTAGCCTTTGCCTGGCTGCTCTTTCTTTCTGGAATGTCCTTTTGCCACATCTCTGTCAGGCAAACTCCGACTTACGCTTCAACACCCAGCTCATGTCACTTCTTCCATGAAGCCCTCTCCTTCTCCCTATTTCCCATCCCCCATGCTCCCCAAGGCATGTGAATGAATCTCTACTACCATAAATACATATATGAAAGTTATGAATATATATCTGTATCAGAGACGACTAGGCTAGCAGCTCTTTAGAAAAATCTTCGTGTCTTTGGCATATGAGATTTTGAAGAAAATTTGAAAAATTAAAATCTTATCAAATGATCACAGGATAAACGTTTTAGAACTTTCAATCATCAAACTATTCTTTGCAAGAATATTCTTTCAACAAATAAAAACATTTACTGGACAAAAATATAATTTACACAGTCTCTGGAGGTCTTCTTCCTGCACGAAAGCCATAGAGTTCAGAAAGGGTGGGAATACACATAACAATAAGCACTGTCTGTGAATGCCTAGAGACAGAATTTTGATGGATGTGTTTGTTTGCTTGTTGACACAAGACACACACACCGCACAGTAAGTAACATCTCTCCGGCTCCCACACTCTGGAGTGCCACCTGCTCTGGCTAGGCTTCTGCCTGGATAATTAAAACAAAGGTGTGCATTAGCAGATATTAAAAATGCAAATTTTCACAGTATTCCAGTCAGCAGAGTAATAGATAGCATTCTCTTCATAATCTAGTGGTTGTTGTTTTGGAGCAGAAAGAGTCCCTCTAAAGTTCCAATGGAAACTCAGAGAGGTTATGCAAACTGCCCACGGTCACACAGCTGCAATGCCAGGACTCACACAGAGGACTTCTGATTTGAAGCCACTTTATACAACACTGCCTCCTGTGATAGTAAGCATCCTGTTCGGGGCAAAGTCACAGAAGAAATGTGATTTCCAAAAAAAAGAAGATGTAGTTCTATTAGACTATATGGTTGGCCTTCAAATGTCTCTGCCATCAAATTGTGGTCCCTTGAATTTTATAAACATTTAAAAGAATAACAGCACACAGGAGCTAAACAACTTATTGTCATCTAGCTGCTTAGAAAACAGCGTTTAAAAGAGGGCTGTCCTCATTACAAGGAACTACAAAGGGCTGAGGGCTGGCTGAGACAGGCTTTCCATGAGGAGCTCATCTATCACTGCCCAGTAAGGGTTCTAGCTCAGCTGAAAAGGAAGCATGTGTCTGGGGATGGGGAGCTTATTTTTCGCTCCAGAGACTCAAAAGGAATCCAAGAGGCTAAGACTTAAAAACTTGCCTAGTCCTGCACTTACTCAGGCAACTAGGCTGAGTGGGCAAGGAGAGTGGTCGTGTCTGCCTAGACTTGCCAGACTCCGCAGTCTACTGACACACAAACGTTCCCTCCAGAAACAAGGGCCATGGGCTGGAAGCTGGGGGACCTTGTCCCCAGAAGTTTAGAAATTAAATGGCAAATGCGGGGTTCAAATCTTCTAAAGAGAGTTAGGCTTTAAATCAATTTCAAGGTTTGAAAATTGAATTTAATGTTAAAAATGACATCACTCGAGTATGACTCTGTCTCCAACTAGACTTGCAAAACCATTGGATCAATTCACACCAAAATAAATGCTGAAAGAATGTAAAAAGTAAATGAAAAAGTGAAACAACAAATGAACTAGAAAAAAATATAGGGAAAATACGGGATATAAGACCTTCCTAAGCATTAAAGTAAAGGAAAAATAATATATCAAAAAAAGTTAATTAGAATAAATAAAAAATAAAAGAAACTGATTTTTAAAACTAAAGGACAATTTAAAAACATATTTGAATGTATGGTGAAGGGCTAATACCCCTCATCTCTTAAGAATTCTTGAACTTAGCAAGAGAAAGAACATTTCTACAGAGGAAAAGTAGGAAAAAACCCATAATTCCCAAAAGATAGTCAAATTGTTCAGTTTCATCAATATGCAAACAAATGTGAATTATAGTTTAAAATACCATTTTTCACCAACTGAATGGGTGAGGAGTTTTATAAGATTATATCCAGTGCTTGCAAAATATGACCAAAACAGACTGCTGTTGAAAGACACCAAAGCATATGGCAATTCGTACTAAAAGTGATTTTTTTTAGTGGGTGCACACTTGAACCCAGCAATTCAAGTCTAGTAATTTCTCCCAGGGTAGTACAGAAGTGTGCAAAAATTTAATACTGTTCATCACTTTATGTAGAATGATGAAAAGCTGGAAATAGCCTAAATATCAAAAGTCCTTGCTAGAGGAATTATTATACATTCATAAGAAACTCTGCCACCATGAAAACCAATGTTGTTGAGCAGCATGTAAAGACACAAAATGACATTTGCGATACTGCTTGGAAGCAAGCAACCAAACCCAAGTACTTCTCAATACAGGAATTAACACACATTTTACTTTCTTCTTTGTGCTTTTCTATTTCCCAGTTTTCTACAAGGAGCATGTAAGAGTTTTAATTATTTATTAAAATTGTGTTCTCAAAGCATTACACCGAGTCATTCCAATTATTTGCTTTATTTACACCTCATTATTTGCTTTGACCATTAAAAAAAAAAAACTTTACCTGGAGTATTTCGAAAATAGGACTCTTGGCAATGAATTCCAACATTATTAAAATTAAAAACAGTGCAAGAATCTGCAGTAACTATTTGAAGAAATTTTATATCCAAGACCAATTGTTTAACCTCCTATGCTTATTCATAAACTTGACAACAGGTCGCATCTGTATGTTCACAAATCTCCAAACAGCCTGTATTTCAATACTATGGATTACAGAAAGTAATAAAAGCAGACATTTTCAGGCAAGTGTGTGATTCTTAAGAAAAAGCTAATGTTATTAAGGGGCTTCCCAGGTGGCACATGTAAAGAATCCTCCAGCTAATGCAGGAGACTCAAGAGTTTGATCCCTGGGTTAGGAAGATCCCTTGAAGTAGGAAACAGTAACCCACTCTAGTATTCTTGCCTGGAAAATTTCATGAACAGAGGAGCCAGGGGGGCTACAGCCCATGAGGTGGCAAAGAGATATGACTGAGCACACAGGCATGCACATAGAGACCATAGAATGTTCTTAAATTCGAACAATCAAACTGGTGAATGAGAATTCAATTAAAAGAAATTCATGAAACATTTAATAGTACAGATCTTTGGTGGCTAGGATAAACCCTCGCTCATTTGTCTGTTTACAAGAATTAATCACATTCCAAAAATGCTACTGTATAGACACTTACTACTCAAAATGTGGTCCTCTGACTGGGGCACTGGTGACACCGGGAGCTTTTGGGGAATGCTGAATCTCAGACTCCACCCCCGACCTACTACCCTGAATCTCACAGTTGAACAAATTCCTAGGTGATCTGAATGCACATTGAAGTTTGAGAAGAGCTTGTATAGAGAAGCTGAAAGCTAAAGTGTTAAAAGTCACAGCCAAATAAAAGACTCTAGGCTAAGTGAAACATCTCTAAATAATACCACAAAAGGACTTGGCGTACACCCAAAGCCACCTGGCCATCTATGGACTACAGAGGTTCTCCAGTTTGGTTGCAATCAGAATTGCATGGGGAGCTTTAAACAAATACAGATGCCTAGGCCCTACCCCTGACCAAATGAATGAAAATCAGGATTTTCCAAAGTTCGCCAGGTTATTCTATTATGCAGCCAGATTTGAGAAGCCCCGAGCTCCTGGCATAAACAGGATCTTAACCAAGGAGATCATTAACCTAATCACAGCCAGGCAGATCTAATCCCTGCTTCTACCCCCTCCTTTAGCTTCCCAGAGACCCCTGTTTATCACTTTACTCTTATTCTAAGTCCTTCTCTGCCCTTCCCAGTAGAATCCAGTCCCCTCCCGGCACCCAGGGCAGGGACAGGGTCATTAGTCACACTACCTCCAGCACCCAGGGCATAACTGGAGCTTGATGAACACTTGTTGAAGGAATGAACTTCAATAGATGGAAAAGATGACAGAGGACGGCTGCCAAGCCACATGGGAAGGAGGGCGGGCATCTGAAAGCAATAGGAAAACACATGTTTTCTGATCCTTTAAGTCTCATGGATATGAAGCTTCCATGAAACGTAAGCCTGTGGGGAAGACTTACTCTGAAACACAGAACTCACCTATCATTCCAACCAGGTGGCCAGGAAAAACCTGGTGAAAGGCAATTCTGTTTTGAAACAGCAGATTCATTATGTCATGAAAGAAACGAGACACAAAATCAGGAGCCCAGCGAAGAGCCACCATATCTCCCAGGAGGTCCTCCCTATCCAGGCTGGCAGCGTGCCCACACCCTCACTTCCGGTGCCAGAGCTCAGGTCACAAGCAGAGTGGCACCACTGTAACTGTTTCAGCAGACACTGGCACGCGACCTGCACACCTCTCCCAGTCAGGGACAGGAGAGCAAGACACCAGAAGGTCTGAGTAAAGCCTCATCCAGATGCATTTGAAAAGTTCACCACCAAGCTTCAAACTCAAGAGACGTGAAATCTTATCACAACATGGTAGCTGCAGATGTCCTTCGGCTGGGTGTAAAGAGCCATAAAAAGACAGAGGTTGTGGATGCTAACAAACATTTCTTCCTCCCTCCCTTTCATTTCTGGGAACCTCTTCATCTCACAGCAGGGCTAGAAGAACCTAACCACAAACATTTCAGACTCCGTAAGGCCCTGGATCTCCGCTGGGCAAGCAAACAAGAGCAGCCTTCTAAGCTAAGAAAAGCATGAGCGGGGAAAATAATACCACCTCAATCCTGTCATCTGCTAAAGAAAACTAAAGACATCGCGCCATTTGGTTTTCGTATTTATGGAGCTTTCCGGAATGCTGTCCTCCATTTTCACCTCTGGGTCCTACTCAGCTGCTACTTAGAGAACAGTTTCTATAGCCAGGGCCACGTTTTCAGCAGGGACCAACGCGAACTCCACACGGTTCAAACGGGCATCACACGTGGAGGTTATGTCAACAACCTCCTCTGGGCAGGACTTCCACACCGGAACTCCTTGCTCTACCTGCTAAGAGGCGACCACGCCACAATCCCCAGGCCAGCCTGGCAAGACAGGAGAGGCAGGCATGCCTTCCCCTCCTGACTCAGCCCCAGCTTGGCTTCCCTGCTAATCGTCACTTTCTGTTTTCTTCCCCACTGTGGTAAAAATAACTTCCTCCCGAAGTGTCTAAATCTGCGTGTGATTTAGCGCACATTTTTTGGCACATCGCTGGTTGCATTTTGACACTAAAGCAGAATGAAGTTGCAAAAAATCTGCAATCACGTTTCTGAGAAAACTCCAACCAGATGAGTGAGTTCCCTTGCTTTCAGGAATATTGCAAAAATACTTTCAGGGAAGATGATGCATTCTAAGCACCGCATTAGTTCCTTCTGTCCTCTGCTTCTTACAGACTCAGCAAAGTCTCAGGGGTGGAGGGAAGCAGGGCAGCAGGCACGTGCTATTTGCTGTGAACTGGGAATGGCTTGCTGGCTGTGCTTCTTAGTGTGGAGAAGGGTATCTCAGCGGGCAGACCATCCAACACAAATGTGGCACCAAGAACTCAGAAAGACTTGTATTTAGGACCTGAGACAGAGCTCCAGAGAGGTGGAACTTCCCTCCCCTCCCCCCAGCTCCACTCATCTGCCTGTACCTACGGGCAGGAGTGGGCGTAGCATAGTCATTTCAAAAGAAAACCATTGAGAAGAGACTCCCTTCTGATAGTAACTCCTCTCCACAAAGTGAAAGTGTGAGCCACTCAGTTTGTGTCCAACTCTTCGTGACCTCATAGACTATAGCCCGCCAGGCTCCTCTGTCCATGGGATTTCCCAGGCAAGAATACTGGAGTGAGTTGCCATTCCCTGCTCCAGGGGATCTTCCTGACCCAGGGATCAAACCTGCAACCACCTGCAGCTCCTGCATTGCAGGCCAATCCTTGACCACTGAGCCACTGAGAAGTTCCAGGTGGGACCTTAGAGAGTACCTCATTCAGTCATTCTAAAGGAAAATGAGGCACCGTCATCTGGAAAGCTCCAGAACTATCTCCATTTTTCCTTTCCTGGCCATTGGTACATATTCCCAGACGGACCATCAAGACCACATGGAAATACTGCTGCCAATGAGGGTCCTGGGAAAGAAAAACACCTGAGGATCACAGACCTAATTAAGCATCTTCATTTTGGAGGTGAAGAAATGTAAGCTTAGGAGGTTCACGTGACTCAACAGTACTGACCACTGAACTTTTTGGAGACTCCCTCCAGACCCAAGTCCCCTGTCCCTTCCAGCAACCCACAGGGCCCTGCCTGACTGTTGCACTTAGCCAGTGAGAAGACATTTGTGTCAAACAGTCTACATGTCAAAGAAGTTCTGTGCAAGAGTTGCAAGGCCATGGTTTCCCTTGACAAAATTTAACTTTCCATTAAGTAATGTAAAATCCCACTTGCTTTCAGCTTCTCCAGGGATTGGGTGACCAGCCACCCTGGAGAGTAATGGCCCTGGTGGTTCTGGCTTGCCCCAACACCCATCAGAGGCTGGACAGGTCAAGGCAACATGAAGAAGCAGAGAATGGAAAACTGAAGCAAGCTCACCAGCCTTTTGACAAAGACAGGACCTGCTACTTTGGTTCAGTGTTCCTGCCCTGATGTCCAGTGGAAGGGAAATGAGACCCAGAAACAAATCCGTGGCTAGACTACTGGCGTAGTAGTCCTGTCGCAAGGGGGAGAGGCCCTAGCAGCAGCCCCAGTGTATGCCTGGCTCTGTGATCGTTTGAAGGCGTAGACTGATGTGGATCACAGTCCAGTCCTAGACCAGCTGGCGATCCTAGAGAGGGAGTGTGCCATACTCCTTCTCTTACAACGATGTTCCTTTTGGGAATGCAAGGTGTGTGCCTGGGGTGGGGAGGAATGTGGATAAATTCAAATCAGAGAAAAGCAGGCTGGGCAAAGAATGCCTTGTTCAGATGGTTTCCAGGAAGCAGAAGAGAGGCTAAGAAGCAGAAAGATTTGTGTGTGTATAGTTAACAGGACAAATGACTGGAGAATATCAGCTGCTGATGAGCCCTCATCAGTTTGAAGGTGAGGGTGACAAGATAAGCCACAAAAATACTGCTTCAGTAATTTCACACTTCTTGGGTAGAATGGTTCATTCAAATAGAAGCAAACCATGAATGAATCTGCATATTCCACTGGTATGTGTGTGTGTGCCAAAAGAAAAGGGGATCTGAGAGAAGCAAAGAATAAGGCGAGAAAATTGGCATTTGTTGAAATCAAATGCCAGGCCTTGAGTTAGACAAGTACTTTATAAAATGTTGGGTTTAGTCACTCAGTCACATCCGACTCTTTGCAATCCCATGGACTGTAGCCCGCCAGTGTCCTCTGCCCATGGGGATTCTCCAGACAATAATACTGGAGTGGGTTGCCATGTCCTCCTCCAGGGGGATCTTCCCAACTCAGGTCTCCCTCACTGCAGGTGGGTTCTTTATCATCTGAGTCACCAGAGTAATCCCATCATATGGGGCTTCCCTGGTGGTACAGTGGTAAAGAATCTGCCTTCCAATGCAGGAGATGCAGGTTCGATCCCTGGGTCAGGAAGATCCCCTGGAGAAAGAAATGGCAACCCACTCCAATACTCTTGCCTGGAAGATCCCATGATAGAAAAGCCAGGCAGGCTATATAGTCCACGGGGCCACAAAAAAGTTGGATAGATCTTAGTGACTTAACAACAAACAACATGGATTAAAACACCTCAGGTTTTCAGAAGATAAGAGCATTGCCCACGTTCCAGCTAAGAAGTGGAAACACAGTCATTCATACCCAGATCCCTGCTCTAAAGCTTCTACTTTTTCTAGTATCTGATGCTTCCAACCCACATAAAGCTTTCAGTG